>VXBW01005084.1:144889-195668 GCA_013400375.1 Thinocorus orbignyianus | reverse complement strand
TTGCGAAAAGTTTGTTAAAGCAGAGATTTTCCCTAATTACTTCCCATCTTCTCAGCCAGAAAGCTGTTTCTGTATGACTGTGCCAGAAAAGAAACCTATTAAAAAGAAAAAAAAACCCAGCCATTTTTGTTTCACAATATGGGTTCTTCAGTCTCTAATCAGGCAGAGACGTTACATTAAACAGACATGAGAAAGAGAAGCCTTTGGTTACAATTAACTTCACAACCCGATTCCCAGCGAAAGAAAACACACGGAAGAAAGGATTATGCAAAAAAAAATAACCTCTTCCTGTTCTAGCGCTCGAGGACAGGCGAAGCAGTTTGCTCGTCACTGCGGAACGTGTATCTGTACAACTCACCCGTTACACGTTCCAATTAACGCCTGAGCTCCCAGCAAGGTGGAGAAAGAGCCATTACTCCATTGTTGCCGTGAGGATATCAGGCTGGAGCAAACTGAATGGCCTTGCCCACGGCAGAAGCGATGCCAGAAGATCCCAGAGCTCCCGCACCGGCTCAGCCCTCCCTTCACATCGCTCTCCTCTGCAGGATCTGCCCTTGAGGAACTGAACTCCCTCCTTGGAGCAAGCCCGTAAAACCACCACCTTCCCACTCCTCACCACTGATGAGGGGAATGAGGAAAAACATAAGACAAAGATGATTCTGTCAAGGGAAGGAATACAAAGCGGCTCCGTTAAATTCTGCAAAACATCTAATTGTGGAGAGGCTTTACTCGGGCTCCCTGTGGTATTATCTTAATCCACTTTGGAAAGGATCATCCCACACGCAGCTTGAGTGATTAACGCCTGTGTGTAGATGAGTGAGCCATGAACTCCCCTCGAAGCACGGTTTCTGCTCTTTGAGGTTCAAGCCCACACAGATGAACCCCATCACCGCTCAATGCTCTAGAAGCAATGGGGTGGAGGTGGGGATCGGTACTTTCCCCTCCAAAGTAAAATTTCTTCCACCCCCACCAGACTCCCTCCTCAATCAGGGATGCTGGGAAGGACACGAGGACACCGATACTGCACTTCAAGTGGCTTCACCATTACAAAGAATCATCACATCAGCTCGGGAAGAGGTTACAAAAATCTATCTTAACACAATCCACCTGCAATCTGTTTTCAACGACTCCCTTAGGGCTCCTTAAACGTACGCGCTCCAGGTACTTCATAATAACTGTGATATTTCACCATCCACCAGCACGACCGGGTCTTGTGGGTAAAAACCTTTGCTGCCTACAAAAGACAGGCCATGTAGCCACCCTGCCTCACCCTGCTGCTGCCCTGGTCAGCGAGGAGGAGGTGTCACCATCCCCATTCTCTCTTCCCACTTCCCTTTTCCAAAGCCATTACCCACCCAAAGCCTCACAACAAGTCTTTTTTATTTCAGATTGCACACGAGATGAACACAGGAAGGGAACTGTCTGAGAACAGGGACATTTCTTGCTGTCACTGTGCCACTTTCTGCTCCAGAAGCACTGGCAGTTGAAATCCAACAGGGATGGTGTACAGCTAGGGGAGGGGACGGGGAAAGAATTGGGAAAAAAAACAATTTCTCTTGCTTCCCTCCTCACAGGCAATTCTAACTGAAAGACCACCAGAGATTCCAGAAGAAAACAAAATCAGGATGAAACCAAGATGGGCGATGAAAGGCAAATAAAGCACCCACAAGCTGGCTTTAATAGTACATTTTATCACCAGCTATACAAAATACTACTGCTAGGTAAAACCATTTCAAAATAGATTTTTTTGACTGTTCTGTTTCTTTTTCTCTGCAACACATCCCTCCTTCCAAGGGATGGAGCACCTCTCCTATGAAGACAGGCTGAGAGAGCTGGGGTTGTTCAGCCTGGAGAAGAGAGAGCTCCGGAGAGACCTGATAGCAGCCTTCCAGTATCTGAAGGGAGCTCCAGGAGAGCTGGAGAGGGACTCTTTGTCAGGAATTGTAGTGACAGGACACAGGTTAATGGTTTTAAATTGGAAGAGGGGAGATTTAGATGAGATATTGGGAAGAGACTCTTTACCTGCAAGGGTGGTGAGGCACTGGAAGAGGTTTCTCAGAGAAGTTGTGGCTGCCCCATCCCTGGAGGGGTTGAAGGCCAGGCTGGATGGGGCTTTGAGCAACCTGCTCTAGTGGGAGGTGTCCCTGCCCATGGCAGGGGGTTGGAACGGGATGATCTTTAAGGTCCCTTCCAACTCTTACCATCCTATGATTCCATGACACAAGTGGTATGGGCTGGTTTCTCTACCAACTCCTGCTTCCATACAGGCGATGGAGCCCACAGCTCCATCACATGCAGGGTAACACTGCTGAATGGCACTCCCTGGGGACCTTCCTCTGACTGGGGATCTACCCTGTGAAACGCCGAAGGAATCCACCCTTAAGACAAAATCAGTGACAGTTATTCATGGGATTCAGCAGTTACTAGAGACAGACACTTAGATACTTACAGTAGTGAAATTAGATACGACATATCAAGCCACGACAGATAACCTATTAAACATACGTACTCCAGTAAGTCAAAGCTTTAAACTAACATTCCAAAGGAAAAAAAGGCCTTCGTTAAAACAGAACTCCCCAACTTCTAGGGTGTTTTTTGTTTTACTTTAAATAGACGATGCTGTGCAAAGTGCTAACAACCGTAAGATTTTACAAAATAAAAAGCATAACGCCATACACGAGGATCCATTAAAAAAAAAAAAAAATCTATTCACGTGTGGGCTTCTAATAACAATTCAAGAGTAATTCTCAACACTGATTGGTACTCAGAACACAAGGCTTGAAGTCACCAACTTCATAGAATCACAGAATCATTCAGGTTGGAAAAGACCCTTGGGATCATCAAATCCAACCATTTACTTACATTTAGCACGTTTTGGGAGTCCCAGCACTGTCCTGATCTTCATAGGAGCTGGGAACAGAATACGCCGATCAGCCTGCAAAAAGCAACTAGTTGGGATCAGAGACACACCCAGACAGTCTGTGAGCACTCAGCTGGTATGGATACTGCAAGAATTCTTTGGAAAAACACATTGAAAAAAAGACGGAAGGGTCACTCAACAGGCAGAAACACAGATGAACACGCAGGCTGGATTATGTTTCACGAACTCAGCCAAGCTTTTCCATTCTTGTGCCTGAGGTTCTCCATTTACAAAGCAGTCCCTGATTTGCAGTGATGTTGGGGTCTTCCTAATCCGTAGGTATCACACTCAGATTCCACCCGGGTTCACAGGCTGACATTTCCAACTGACTTAGCGTGTCATTTTAATAGGTTGTTTCCTTACCCAGCACGTGAACAGGTTAATACATTCATTTTAAACTACAAAGCAGAGTGAACAACCATGCATTCATTGGTAACGTGCTTATAAAAGTTACATTTATCACTTTATAAACTTCTTTGCAAAATGCAATGAGCTGTAGGGTCAGGCCAATGGTATCTTTTGTGTTTAAGAGAGGCTCATGCACATATTCTTCATAATTAGTCTTCACGAAGGGAGAAAGGAAGTTTTAATCGGAAGAACTGGTGAGAAAAGAAAGCTGGAAATACACACAGTGGAAAGGGCTGTGGACCAGGAGCCAAGAACTCTGCCAAGTGAAGCGTGGCTACACCACACAAATGAACAGGTTGTGTGAGTACACAGGATGCTCCTGTAAAACAAACTTAAAAAGACAATGCTTCTGTAGAATTTTGTCTGAATGTGTGAAAAATGCATGCTCTCAAAACTATCCTTGGAAGATATCACAAAATACTGTATGTATAATGAGTTCATGGGAAACACAGCAATTACAGAAATACGCACATGAAGCAAGACCCCCAAAAAGTCACAGGAAGATGCTAATCACCTCCCACAGGTTGCAGGAGGCAACTTTCACCCTCTACTCTGTGCTCGTGAGACCCCACCTGGAGTGCTGTGTCCAGCTCTGGAGTCCTCAACACAAAAAGGACATGGACCTGTTGGAATGGGTCCAGCGGAGGGCCACAAAGATGATCAGAGGGATGGAGCACCTCTCCTATGAGGACAGGCTGAGAGAGCTGGGGCTGTTCAGCTTGGAGAAGAGAAGGCTGCAGGGAGACCTTATAGAAGCCTTCCAGTATCTGAAGGGAGCTCCAGAAGAGCTGGAGAGGGACTCTTGGTCAGGAAATGGAGCGACAGGACAAGGGGTAACAGTTTTAAATTGGAAAAGGGGAGATTTAGGTTAGATATTAGGAAGAAATTCTTAACTGGTGAGGCACTGGAACAGGTTGCCCAAAGAAGTTGTGGCTGCCCCATCCCTGGAGGGATTCAAGGCCAGGCTGTATGGGGCGTGGAGCAACCTGGTCTAGGGGGATGTTTCACTGCCCATGGCAGGGGCTTCGGAACTTGATGATCTTTAAGGTCTCTTCCAACTTTAACCATTCTATGATCCTACGATTCTGTAATTACTGCTTCTCCAAAGCAGAGTCAAGTAAAGATAGAAGGTACTGCTGTGGCTCCTCTGTGGCATTCGGTTTTGCCAGCTTACATGAGCACTAAGGAACTAGGACAATACAGCTCCTCTATGGCACGTGTACAGGGGAAGAGAGGAGCTGAACCAATATTGCACTTAACTAGCAAATCCAGGTAATATGCTGAAAAAACTAAGGGCTTGTCACAGCCCTAGTAGATTTTCCTTCATCAAAGCTCTTCTGGTGTTTGCTGGCAAACGCAGCACAAAGCAAGAATGAGTCACTAATATCAAGTCACATTCAGATTGAAATCTGCCCTTCTTATCTTTGTGGTTGTGAGGGATTTATTCCCGACTTAAATTATTATTAAAAAAAAATAAATACAGGAGTGTAAGAGCACCCTTTGAAGAGGTCCACACATTTATGAAGAGCTAATTACATTGTTGATCATTCAAAACAGACTCATTACGAACTCAACGTGTGGCACAGAAGTCATTTTTTGAGTGGCCTCATTCCTGCATCAAGCGAACTGAGGAGTGAAAATCCTCGCAAAAAGCCAAGAGTTATGAACATAATCCCCCTAGCCTGCCACGTCTCAGCAGGTAAGATTAAAAAGACAAAACAGAACACCTCAAGACGGCAACAACAAAGAGTTTATTAGAGTCAAGAATATATAATCGCTGTACAGAAAACATTCAGAGTTAAAGTGTGAAATACTGAGCCGCTCACTGTGCATTCCGGCTGCCGAGCCCGTTAGTGATGATTTAATTGGCTGCCTACATCTGGCAACCTTATCAGCACTTAAAAACATTTTTGTAAGCAGGGAAGAAATGATTGTCCTTTCTAAACGATTACATTGCCAAAGGTGGGAAATAAAGGATCGTACTAATTACATTTAAAAGTTACTCAAGGAATAAAGTTGTCGGGAAGGGAAGAGAGGAGATTGCCGTAGTTCCATGTTTTTTCTCCACGGAGGATCTCTAGCCTCACTGCTGTAACTCTGCATATCCCCATGTTCAGTACAGCAATGATTTCTGCTTTTAAATAAGAAAATATATTAACAGGTACAAGAATTTACCACTGATACAGCCTCTTCCAGTTTCTTTGGCTTAGGAGGAAGTTGTTTCCTTCAACCTTTGAGGCTTAAGTGTTTCCACCAGAAAGAAATGCCGTAGTATCTGAGTCTGAAGGATGGTATAAACAACCTTTTTTCTTAAAAAAAGAAAAAAAAAAAAAGAAAAAATAAAGTAAAGAAGAAAGGTTGTTTTCAAACCTTCAGAGCATGGAGACTCAAAAAGCTTCTCCACCTCTTGGGTTCTCAATTCTCCATGCTACCAAACCTGCAGCTTTTGCCTTCCAAAACTGTTCGGTGAAGTCCACAAGGGCTTGAGAAAGTCTCTTCCTTGAGCGTATTTGCTTGTTTCCACCACAGGTAGGCAAAAGGCTTATTTTCTCCAATACTGAAAGAAAACAAACAAAAAAACCCCCAACTATAGCACAGCATTTATTCAACATGGTTTGATCTCAAAGTACAAAAGTTACACGTAAATTGAACTCTATGTTTAAAAGCATGGTGAAGTGCTCAAAGGGAGGCAATTTTCACAACCCTTAAGGAAAACAAACAGCTTGGAAACCAACTGCATCTGCCTTTTGACAAACGATTTCATCCAAACTACACAATCCTGCTGGCAAATGTTCCCTGGTTTATTTTGGCACCCTGTAGGATGAACACAGAAGCCCTGTCCTGAGGGAAAGGAACCAAAGATGCATTCTGTGAAGCAGCAGCACTGGGTATCCTCATGGCATTCAGCTTTTACAGCTTAATTTGAGTTTGTTCCTAAACTGAGAACAACCCCAAACTGTACACCTATATTTTAGGGGGGGGCACTCCTCATACTCCCAAGCTTTCACTTTTTTCAATCACTACTTAACACGAGCTCAGAATACAGCTGACTTGACTTACAAATTTACAAGGGAAATAAAATGTGAAATTAGTCATTTCAACTGGAGATTGTTTCCTTCCTCTGCAGAGATAAATACTGCTGCTAAAATGAAAATGACTCTCCAGGGAGAAATGGCTATCTGGTCTTCATTAGTACCAACTAAAATTAGTATGCACTAAGTTCTTAAGTACCATTGTATCACACTATTATCTTATTCTAAATGTTAGATTTATTTACTTTGGAGACAACAGTTTTTTGATAACCACTAAGGAGACAAGTACTACATAAAAATGTCTGTAAAATGTCTGATAAGATAATAGATTAAACATGCATTAGAGACTAAACTAAAGACTTCATAATACAGCTTTGAACTGCGCTCAATTTACAATATTGCTACAGAAGAACAATACCAAGCTGGTGCCAAAATATCTTGATTGCTTTATCAAAGAGCTTTTCTTACTACAGAGTGACATATAGAACGCTGATGAGTAACAGTTACTATAATAACCAACCTTATTAAAAGCTCTAAACTGCTGCACTGGACAGCACAGATTCTTTGTAGGTCTATTTTGGAGGCAGTAAGAAAGTAAGTGTCTATCGATAAACAAAACAACATGCTGAAGAGCATTTAAAATGAAAAACTGTGTGGCATTAGGCCAAAATCTGCTGTGGAAGCATGTGTCATAATACCCGTGTAGTAGATTTTTTTTTTTAAGACAACTTATTAAGAGCAAGGCCACTGGCAATTCAATGAGCATTATACATGAACAAATTGAAAGCTTCAACTGGCCATTGTGCAAGATGACCCCTTTACAGAAAATTCAATGACGCATTAATTGTTCATTTGTTCAACGATTTACAGGCTCTGTGAAGACTCAAGCAGCTAATTCTTAAGAATGCCTCAGACAAAAAGGAAAGATAATGATTTTGACTAATGAAGTACTAAATATCATTAAAAACCACCCTACTTTACTTGTAACATAAGGAGAATAGACATTAATTACATTTAATTTCCATGGATTTTTTTTCTAGGTTTAAAAAAAATATAAATAGACTGTAGGTTCTTAAGACTCGTCAACTGCTGATTAATTTGTGACTATTCTTTTTGTATCTTCCTCACATTTATAAGCATCCCGTATTCTTGCAGGGGGAAGCTGGCAAGTGTAATTACTTATGGAACATGAATGGAGGCAATAATGTGAACTCCAAAACTAGCAGAAGAATCCAACAACACACGGAGCCCAAAGGTGCCTTAAGCACTAAAAGCAAACCATTACTGTCTTCATTTTAGCTGTCTGGAACAGAAAGGAAAGCTAAAAGCTCAAAGGTAGCAAACTCTGCAGCAGCTCATGAACAGAGTTCAAGGCCTCAGGAAAAGCAGCCCAAAAGTCTCTGTGATGGAATCCACCATCGGCCAGCTGGAGAGGTAAAAAAACCCCAAAATGAGACAACTGGATCAGGCCTGCGTTAGCGGCTGTCCAATCTGCTTATCTAGTACACAAAGTGCAAGACATACACCCTGTGGGCTTGTTTTTTAAATCCCAAACAATAAACAGAGGATGCAGTTGTTGTGGGCTGCTGTACGTATACGTCAGCCTTTGCTGAGAACACCATTCCTGGGAGCTAAAAGCCTGGGGTTCAAATTCTTGGGTACTTTTAAATATTCTGAACAAATCTGCCCTGTGATTTTAAAAGCAGTTGCAAGCGCTGAAGAAAGGTCAAGCAAGAACAAGTCTGAACGGAAAAAGAAAAGGTCACCTAAATCAAACCTGTAAACTCTGACTTATTAATACAGCCTCACAAATGCAATAACAATTATCTGGGAGAGCCTGGCAGTCACCTAAAACCGATGAAGTAAAAAGACATGTCTTTTAGAAAGTGACTGTCAGTATGTGATTAAAAGAAAGGTCTATACACATATTGGATGCACTTAAAATTTTAATCTTGAATCTCTGAAATGGCTCTTTTTATTATTATTTTTTAGCCTCAATGTAGATGCTAGGCATTTTTCACTTTTTCTTGTGAAATTACTGTCCTCCATCCTATGACCAAAGTTATCCATAATGAACGACAACAAATTTTGCAACATTTTCAGATAATCACATTCCTTTTTTTTTTTTCACATCACGTAAAAGATCACCTTTATTAAATAGATATGCAGATGGAAATGACATTTTTGCTTCTTACCCTGCACTATTGTTCTAATTCTTCAAAATAAAAATTAAATTTGCAGGAAACAACAGATTAGTTGAAAGACCTTTCGCAAAATGGATAGCCGTAAAAATAGTTCTCAGTTTCTATCAGAACTTGATCAGTCTTTTGAAGAAAGGATCAATAAAAAAAAAACTAAAAAAAAAAATAAAAAAAAATCAACACCTTGGATAATGACTAGTTTTTCGGAAGAGATTCATTTTTCCTCTCAACTCTAGTTCTTGTCATGAGTCTAATAATTAAGGTAAATAGTGTCATGTCATAAATTCTTGATAAACACAAACTAAAAATGTCAGATGGCTTTAAGGAAAAAAAAATGTTAATTCAAAGAAGATACATTTTTGTGAATGCAGTTTTATTCAACGTGAGAATTAAACATTTTATTGTCCCGCTGTGGCTTGTAGTAAGACAGGACACATACGTGTGGTTAAACATTAGGGCAGGAGCAGAGGGGTAGAATTGTCTCCCTCGCCCTGCTGGCCACACTTCTTTTCATGCAGTCCAGGATGCTGTTGGCTTTCCTACAATTTGCACTCAATCCCCCTGTCTGTGTCACTGATGAAGATACTGAACAGCATTCATCCCAGTACAGACCCCTGAGGGACACCACCTGTCATTTCTCCAGCCCATCAAGGTCTCTGTGAATGGCAGCAGATGCTCCTTGTGTATCCACTACTCCCAATTTTGTGTTGTCTGCAAACTTGTTGTGGGTATACTTCATCCCATCATACAGGTCATTAATGAAGCTGTTAAAGCAATTTTGGCCTCAGTATCCACCCATGGAGTACAAATACTAGTGACTGGCCTCCAGATGGAGTTTGTGCCACTGATCACAACCTTCTAATCCCAGCACATTGGCCAGTTCCCAACACACACCAGCGTCCAAGTCCCTAGTCTATTTTTGCTCCAGTTTGCTTTTGATATTATGGAAGACAGTGTCAAAGCCTTGCCAAATTCAAGATATAGAGTACCTACAGATCTTACCCAGCCCACTGAGCTAACTATTCATCTGAAGTGGCTATGAGGCTGGTCAGGTGTGATTTCCCTTTTGTAAATCCATGCTGACTACTCCCAGTCACCTTGAATCTATTCTGCAGGTGCAGACCTGCAGGTAGAGCAGAAGCCATTCTTCCTAAAAGCAGAAATCAGAAGGTTCCAGCTGTCACCGTCTTGTAAGTCTCTATTTCCTAACTCAATGAGCACAATATATTTGTGCGCCTCTTTCATGGCAGCTGGAAGTTCATGCTCTTCCATCTCCCAAGTCTTGGGAAAGATCTGGTCAATCCCTCTCTTATCAGGCCTAACAATGTGCAGTCTGCTGACCTCCTCCCACATCTCCTTTACCTGGTGATACAGACATTTCACCACTGCAGACCTCCTGCAAGCAAGGAGCCCAATTCCTACTGCTCCAGCAAGAGGTCATCCTCATGCTCCTGGTCATCCTCTACAGCCCAAAACAGCTGCTCACATAGCAGCAGGGAACCACAATCTGTGGTCATCACTGAGAGGATGTGAATACTGTTATGAGAAGACCTCCTGCCCCTTCTGTGTAAGATGCTGGGCCTGTTAATGATCAAAATAACCAGCTGGAATGTGTAGTTAAGGAAGTCTAGCAAAGTAAGAAATAAAGGAAGTTTATCTTCACTCCTTTAGTTCGGAAATGAAAGCCAAGGAAGTTCTGGATCTTTCCCTCAGAACACCAGCTTTCAAATTTGCAGTTCTTATCCTTGGTAATACAACCTGTTATATCTCACTTAACAAGTTACATTTGCTGAGCGTTTAAAAGAAGTTTTTAGGATCACTGAGAGCTTGCTCTCCAGTACCATCAGCAAGAGCACACTTTTAACTAGCTGGAAAATGGAAAACATCATAAGCAATGAAGTTAATTCTTGAACTTACCACCTGAAACCTCTCATCTCACTCGGCTTTCACTGACAGCAACTACTGAGGAAATATCTCACCTGTGCAAACTTGTGTATCTGCTCCACCACAGCTGCAAAGAGGGCATGGACACTCTCATCAATTAGGCTCTGCATATAATGTACAGCTTCTTCATCAGACAGGTCCAAACGAAACTTGTCCTGAACCTGGAAGAGGAGCACAGATGACAAAAATTAATTCAATTCAACAGTTAAAACATATAACATTCTATCTGGAGTAGGAGATGTGATTTCAGTTATGGAAGTTTAATAGAGAATCTCTTTTACTTCTAAGTTACAGCAGACTATTGGAAATTTAAATAACACATAAAATAACTACTTTAAACTGTTTCATAAATTTAAATGAGTATTTGAATAAGCTAGAAACAGCACCCTACACCTCACCCCCCCAACTAGTAATTTCAAAGCTTGACACCAGAAAATCAAGAGAAGAATCTGGGCATGAGCTTGGACAGAATTAAAATGCTGCGAGAAAGAAAAAATAATCACTATACAGGAATGAAATGCCACTTGAGGAAAAAAACACACAACTCTGCATATTAACTACAAAGCTGGAAGAGTCTGGATGATTCTAACCATTTCTGAAAGTGTGTAACACTTCCTTATTTTCAGATACCATTGTTTTTCAGAAACTGTAAGGCAATTAAGTAAAGAAAGCAGAATCAGGGGAAGGGGTGAGCGAACTAACCCTGTCAAAACTGACCTTTATGTGGCAAGTAAGAATTTAATGAACTTTGATTACACCTACCATCCATGAACAGTTGGTTGGAAACACTGCTAGCCCTTACATTGTCCTTCTTTTAACACCAACTTACTTTAACTATTGCACCAACAATGCATTTTGTGCATGAATTGTACTTGCAATTTGTGTGTGAATTAAAAGCTGAAAACATTATAATTAAGAATAGAGCAACAACTTCTATACTTTCCCACTTCAGCCTTGGCAAAGCCTTGACCCCTGAGTATTTACAAAAGACACTGTGGATGCCTTTCTGTGAATTCCAACTAATTTCATGGCAATTGTTCAGGAATGCTCCAGATAGCAACATCTCAGAAGCTCTGCTACCACAGACATACCTTTGGTAATACTCAAAAACCTCTGTACACAGAACTGGCTAGAGATTAGACAGATCTTCACAGAAAGAAATAAAATAAAAAAAAATAATTCCTTTATAGGAGCCAAGTTTTGCAGACAAGCCTTATCACTCACAACATATATGAGAAGCAGATGCAATAACAAGCATTTCGGATGAGTTCAAATAATCTGATACACGGTACTGAGGAAGTGCTAGGTGTCAAAGCATTGTTTTTAAAGTTTTCTGAAGTGCTGGCTGTGCAACAAGTTCTGCATATAGGAATGGCTAGCGATTAGGTTCTTTCTGAAAAACAAACAAACAAGCAACCCAACAAAAAAATCATCACAGTTTTTGGATAACAATGCTAACTTCGGGTGCTCAATCTGCAAAAAAAAAAAAAATAAAAAATTGTGCTGTTTAAGACTACCTAGGGAGTCCATGGTCCTTCTCAGAATTAAGGAGCCTAAGATCACAGAGTTCCCTCATCAGTCCTGCTGCCCAGATTCAAAAGTACTGGCCATTTTGCAAAGTAATGCTTATCACAGTATGAAAACTTCCCAGCAAATTCACAGAATGTTTCACCTCCTCGGCAAAATTTTTTCAATGATTAATTGCCGTATTTAACAATTGTGGCTTATTTCCTAGCTGAATTAGTGCAATTTCCATCTGAAACAGAGCTCATTAAAAATTTTTACATTAAAATCAGTTGATATTTACCCACACAAGAGAGATTTCTGATGGACCGTACTTTAATCTGCTTCTTAACCTTTTCCAGGGTATGACTAAAGAGATCGACTGTAAAACAGAATCGAGTCTTTCCTGAATCTTTTCCATGCATTCACTTTTTTTTAAGCACTGACAGAAACGCAAGCCAAATTAGTTCCAACAATGTTCTTAATAAGGTCGTATTTTTGAGATTATACTACCTTCTCTTCCCACTTTGTATTCACTTCATGCACCAAGGATATCACATATGCAACCATCCTTTTTACGGCAGCAAAATATTCAGAGTTCCATTTAGTATTGCTCTGCATTCTTTTCAAAGGCAATGTATTCTGGAATAATACCCTTCAGCACTACAATAAAAAGCCTAAGTTAGCTTCCCAAGTATGGAAAGATAACACTGGTTCACTCAGAATACATTAGAACTCTGCTGCTGATATGTTTGAAGTAAGCATAAATCGAGTTTTTCCTCAACTTCCCCTCAAAAAGAAATGTGATCAATATGGAAAAATGGATTAAGTCGAAAAAGTTCAAACTCTCAAGGGAGCAAGTACCAGGGAGAGATTTAGAAGATATTTCAGGGTAATACTATAGGACTTTTATCTTTATAACAAACATGATGAGAAGGAAGCTTATTGTCTCCCACAGACATATGAGAAGTTTGACAGTCAATGGAGCACACAGCAGAATCCAACTGAATTTAATGGACTATTCTTGTGCTCGCAATTACACATAAACTTAAATACCTTCCCAAATTAGAGAACAGACTTCTATCAGATCTATTTTCAGGCTCATAGGAAAGGTGATGTAATGGTAATTCAGCAAAATCATTAACTGCTCTGTGAAAAAAAAAAAAAAAAAATCAACGCTCTTTTACACAACTCTAGTAATCAAGCACTTCAGCGATCTTCTAATTTGTTCACATAACATCTCAGAAAGTGATGTTAAGATGCAGCTTCATTCTGTGGAATTAATGACTATTTAAACTCACCTCCCACCTTTCCTGGGAATGGACTGACACACTGATACACATAGAAAATAATCTACCCACAATTAGACCTTAATATCAGTTTGAAATTAACAGTGGGCTCAAATGCTGCTGAGCACTAGATCTTTGCATGAAAGTTATTCAGCACTGCAAATAAAACTGACTGCTGCAATCCAGCCGAGAAGAAAGTCGGCAAGATGACCCATTACCTCTTGAACTACAATAGTAGCAACTGGATTAATATATGTTGATTTATGGTTCTTGTAACAAAACCAATAGTAATTCTTCATTTCAATTTGAAATTTCTGAGTTCCAACGTAAACCATGTCCTCTGAAAGCCAACAGTTTCTCACAGAGGAGGTGCAATTTGGAAGAGATTTTTTGCATGAAAGAAAATAGCAAATGACGGGTCATGTTCTGAGGAGTTACAGAATTATCTTATTCTACACACTTAATAGCCAACATGAAGACATCAAAAACATCCCACCCGAATTATTTAAGAGTTCTCACTGAATTGTCTTAGTTGAGTCACTAGTATTTGTCAAAGAAAAACAAAACACATTTGATGAATCTGGTAAACTTTAGCTTTGTTTTCAAAAAGGAAAGTTTTAAACACCACACTTTATGCACACATTGATCTTAAACATCAGGTCTCAACAGCAGAATTTGAATGTTTAAGGATAAAAAGGCTGGATAAAGAACTAGAGAGTCCACAAAGATACTGACATTCAACTTTTAAGGTTTCAAGCTGACCACTTCCTATCCTGCCACACAGTGGATAGTTCAGTAAAAAAGCATAAAAGAACAGGATTGCATAGTTACATGAATCTGCTTTACTATATAATTTTATATATATATATATATATAATTAATTTAAATTTGAAGTGTGCTTTAAGAAAGGTTCCGTTAGTTATCATGATAGAGCTTCTCTTTTGCAACAGACAAAATAAAAAGAGGAAGAGGCCACAAACCACGAGGAACAGTTCAGAAGAAAATACAGGGGAGCTGGGAGTGAGAGAAGAATCATTTACACATGAATTGCCTGGAGCTGAAGTGATGATAGCTGAAAAAAGGTAGACCATTTGCTGGAGAATCACACAGGGGATGGGAACTCAGTCCAGTAATGCCCAAAAAGAAGTAAAACCAAACAAACCGACGAACCCCAAACATGCATTTTCAGTAAACCCTCCATTTTGCACCATGATTATCCCATCTAAAACTACAGGTTTACCAAGTAGAGTTGAAAAAAAAAATTTAAGAGAAAAGCATTGTAAGAGGAATAACAGGACACTTAGCAGCTCTCTTACCTTCCAGCATACTGTGCAAAAAGAATACAATATAATAAGAGATACACTGCTTTTTAGTTTGTTTGCTGTTGGGTTCTTTTGTACTGTGACTTACATATCAAAAGTCTTCACACACTCCATTACTGCTGCTTCATGCAATGAACTTCTCAGTATCTGGAGGGATTGCAGATTAAAGCATCCTCCTTTTTTAATGTGAAGAACTTATACAGCACTTATTTTTAACATGGTCTAAAGCTGCATTTATACGTTTTATTTACAATCAAGTCACAGTTCGCAGATACATTATTATACTTTCTAGAGTAGTTTAAACGTAAGGATCAAGGTGCTAAAATACAGGAGGGTGGGGGTGAAAACTAGACAACCGATCTGACTACACTTTTGCTGAAAAAAATAATCCCAAGCAAACCAAACCACCAAATCCACCCCAAAATACAAACACCCTGTGAGACCCCAGCCAAAAATCAGAATTAACTTCCTCTATTCCTTTGCCTGCCAAAACCAAACAAAACACCTCAACCCAAAATCAAGTGGAAACTTCTTCCATCTCTTGTAAAAACAACTGCAGGATTCTATGATGACACAGCCTGATGAGAGCTAACACTAACTAGAATCCTGCACCTTAAAATCTGGGACAAGTAAAGTGAAGTCTGACACCACAAACACTGTTATGGGGAAGTACAACATTATGAGAGATGAGACTGCAGAAGAAATTACACTATTTAATGGAAAACACTGATAGTTCTCATAAAAAAAGCCATGAACTAACAACCAACCACCAAAACAAAATAATTTTAAAGACCTGAAATTTCAAAACCTCTATGCTTTAAATATATTTACACTTGATGTGACATTTCACTAGAAAAAAGAAAGTTATCAAGGTATCTGAGAGTGAAAGCAAACTCCTAGTAGAATAATAGGCAGTGTTAATTGCTGGTAAAGTCACACTTCATTTTGCTTCAAGTGTCTTTAAAGAAGAACTAAAAAACCCTATAGTTTTGAAAATGGTATCAAACAAATTGTGTGAAACTGATTTCAGAGAAAACACCCATTCAGGCCCACAGAACTTTGTACAGTACAAAAATTAGGATAGCAATAAAAAGGAAATGAAGTACTCAAGACAACCCTAATTATCATATTAAAACCTGCAGTTAAAGGTCTGAGGTGATGGCAGATCTGCCTTCATTCAGTTGAATGAATCTCCGTTTGTCCTTCTCCTTTCTGATATTTGGTGTTTTTGGAAGCATGACACGCTTAGGGTTGAGAGATGGTACACCAATCCAGCTGGGAATACTGCTAGCACAGTAAATGCACCTTGCAAAATTTCATGACTTTCACTTACCCTTTTCACCCCTTAACCACAAAACTGCCCTTTCTCTCTCACCAAAGGGTGCATTTGTATGGATTGCTGTTTGCGTTTTTTTGTCCTCAAGTTAGGCCTACTGTACAGCATAGGTCATAGTTATCCCTGTATTGAACTCAGGAATTTTTCTTTTTTACTAGCAGGCACCTTCTCACTGCTAAAACATTACCCAAAACTCATTAGGTACTAAGGCTCAAGGTTAAGACAAACTTTTCAGAAATTCTCAGAAAGCTCTTATGAACCTCAGGGTAGCATCCAAATCCATACCTGATGAACAACTGTAGCTACATTTTTCATAATTACTGAAGAAGGCAGTAATGCATTTTGAGGTAACACAGCACACATACATGAAAACACTTCCTAAATCCTGTTTAGTTGTCGGACTAACTGCAAGACAGCCATTCTGAAGACTGGAGGCTGCTCTAGGATTTATTTTTCCAGCAATATTTAGCAGCAATGCTAATATTTTCTGACTACTAGCTACATAAATTTATCAGTCCAATATGAGATTGCTCATTGCAAAGTCAGCTACTTAAATTTAAAGAGGAATTTCTGTGCCTTTTTTCCTTTGGTCATAATATGCATTTGATATAAGAATCCTGACTACTACTAAAACATCAGATAAAAACCAGCTGATATCCAAAAAAAGAAAACAACAATTTGTTTTCATGACTATTTTTTACTGTTTTGCCTTGTAATTGTTATTAATAGTCAGCGTCCAAAATCCATGTAGCAGAATTTGGCATTAAAATTTTTGGCTTAGAACTTATCATTCTTCATCTTTTTCAGCAGAAGAATTTCTTGCTTTCCCTGTTGCTTTCAGGCCAAATAACCCTCACAACAAACTATTCAGATGCTCTATTTGCATGGACAATTTTATTTGAAATACTGTTCCGACAACAGTTTTTGTTTTCAAGGCTTTGATTTGAACAAACTGCAGTTTCAAACAAGTCTGTGTAGGCTCCTGGAAATTCTTTTTGTTTGTTTTTTTAAAATAGAAGCCAGTAAAGATGCTAGTGAACATCTCTAAATTGAACTTCCAGGAAAATCAGGGTTTTGGCTGCTGCAGTACGTGGAGACGATACTGTTCCAGCTAGGAATTTCACCGTATTAGCCAAAACCTTACAATCAAATAGGCAGCATGATATAAAGCAACATGAGCAAAGGAGTGGCTTCACACTCGGTTCATGTTTATGATGTTTATTCTACCTTTTTTTTCCCTTTTTTTTTTTTTTGTTAAGTTTGAAGTGAATTAATATACATGCAAAATCAGCAGTCTAGAAACAGAAAAGCTGGATGTGCAGCTGCAGCATCATTACCCAAATGGACAGGAAGATGAATGTCTGCCTAGGCAAAATAAGCTGCATGTCAATGTGACACTTTTACAAAGAATAAACCTCCCCAGCACAGCAAGCAAATAAACATAAGGAAACAAACAGACTCTAACCAAGCAAAACTGAGGGTTGTTTGTTTTTTTTTTTTCCCCTCTTATAAAAGAAAATTTCCTCTTGGCATTAATCAATCTCAGAAGTGTTTCCCAGCTCTACTTTTTAACTTTTATTTTCAGACAGACACCCATTGCCACATCAAGCAACACATTAGACATCCTTTCCATTTCACTGACTTGTGAACTCAAGTCTCAGTAACTCCTGTTGAGGACAGAGGAGGGAGAAGTAGCACAGGGAGTTTTGCCACAACCCAGATGAAGAAACTGGCAAATTATCTCAGGTTTAGAAACAAGCTGGCCCAGAAATTCTTTCTGCACCTCCAAGTCACACTGTATCTCTGCTTCAGCTTTTGATTTTTGTTCTGCAGGTTTATTTAACTTTGATAAGTTTAATATAAAAGGAACAAAACACACCTGCTCTCTCTTCTTGCTAGTTTCCAAACAATTCCACTCCTCATTTTCTGTTACCAAGGGGGCTGACACTTAGGCAATATTTGTGTAGACTTGGAAACGGAGAGGGTGCTCTCAGTACTACGCTGTGGGAGAAAAATTCTCCACTTTCCTCAGCGGTTTGATTTTAGCTTTTCCTGAGAATAAGGGACCACTTTCACAGACAGCAGTTACCTGCTGCTTGCTGGAAGCCAGGTGTTTGTGCCGTCCGTGTGCACAATAATCTCACCTCTCAGTGAAACAGCTGCAGCATCTTTGCAGCACCTTCTTTAATCAATGGGAATCTGAAGCGCAGCTCAGTCAATTAGGACACTGTCCTTTAATGCCTGCCGAGTTCTTTGTGCGCCAATGAATCACTGGTCCCTGATGTTTTCTAATTTAAAGGTCAAATCTGCTATGAGGGACAGACAGAAACCATCTGGCTTTCCCGTGGAAAAATCAAAAGCTTTTTTGTTAGGAGGTGACAATGCTGAATACATTAGGTACATCTGAAGAGTGATGGCCTACCTCTTCCTTACGCAAAACTGGCTATATAATTGACTCCAGATTTTAGTCATTACTGCTTAAATTTATAACACTGGCCAATTTAAAAAAGCCCAACAATTAGCAATTAGTGCTGCAGCTGTACTGGAAATAAAAAAGCAAGGAGCAAAGGCAGGAAAAAAAAAGGGGGAGGGTGGGGGTGGGAAAATCTTCATTTTATTATCAGTTATGCACTGACAAGTCAACACAAAGATTTCAGCCCAGCTCCTTCGCCAAAAAGTGAGAAGTAGAAAAGAATGAGCAAACAGTAGAAAATTTAAAGGCTTTCAGAGGCCTCAGAAAGGGAGATCCAAACTGGGGATCATTTTCTGCTACTTTTAGATTTAATTTCATTTTGTGTCATTTTTTGAGCCAAAGCATGTTTTCAGAAAAGCCTGAATCAGAAGCTGGCAATACAAAAGGTGTCACGAACCATAAGGTGAAGCACACTGGACTGCCAGTTTTCCTTATATATCATACAGAGAGGACAAAGGGAGATGAAAGGATCAGAAAGATGACTAATTCCAAACTCTGCAGCATTTTCTTGGTCAAATATTGACAAACATTTTCCTGTTAAATAAAGTACGAAGAATTTGAAGAGGGTTCCTATGGTGCGAGGATGGGGACAATTTAGTGTAGTTGGTAATCATAATTTTCTGGGTTTTCCTACGAGGAAAAGTAGTGATTGAAAACCAGTGAGACGGAAGTTAGTCCCTATAAACAAGATACTGAGGAATTTATCTAGGGATATTGGGTATACATGCTGAGGTTGGAGAGCTGGCTGAAAAACATTTTTCCAACGCTCAAAGAATAGCTGTGAAAATTCAAACAGAGCTTTTTTTTGTTTTGTTTTCAGGCCAATGCTGACTAACTTATATTCGGTTCAATTTTACATGTGAAAATGCATCATTAAGGTCAGCAATGATTTAATTTCTGAAAACAAGTCTTATGCAAAGCAACTATGAATGTACTGTCAAATTTTGGTATGCTCTAAATCTACATCTCCAGATTAAGTCACTGGTAATGTCTGCTTCTTTTCAAGGTAACAGGAAGAAAATATCCACATCCTCATCTTTCTTCAATAAGTAAAATCAGTCTGTATAGAGCTTGTTCTCTTTTGAACATTAAGAATGTGATAGCACCTTCAGAGATGACAGGGACAGAAGACCCAGCTCTGCTTACACCATCCCGTGCAATAAACCCTGTCAAACAGGTGTTATCTATACTTATTTTACAGAAAGTTGTACATGACACAAGCTGCTGTTTCACTTTTGCCTTGACTCAATGCGTATTTCTCCCAAGACGTTTTACATCTATTGGACAGAAACGACATCCAGACAACTTGCTGTCTGTTAGGTTTTAAGCTTGCTTATACAATTACATTCTGCCAGTTAGCTCCTTGGGATGTGATGTTGTTACTGGAAAGCAGATGATACCTGGGAAAAAACAGTCTCCTAACTACAAAGATCCTGCCTTCCTTTTCATTCTACACAGGTTAGTAACAATATTCCTTAAGACTGCCTTCTGCACTCGGATTTTTCTAAAAATTTGTCTCATTTAACATATCAGTCTGAAACTCTTTTTAAAAAAATAAATAAAAAAATCACAATTCAAATCATCCAATGTCTCACTGAAGAGGACATATAGTACTTCCTTTTATGATATTACTTTGTTTCCTGATTTATCTGAATGTAAGAATGTTCAAAGATTGCTGACTTCCAACCATCTTTTCAGTGCCTGTTATAAAAAACATATCATGGGAAGTGACAAAAGACACCCCAAGAAACCAAGTCATACAAAATGACAGTAGTGTTCTTTATTCCATTTTTTTTTTTACACTAGCCACCATTATCATATTGTATATATATGTAATTTTTTTAGCTTAGAATATGTGCATGTTAAAAAATTAGACCTCATTCTAGCTTTAAGAACTTGGTAGATTACTTCCTTAAAGTTTAGTAAAAGGGGAACACCAAAAATATTTCCAAAGGTGGCTTTACTCATTAGAACTTTTTACACCTTACTGTATTTTCCACCAGAGGGCAGATATTTCCTGCAACACTAAGTACTTCCCTGCCTGTCAGAAGTGAGGAGGACGCATTATGTCACTTCATGAAGCTAAACGTTCTACTGAAACCTGAGCTACCATCTAAAATCACAGCGACGAACTGTTACTGTGGCCATTCAAGAAAAACCTTTCTTTAGAAGTAATCTTTTGAGTAATTCATGCCTACTTGGTGACACCAGTATAGGTGCACCTCCTGAAAAAAATCCAGTATCAAGGAGCTTTGTGCCAAACTAACTGTTCACCAAAATAATTGAATAATAATTGAGAAATAATACTCCCCTTCCTGCAAGCACTGCTTTCTTTAAAAATAAGATTTTTTTTTTCCTACTGTACAACTTCCCTTATAGCTTAATCACAAAGTAGTATCCTGATTTATGACCGAATTTAGGGAAGGTTACCTTTATCTTGTTACCTTTACCTGACTTGACTTCAGCTGACCTGTGAGATGAGAGCCTCACTGGCTCCCCAGTCCCCTAAAGCAAAAAATGAGGGCTCTGCAAAAGAATGAGTATTACTACAGCCCCAAAAAGGAAAATGACGGCCATGAACTTCCACCTACACTGTTAAGCAGGATACTTTCTCAGATGCAGAAACATTTGTAAATCTGCACCTTTGTCTTCCACGAAAGTGATATCACAGTTGAAATGGCTATTGACTGGATGCACACATCAAAGGTAATTTAATTTTACAGGTCAGTCCAAAATAGATCTTTACCTAATTTGGGTCTGTTGAAATATATATGGATTTTTTTGTTTAAAGCTTTAAGAGAAGAAAATAAAAATCAATTGAGATGCTGAAAGCATTTATTCAATTTTCCTACAACAAGGTACAGTATTATCTTGTTAAATGACTGAACAAACTTGCAAGTCAGCCCAAGAGATGCAAGACACCTTGTTCCCTTTTTTTATTAGTAACTGATCTGACACAGGCTACTGGGCATGTTAATATCCAAAACAAGCTTTCTAACACATTATTTTTAAAAAAAAACAAACAGCAAAAAAACCAACAATGACCTATTCACCATTCTATAATGGGTTAAGATGATTCTGATCCTAGGCCTTTTTTTACGGCTGCTTTGCTGGGTTTTTTTTAACATAAAAAAGTAAAAACAAAAACCAAGAACCCAAAAAACCAATTATTGTCATAGCAGCTTTGTACATAGTATGTGTATCCAGCAGATCATAACATCAACAGCTGCTTTATGGAAGTGTCCTCCATTAACCTACTCTTTAGAGAACCCATTATTATGTACTATTTTTGCACAAATTCCAGCACTATTTTCAAAGGGAAATTTCTGAACGGAAAGGACCAAACCATTTGGTTAACAAGAGTTAAAAACAGTTGAGCTGTTAGAAAAAATGGTTATACAAAATAACAATATTGGAGAAGAGATGAAAAGTCCAGTAATTAAAGTATGTATGAACAAGTTAAACAATTTCTTTATCTTTCTGGATAATACCTTACTGGTGGTTTGTGTGGATTTTTTTAAAGGAACAAGCACACTGGAAATGAAGTTACACGACTTGGGAAAGTAAATTCCTTTCCTCTCAAAACATTTGAAAATGTCAAAGGGATTTGCATTTCTTATCAGAATCACGTGCCTCACCAGTTCTAGCTCTTTTCACATTTTAAAGCCTCTGTGAAGAGAGAGGCTTGAGCCTGCAATGGTAAAGTCACAGCTCCCTCAGCTGCAGTACTGTCAGAGATCAGTATCCCAGTGACTATTTGATGCATCTGATCTAACAGTGAACTGTCAAACAGACAATAAGCTTATGTTCTTTCGATGCAAAGAAGGCGCTACCAATTTGTATTTTGCAAGGGAATTTAGAAGTAACCACATTGATCTAACTCACAGGTCTTACAACTTCCTTTTAGATTTCACTTAGTTCCACGATCTCAAATTGGATACAACCACGCTTTACATAATGTCTCCTGTACATCAGTGAGCTGTAACACTCTCAGCAGCAGTAGAAAAGGCTTCTTGGTTTTCAATTCTGTACCTTGTTACTTCAGAAAAGTAAGAGAGTTTTAGAAGTATCTGAAATGCTCAAATGGTGCCATAAAATACTTTACAAATCCTACCACCCTATTACCATTAATTACAAAAAGTAATATACCCTTGGACAGTGCTTCTACAGAGCTTACCAACACAAAGTATGATGTCAAAGTACTAATAAGAAACAGGAATACTGCATAATAATTGGCAGTGAACACCAGGAGACCCAAGTTGATAAAAAACATCAGAACTCATGAGAGTACTCAAGGCAAGAATGAATACTATCATGTCAAGCAACAGTGAACTCTGGACAGAGATGAGCAGATACATATTTCAATTTCTCCCAGGATTTATTGTGCATCTCTTTGTAGACTTTGCAATCTAAAAAGGGATTCCCCTCCCTACTGTATCAGCCAATTAAAAAAGAAAAAAAAGAAAAAAAAAAAAAAGGTGCTTCTTCCCATTTTGCCAGAACAAAACATGTCATCTTCTTTATAAGATGAAATTAATAGGCATGTGTTGCAAGCATACTGTTGGAAAGGTCTCTTCAAAAGATGTCCTTACAAAAATATCACATTTTTGTTTTCTTTAAGGGAATTGTACTAGAACATAAAGCATTAAATTAAAGATTCTGAATCTCTGCTTTCATAGCTCATTGAAAACACTGAAGAACAGCCTATTTTAGAGAAAATCCACTGCTTGAATAAAAATTACATTGAGCTGATTTCCATCGGATACACAGGCTCCACAAAGTCTTTTGTGAAATTAAAACAGATAGCCCTTCACTATCAATCAGGTTATAAAATAAGCCAACATTTGCCTAAAATGTGAGTGTAATGAAATCTAGATGAAGATTTATCCTGCATTTTTAATGCCAACTGCTACTGAAACATCAAATGGAGAGGAATGATTCAGGCTGCCACAAAGAGGCAAAGCTAGAATTATGCGACAAGTTTGTTTCCACAATAAACAAAAGTTTCTTGGGGATGAAGATATACCAGTCTACTGGTTTTAAATCTTCAGTAGACTGATTTTATACCCAGCAGCAGACTGTTTCTGTAAAATCATCCATGACTTACAAGATTCCAGACTAGATGGAACAATCTTTCATGATACAGTCAGTGTCAATTGCTTCACTTATCAAAAGTTTCATAAGGCAAGATCACTGTTCTCAGCAAGAATGCTGTAATGCCACTTAGAACAGAGAGTTAGAGCAGACTGAGCGCTCCTGTGTAGATGATAAAGATCAATTCTGTATTTACGGGCACACGTGACGTGATCTCAAAAGTATATACTCCTATCTTTAACTTCAAAGGTTCTAGAAATTGCTCAAGACTCACAAAACACAACCAAGTATTTTCAGCTCACCAGCTACAAAACAGATGGACCAAAGAGACTGACAATTTCAGGACATGACAACTTTGGTTATTGAAAGACATGGAAAAGTTTCCAGTTACCTTTTTTACAGTCTTGTCAGGTTCAAGAGCAATATCTGGAATGTTGGCATCCACCATGAGGGAAAATAAGTTCAAGATCAAGTTGGAATACCTAAGCAGAAGAGCAAATGAGGTAGAACACTTTGTAAACTGCAAAAAAGACATTTTGTAAACAATATCTTTCAAGAACACATCATCGCCTTTATGTTAATTGATAATGGTTCTGAGGAGATGCGTTCAAAACACTTTTGAGTTAAACTGAACATACTTATATTAAAAACATAAGATACCTGGTATTATCAGTGAAAGCTTAACCCTCAAAAACTGTCTCAAACTGCCAAAACTAAATAGACTACTCTGGTTTTGTTACAATCTTTTAAAAAAATATTGTAACATTTATCCAGGGACATACCAAATATGACCCACAATCTCAAATATTGTAGGATTTAATGGCATTTTTTACTACTTGTAGGAAAAAACACATACTAGGATATTGATTCAAAGGTTATTTTTTATTAAAAAGGCTATCGGTGACATCGTAGTACTATATAAACTAAAATTCAAACAGTTGAAGTTGTCAAAATTACAAAAAAATATTTTTCGAGTTGCTGCAAGGCTTTAGCCGTAACAAAATAAATATATGTGATTTAACCAGATCCAAGCCTGCAGTTGCTCAGTCAAGCTGCAATAACATCAGTAGGTATGTTGCACTTACGAGGTACAAATGTCACTCGTAACCTTTAAAAAAAGTCAAGACAGAGAAGAGTTCTCAGTTTTAATGTGGAGTGGAAGCACTCTTGAATCTTAAAGAACACCATTTTCCCCTTGCAGAAAATTAGCCCTAAGTTGCTTCTTGAAAGGAAAATGTTCAAACTGAAACTTTCCTTCCTCTGTGAAGATACCTAGATCTTTCAGAGACCGAATACTAACTGACTTCAAAATCTGAAATATTGCTTTGCTAAGAGCCCTAGGAGTTTCAGAGATGACATAAAATGAATTCTTAGCAGCAAAACTTGCTTCTTAGCAAGATGCTGAATATATATCAGTTGACAACTGCAAAAAGCACCAAGTATCTTAACTACACAAAAGGACTGCTTCATAGTCATACTTTACAAAGTAAACACTGCTCAACAAAAACCTTTCTAGAAAAGCGTAATTCTACCAAAACCTCTCGACGCTTCGTTATGAACTGGAATTAGCACTAACTACCATACTCCAACTTAAGCTTTAACCCTCTATAAACACAAAAATGTAAAATAAACTGAAATCAGTAGATAGGCTCAACATGCATCATGAAGGTATAAAAGGCTGCTGCAGCCTAAGTGAGGATGCAAGTCTTGCTGCAGGTTGCACTTTGCCCTGCAGCACGTTCAGAAGAGAGAGGCTGCACCTTCATTACACACGCAACCGACTGCTGGGTGAAACAGTGGAATCTCTCCCACCTCCCGATAAAAAAACCAAAGCCAACAAAAATCCACAGGCCAAACTGCTCCCAACCTAAAACAACAAACACAACTATTTTTCCACTTGCAAGTTTTAAAATTATTTGTTTTCACTATGCAACATCCATTCCCCAGGAAACCTGAAACACTGAGACAGCAACTGAAAGATGTAGAGAGCTGTCTATACCCCAGGGAAATAAAGAAGAAAGAACAAAATACAAATTGACAGAGATGACAAACAGAGTTTGCATTTTGTTTTAGCAATCAGAAGTTATGATTTCACACTGCTTAGTCAGAAGTATTTGTGAACGGGTTTGTGTCAACATGCATAACTGTTCAAACTACCCCATTCCACCTCTAATTATTCTTTTTTTCAATAAGTAAGTAATCTTAATCATTTTTAGTTCAAGCTGCTTGAAGGAATAGTTACAGAAATACTAATATTTTCCTATGCTGTCTTTGTTGAAAGCCTTAAAGATATTTATCCAGAACCATTTAAAAATACTTTCCTATTAAACTGAACAAATATTGGAGAGACTATAATTAAAACTACAGTCCCAAACATTAAAAATGAAACCATCTTAATTTACAGTTTAGTTTTATACCCAAATTACTGCTATACTCACACTTAATGATCATCTCTGTAGCAAATCATTACATAAATTAATGCAATGAATAATCCTTCACTGACACAGACCTTTCCACTGAAACAACTAGGTTTAAACAATAAAAACAATTTGAGTACTTCACAAATAAGGAATGCAGTATTACAAAACAGTTTTAAGCAAAATTTAGAACATTAGCTTTCCTGATTGTTCTCTGAAATCATGAATATTGTTTGCTGATACAGTACTGCTGTTTTTTTTTCATGCTGCTGAATAGCTTTTAGCAAATTAATAATCAGTCATAAAACAATTCCTTGGCCTCTTCTCCTTTTAGCAAGAACAGATCTACACACAGCATTTTGTTTAAAATCAGACTGCATACTTTTGATGCTATATGTGTTTTTTATATATGCTTTTCATACTACTAATCTCTTTCCACATACTTGGAGGTTTACATAATGTGATCTTCATATCAAAGTGAAACTCTTCCACTTCTCTGGAAGATGTACCAACTTAATCACTGGACAGACCAAGCGTGCTTCCCTGTATCCTGTTCAAACACAACAACGCTGAGCTACTTGGGTCAGAAAGTCGATGGTAAACGATAAGGTTACTGCAAAGTAATGAAGCTGATTCCAAGCCTAAACCAGAGATCTGTTGGTCTGTAAATAAATACGATCTAAAGACATTTTAGCTGTAGTTTCTGGTCATCTACAGACACTGCTAGCACACTTGACTGTCACTACAGAATCATGGAATTGTCAGAGTTGGAAGAGACCTCTAGAGATCTCTAGCCCCACTCCCCTGCTGAAGCAGGATTGCCCAGAGCACAGCAGTCAGGACTGCATCCAGGTGGGTTTGAAGATCTTCAGAGAAGGGGACTACACACCCTCCCTGGGCAGCCTGTTCCAGGGCTCTGGCATCCTCACCCCAAACATTTTCCTCATGTTCAAATGTTCAAACTTTCAATGTTCCAGTTTGTGCCCATTACCCTTTGTCCTGTCACCAGGAACCACTGAAAAGAGTCCAGCTCCATCTTCCTTCAACCCACACTTCAGATACTTACAAGCATTAACAAAGTTTCCCCTCAGCCTTTTCTCTTCCAGGCTAAAGAATTCCAGCTCTCTCAGCTTGTCCTCATAAGGAAAACACTCCAATCCCTCCAGCATCATTGTTGCCTGCACTCTTTCCAGCAGTTCCCTGTCTCTCTTAAACTGAGGAGTCCAGAACCAGACACAGTGCTCCAGCTGTGGCCTCACCAGTGCAGAGCAGAGGTGAAGACAGACCTCCCTTGACCTACTGGTCACACTCTTCCCTATGCAGGCCAGGATCCCATTGGCCCTCTTGGCCACAAAGGCACACTGCTGGCTCATGGATAGCTGACTATCTACCAAGACCCCAAGATCCTTACCCTCATGAGTGCTTTTCAGCAGTTCGGCCTCTAACCTATATTGATGCCTGGCATTCCTCCTCCCCATGTGCAGGACCCTACACTCGCTCTTGTTGAGCCTCATGAGGTTCTTCTCTGCCCAGCTCTCCAGCCTGTCCAGGCCATGCTGGAGGGTGGCACAGCCCTCTGGAGTGTCTGTCAGCTTTCCTATGTTGGTATCATCAGTAAACTTGCTGAAGATACACCTGGCTCCCTCATCCAGGTCATTGATAAATATGTTGAACAAGACTGGACCAAGTATTGACCCTCGTGGGACACTACTGGTGGCAGGCCTCCAACTTGCCCCTACTCCACTAATTACAACCCTCTGAGTCGTGTCACACAGCCAGCTCTCAATCCACCTCACTGCCCCCTCAACTAGCCCACATATCCTCAGTTTTCTAATGAAGATGTTATGGAACACAGCGTCAAAAGCCTTGCTGAAGTCAAGGTAGATGACATCTGCTGCTCTCCCCTCATCCATCCGGTTATAACTTCACAAAAGGCTACCAGACTGGTCAAGCATGATTTACCTTTGGTAAATCCGTGCTGACCACTTCCTGTGCTTTGTTTGCAGATGACACCTAAAAAGAGTTGCTCCACTACCTCCCCAAGGACGGAGGTGAGACTAATTGGGCTGTAGTCCCCTGGGTGCTCCTTCTTGCCCTTTTTGTAGCCTGGAGTGATATTTGCCTTTGTTTCAGTCCTCAGGCACCTCTCCTGCTCCCCATGACCATTCAAATAGGATGGGAGAGCAGCCAAGCAATGATATCTGCCAGTTCCCTCAGCACTTGCAGGTGCATCCCATCAGATTCCATGGACTTATGGATATCCAGTTTGGCCAAGTGGTCTCTAATCCAGCCCTCCTCTACAAAGGGATAATCTTCCACTCTCCAGACCTTCCACCTTCTCCAGGGTCTGGGAATCATGGAGGATAGTTATAGCAGTGAAGACTGAAGGAAAGGCAGCATTCAGTACCTCCGCCTTCCCTGTGTCTTCCACCACTGTGGTGCCCACCTCATCCATCAGTGGGCCTACATTTTCCCTAGGCTTTCTATTGATATACCGGAAAAACTTCTTGTCTTTAACCATAGTGGCCAAGTACAGCTCTGCTTGAGCTTTGTTCTTTCTCATTTTCCCCCCTTCATAGCACTACATCTTATTACTCCTCGTAAGTTACCAACCCCTTTTCCAGAGATGGTAGACTTTCCTTATATTCCTGAGGTCAAGACAGAACTCTCCTTAGCCAGGCTGGTCTTATTCCCCATTGGCTTGTTTCAGAGAACCTGAGGATGATCTTCTCCTCTGCTTTTAAGAGCACCTGGTCACGCTCAGACCCTTCTGTAGTTGCCAGCCTATTACCACTCCTCATGTCTTTGCTACTGCATATATCACCATCCCTCTTCCAAAGAAATACTTTCCGATTCATTTACTCCTCTTCTCCCCTGCATTACAGTGCCTCTAACAAATTTTAGCATCGAAACAGTATCGCTACCTGCGGAGATGAAGAAAGGCTGTGTAGCACTGCTTACGGAACTCCTGGTACTGCTCACTCTGGGTGCCCCCCATACCTTCCACCATCTCCTTATTCAGCTTCATTGGCGGAGGCAGAGGCTTAGGGTCTCGACCCAAAATATAACCGAAGTCAATATGAAATAGTTTACCTGCAGAGGATGGAGAGGCAATCATAGTTACTTATTTCAATACTTTGTATAGTATCAAATCTTGATAAAAAACTTAGAAAAAAAAAGAATATTTACATATTCAATCTCTGGAAGATGCTAAGCAGCTCAAAAACCCCACAATTCACAGTTTTCTGTAAGCTTATAACTGTGTTTTTTATCTTCAGCTGTCAATTTGAAATTATGGGTTTAAAAAAAAAAAGCCAACTTCAAATTCATTAGGAGTACTAACAAACAAGATGAGTTTGCCCTTTATTTTTTAAAAAAATATTTATTATACTCACAAATACAGAATCAATGTTGAAACTTGTCAATATATCTTAAATACTGAATTGTACAAAAGAAACTACAAGTTCTTCAGGCTTTCTTTGGAATTTGTTAGCAAGTTAAGATATCAATACACATACCACATTGCTTATAGTATCCCATTTGGCTGCTGCAGCACAAAGAGTTATTTTAGCTGTATGTTAAATTTATCAAAGGGAAGACTCATGATCCTAAGAGAGACCTTCCAAAGCCACTAAATATTGAAGTTAAGTTTTGCATGCAAAACAAAGCTACCCTGTGACATAAAAAAAACCCATTATGTCTTATATATGACTAAATTTACAGAAGATAATTAAATGTGTAAGAGAGAAGGCTTATAAACAAGAAGGTAGAAAATTATTAGTATGACTGTTATCTCGACAGCCACAGAAAGCACAGAACACACAGAGTCTTGCTTCAGAATCAGGGAACTGAGCGGCATTACGGACAGAGATCTGTTCACCAAGGTGCATTTTAAACTGCAGCATCTGTATTCATTTTAATATTTTCATAAGCTTAGGTGCTCAGCATTCTTGGGAAGAAAAAAAAAGGAAGAGCAAGCATTATCTAATTAGTCACCCCTCTTTGACCATTTCATTGAATAATAATAGTTTTCTGTCATCAGAGAAGGCTGCTTGAGATCTGTCATAAGCACCCTTCCTCAACCCAAGAAAGAAATTCCATAACAGTCAATCTTCTAAGAGAGATCACAAGGATGCTTAATAAGCAAGGTAAAACATTTGCCAGCTGATAAATGGCACAACCATTACATTTTGCATATCTAATTGTGCTACCCGCCTCCCCCAGCAGTTTTTAAGTTGTTACTTTTAGAGCACATTTTTCCACACTAAATTTTTTGAAGTATGCCCTTTGATATATACATATATACACACATGCACCATTAAATTACAAAAAATGTTTAATTAAAAAGTTTAGGGGGTCTGTTTTCTATTCACTCATTCAAACCTGTCACCTTGAAGAGTCAAGAGACAACATTTTGAATAAAACAGTAACTCTCGTGGCAGTAATTAATTCCTTTTTTACTTTGCTCTGGAGACATGGAGTAAGAAGTGATAATTATTAATTAAAATCGGTAACAAATATGCATCTAAAACACTCAAAGACATTTTAAGAGCTGACTGATATATGTTCATAAAAATTAATTAGATACCAAGGAGCTTTCAGGAATGATGCATTAAAGGAAGTATAAGATGAGGCTATCGTGCATTAACATTGTAGCTTCCCCAGCTGCACTTCAAAGTTCAGCAGAATTTTAGGCTGACTCAAAATGAACATTAAAAGATTTAATTTAAATAAATATATTTAGCAATTTTCAAATGCATGTACTAAACACAGAGTGAACTCATTCTCATTCAAGCAGCTCCTCCAAGATCAGTTAAGCCAGCATACCATACTACAGAATATGGACAGAAGGCTCCCCGCGGTACTGGCCTGAAGCTGCTACACCAGTAAAGACCAACCAACCAGTCTGAGAGAGAACTGCAGTTTTATGGCATTTTACAGAGAAGCCCTTACTTATGTTCTCCTTAAGGACTTAACTACAATTGGAACAAACGAAGAACAAGCCTGCTTTGGACAAGTGAAACTGGTTGTATATTTAGTAACTGAAAATTAGGTGAAGTTTATGTTATTATGTCAATAAATAATAAACTGATGATCTGAAATCTTTTAATCCTAAAATGAAAGGTTGCAAGCACCTCAAACGATCATCCTGAATAAAATTTCTTTCAGGATATAAATAATAAACATCCCACTTTTACAGTATTTATGAACACCATCAGGCTGCTGCTCAGGATAACCTCTAGTAGAGCAACAAGAAAAAGAAAGTTTCTTGTACCTATTTTACAAGGTGCAATGCCAGAAAATACTAAATTGTAGCAAAAAGAGCAGGACAAAACTAGGAACTTTAGCACTCCAGCTCTATATAAAGTGTTATATATGAACTTCAAACAAAAAATACCACTTTGATCTACAAATTACCGTTCTGAGGATGTAATTCTAAGAGTACAGAAAATATATTTAATTTTTATTCCATAAGAATTTACTTTCACCATGAATAGGAAATTACATAGCCATCACTCTTGACTCACATCTGTAAGTATGGAGGCAAAAGCTGCCAGTACCAACTGAAGACCTTTCTTTGGTCAATTTAAACATGTTTTTCCTTCAAAAGCACAGCTCCTCAAAACACTACCAATGTGAAATTTGCCAGCCTCAGCGATGGTAATACTTAAAAAAGAAATCTTGCCTGCTAATCACAGCTAAAAACAGCCTACAGGAGAATCGACATCTTATTTAGGTGGGTGTTGAATATTTTTTAGTTCTGGAATGTCACACACCTTATATTTGGAAGTTCCTGAAATGTATGTACCTTCTCAACTGAATTTAGAAGATGACTCTTTCAAACTTCTAATTCACAAAATCACAGAATGGTTGAGGTTGGAACGGACCTCTAGAGATCATCTGGTCCAACCTCCTAGTCATGTAGCACCACCTAGAGCAGCCAGCTGTCTTGCCAGGACTGTGAGCAGATGGTTTCTGCGCACCTCCAAGGATGAAGACTCCATGACCTCTCTGGGCAAACTGTGCCAGTGCTCCATCACTCTCACTATGAGTAAAAATTCATATCCATAACACAGTATTTATACAGAGTTATCTATCCTCCCAGAAAATTAGACTGTTTGTAAACTTTGTGTAACACCCCTTTTCCTAAAGGCCTTGAACTTCCATGTTTCATAAACATCTGAAAAAACAAAACGTAACAATTCAGGAAACATTCCAAGACCACAGACAAATACACGTGAACTTCCTGCCCTGTTCTGGGGACAGGAGCAGGGCCTTATGTAGGCATCTACGTAGAGTTCAAGATACACAGTCCTGGGTAAATACTTCTGAGGCTGAAAGTGGCTCACCCCTCGAAGTTTAAAAGATTACACTAGCAGTCTTTCAGGAAGCAGGAAAAATCTCTGCTGGGAAGATTTGAAACAGAGTCTCTTACCTTAAAAAATGGTGCTTTAATCACTCTCTACTCCCAATTTAAGCTATATTTTATTGAAAAGGAAGATTGCAAGAGAATAGGACACTTCCAGGAATATGAAATAATGAAGCATGAACATACAAAATTTTTTTGTTGAAAACCTAAGAGTTGATAGCTGATACTGCTCTGTACTTTTAAGTTTCCCTTTTTCCTTTTTCTTTTCTTTAATTTTATGAGGCTACATTTTTCTACTGAATGCCTGGTTTTCTAACATATGCGATTAAAGAACACAGGCCCTTGGAGACTTCAAAGAAATGGCACCAAATATGGGAAGTTTCCCTGACTAGCATTCAGGGCATGAGGGATTTGAAAGTCCATCTGAGTTCCTTTCAGCCTTGAGAGTGAAATGATCTTTGATTAAGTGAAGCATGGACTTGTGGGGGCTAAAAATTGATATCTGGTGCTTGCAATAGCTAATAACATCCAACTGCAGGTGGAGAGGCTGATTTGTCCATCACTTTTACTGCTAATGCCTAGTCTTTAGTGCAGGAGAAAGTTCCGTATAGCAGCACAGAAATTGCTTTACTTCACCAGGGGACTGTTAGGAAAAACTACTGGAGAGTTGCATTGAACTCTCAAATCCTTAAACAACATGTAGAAGGCACAGCAAACTAGATGCAATTACTAAAATTAAATAAGTCTGGCAGTAATTGTCTTAACAGATAAGAAAGGTTTAAGAATTAATCTGAAATGACCTGTTCCCACTTTTGAGAAAAGTGGAAAAAAACCACTCCAACCAATATACAACCAACCTCTGAATTTCAATATATTTTCAGTAAACTGCAATTGTCACTATTATTTTAACCTGGCATGTATAGAAAAGGTATAATTCAATGAGTATTTTAAGTGAACTCCTATTTTAAGGTTGAAGCAATGGGATAAAAATTCCTCTGATGAAAATCAATGGGTGGATGAACCGATGGGATGCATTCCTGGCTTTCCCAGCAAATTCTGATGCTATCATCAGCATTTCTTCTTTGCTAACAGAGCACTGCCATGGCGTGAAAAAAAATCAAAATTTGTAATTTATTGTTATAACTTTCATCAGCTATGTGTTATAAACTTTCTAAGACTATACAAAAATGGAAGAAAGTAATACGCATTGCTACAGACTTATCAGGGATACAGATTTTAAACTTGGTATGCAGCAACAGCTGGAGGTAAAGTTTATCATAATCATCCATATAACAGATAAGGGCTCAGCTTGTGCTAAGCATTGTAATTCTTCCCCCTCACTCCGCAAGCTGTCCACTCTCAAAATACACTACATGAAGGCGTAGTATAAGGGAAAAAGAAAAAATAAAAGATGTCAGATACTTATTGTTAAATGAGAAATACTGTTGGTTGAAGATAGCTAAAAGAGAAAATGTTTAGTTTTCAACTAAAAGTTTATATTCTCTTTAGTAGGGATCACAGAAACGGGAATTGCAGAGAGAAACCTAAAGGATAACAGTATGTGTTAGTTCTGTTACGCCTCTAAAAAAGAACGTTCCTCTGTCAAGACCAGTAACATTTAAACATGTATTTAAAAATTCCAATGCACTTTACATACTATAGTATGCTTGCAACATTAGTAAATGCATTTATTAATCTACTCATCTAAGCAGTGATACAGAAGAAGGGTTTCTATCCTACAGTTTTTCTATTTATAGCATCTTCAAACCTGCTTTGGGATGGATGGTTTAAACTGAAAAGCACTGAAAATATAAACACATGGTGTCATCTGACACGTGGAACTGTTCAGATCCTTGCTGTCTTACCTGGCAACCCATTTTAACCAAGATGGAAGAATAAATTAGGTATCGATGGGTGCACTTCACACTCAGGACAGAGCACAGCCTACCTTTAAGCATTAAACAAGAAGTCAGCCTGTTTCTTCCATCTATATACATACCATGCCAAAACTAATTGTTTTCAAGTTCCGAGTCCCCAGTTTTTGACTGGCCCTCGGGTACTATTAACTTAATTTTATCCACATACCAGTTTTCTCTGCTGCTACAGGGAATCTATAATAGGAACTTCAATTTACATGTAGGTCCCTAAGGACTTGCTGAAAGATTAAGCTGGTCAGTCAGTAGAGCAAGAGTTGGTTGGTCAGACAAAGACATCTGATGTTAGTTAAAAACATCATATCCTGAGTCTTGTGATATCCTAAATATCTATACATGACCTGCAAATATGACAGAGCCTCTGTAAAACCTTTGTGTCTCTGTAAAACAAGTTACTGAGGTATCTCAAACTCGACAAGACTTCACTTGTCCATCACAGCTGAAACACTATCTAAGCATTAACGATGACTGTCTTAAAAAGGGCTTAGAAAACACCAAGACACTTATGTCTGGGTGTTAAAACATTAGATAGATTCCAACTCTACAATCAAAGCTGGAGAGTGGAACAAGAGCAGAAAAAAGTGTTTTCAAGGGATGGCATGTCATAATCGAAACGTAACAGCGTAAGACACATTACGTGGAAAAGGTAACCAAACACAGTGTATCACAATCCAGCTTCACAAAGGTCCAGCTCTTCCTTCTAAGGCAACAAAGGGCATATTAGCTGGTAGGTCAAGCATGGGCATTATTATATATATCAGTCTCTAATCCTACAACGAGACGCTGATATTACTTAAAGCTGTGTATTCAGGTGCTGCAAAACAATGTTTTGTTATTTAGAATAACAAGTAATATTTGCTCTTATACATTTGAAAACAGTAAATTGAAACATACAGCAACCCATAACGTTTCATCTCCAGATGTAGGAAGTTTTCAGAGAAAATAACACAATACTGTAACACAATACTGACTATATAAGGAAACCTTCAGGTTACAAGTTAAGGCACACTTATGAAACTAAAGCAAGTATTCCTGTAATCTTTAATGTTATTGATAGATGGGGATCCACATATCTGAAGGTTCCATATACTTCTAAAACTTCTACAGCTGTCCTTGAACTACAGTGGTAAAGCATTTAAAAATGTGAAAATATAGATTTCTTGTTTTAAGGCTTCTTATTAAAAAAGTTCATCCTATTTCTAGAATTAGAGGCATAAACAGTCATGAAAGGCAGCAGGAAGTATTTCACCCAGATATCAGACATTCTCATCCTATAGCACAAACCCTCCATTTCTAACACTGAGTTGGAAACAACTGCCTTTTATGAACTTCAGTATCTATTGCTTAATATTTAACAAACAGACATCTGTATGTCAGGTGATGCATCGATTCTACTGAAAGTTCAGCACAGACGTGGCTACATCCAGTAAACTAAAAGGTAGAGCTGAAAAAGGTAATGATATATATTACCACACAAATCCAAGAGAAGTAAGCAAACACACAGCTTGTACTCAGCATTCTTTACCCTACTGGAAAGCTTCAACTTATTAAATAAATATCAAGAAAGGATACATATATGGTCATACAATTTTGAAGAAGGTACTTATAAGCCTCCATTCTTCAACAGAAGAATGAAGTTAGATTTTTTCCCAACTAAAGTCTAAGAGATTCTCAGTAGCGAGAAACAAGCCTTTGTAGCAAGCCTTTGTTGTATTTGGAGCACAAGAATTTCTCTTGATAGCTCAAAAAACCTCTCCCTGGGTATGTGACAGAGAATAGGTGGCAGATGAAAACAATTTCAGACTCAGACTGTACTGTGGATGTGCGCTGCCCTCTGCTGTCCCGCCTAAATTCTTCCACTAAGCCAAAGGGCCATTCTGATGATATATTTTAACACAGACAGGCAAGATGCACTTTACCCCCCAAATTGAAACACTAAAATATTACTACTCAGAGCATGTAAGCAGTGCCTGCTATGGATGTCTTTATACCTGTCACCTTATAAAAATGATAGGGACCTCTCAAGGCAGATTTTTAAATGCACACCTGTACATTTCCAAACAGACAAGGAGAAATACACTTGGTTTTAGTTGCTTCCCCATGTGCTTAGAGCAAGACCTTTCATTCTAATCAAGGCCCAATGGTTAATTTTCAACTCTTTCACAGACAGCATGCTGATTCAAAGGAATACGTGCTTCAGCCTTACCTGTAAACTAACAAACCTTCCACGCGGACATGTCTCTCTTCCCCAGATAACATTTTTTTATTTACATGTTTTTCATTCAATAATCTTTTGCTTTATAATAAACATGTAACCCCAATTTATAACTCTTCATATCTAATAAAGGTATTCAAGGCATCAGAATTCCTACAGGAAGCTGTAGCTCAGAAAAAAATCACCACCACAACAACAAAACCTCCACAAAATTCCCTACAAGAAACAGTTTGGCTTTTGAAAACTCTGTGAAGTTCATGCAGCTATACACCAACTCATTTTTCAACTACAACGCTTGAATTTCCTTCCAACCCAAGGCACCGATTACGATAGTTGGAGCAGTTTAATTTTCCAGTTCTTCATTTCCTCTAGTAGACAAATCATTTACTTCTTTAGAATCACCAGAATTATTCTCTTTACCTGGTCTGTTATTAATCCATACAGATGGAAAAAAACCAAACAAAGAAAAACCCCATAAACCCCCAAACATTAGAAGGAGTTAAAACAAATTACGAAGAATCAAAATGCGTATCTGCTATTTTGAACTCTCAAGAGGCATGGGTCCTGCTGCAAGCTAAAGGCCACACTTGATTGAACAGTAAACTCTACTACTTTTTTCGCCCTCAGTTTGGGAATTTGTAATGAGCAAGACACTAAAAAGACTACTTCCTTCTGTGTTTTTAGAGGAGGCTTAAAAAAAACCCACATACAGCTTCTCATCTGGAGCTGAACGGTCCAGCCATCTCAGTCTGGCTGACAATGAAACACTTGGATTTTGCTGTACGGTTGTTTGGTTTCCTCAGGAAGCCAAGCTTCACAGACAATGGAAAATGCTGAAGCGAATCTTCCTCTGACAGGTCTCACGTGACATTCCCAGTTCTGGGACATATCATTAAACTTCTTCAAAAAATATACAGACCTGGAAAGCTCAGAGAACCATGCTATTTAAAAGAAAGTGAAATCTTAGGCAAGAATTCGCACAGATATCCCAGCAAAATTCACAGTATACCTAATTCCCTAAAACTACTGATAATACTTGTCTGAACACCTACTGTGCTTGGAATAGCATACATAAAAACAGCAGAATTATTAGACAACTACTAAAATATAACTGGCATCCAATCAGTAGACCCTGAATGTGATGTCTGATAGTATGCTAAAAAACTACTAAAGGTGAATCTAACCATTTAATGAAAAACTAAATAATTTGATAAAGAACAAATAAGATACTCGGGGTTGCAATCACTTTACAAACATATCTTAATGTAACCTTTTTTCAGGTTTGGGCCAAGAGTTCTGAAACCTCCCTCCCTGAAATTATTATTTTAGCCAAGTTTACAGCAAGACGTTTCTTCGGTAAAGGCAGTCAAGTGTTACCATATAGTATGTCCCCAGTACTTTCAAAAAAGGTAGCATCATTCATAAAATGCTTGTGTTTAACAAAGAACAACGTATAGGTCCAGCTTTCAGTGTGGGAAGTGTAACAGTATAACACACGAGTGTAAAATAAGCCAGCTGAAAACTACAAAAACCCCCAAAACCCAAGCATGGGTTTTATGCAAAGTTAGATTTCCATTACCTAGATGGCTATACATGGCTCTGTATACAGAGCTATACATGGCTCTTAGAAAGACATCAAGATCACATACACACATTGTTTTCTCGCTCGTAATGTGTTTAGAGAGCAAAGCATCTAGCCGTTTTCTTACTCTTCAACTGCCACTGCACACTACTAACGGTTTAAACCTAAACTTTGATTCACTGAATCAAATATTACCTTAGATGAGAAAATAAAACTTCACATTTAAGAATATATTCTAATCTACAATACTCAGTGTGTTATACTCAATAGGAAAATGGAGCAGAACAGTGCCAACACACAAGAAATTAAACAACTGTTGCTATAAAATTATACTGCTAAGAAGAATTACCTGTTTTTGTTAGCAAAAGATTATCCAGATGTCTATCTCCAACTCCAAGGATGTAGGTAATTACACAATAACCAGCTGTAACAAATAAGTTTTAAATATCAAAGTAAGTACCTCTCCTGGAGAGTAACAAGTTTCACACAATTAACAGCAGCATGTGACATTATCTTGTTATTGTTCAAAAGTAATAAATATATCATAGAGGGGGGCAGAGGTGGCACTGGTGAAGAATAATCAGGATTATCAGCACTATGAAGAACATTTGGAGTAATAAATTGCAACTGTGAAGTTTATTCAGTATTGCCTAGATTTTAATTTCTTACTACATGATTATATGCCTAACACTAAAAGCCTAAATTAATTCAATATCGGAATAAAGATATTTCAAACAAAGAGGAAGTATTTTGAGCAAAATACATCTACACATTTTGAACTTAGGATGAAGACAACTGAAAAGGAGCATTAGATACTGATATGAATCTGAATGTGTACATCAGCAGTGTTCACAAGCTAAGCAGCAAGCCAGGCAGCTATAAATAAATCAGAACTAACACAAACTGCTTTAATCCTTACTTTCACCTACTAACTAGAATAGTTTGAAGCAGTTCTAAAGATTATGCCATTAGAAAGAGAAAGGAGAAGATACTGTGGAGCAACAACTGAACTACTGTTCTGATTTTTTGTAGAATGAAATTGCTTTTAATTTAACGAAGAGCAAATGTATCACTTTAACATTGCCATGCATCTACCGAACAAGAACTACACTAGTGCTTTCTCTTGTCACCAAAACAGAAGAACTTAAACGCAACCTCACTCCCAAAACCCCCAATGTTCTAAAGACGAATTAATTTTTTCTACTTCATCCACACATTATTTATTATTGTATAAGTATTTCACATCTCCCTGAATTACAAAGACCCCAACTTATTATGCGAATGAGGCAGAGGTAAAATAATTACTAGAAATCAAAGAGTATTTAACTTCTAGTGTCCTTTAAGGAGAACAAAAAGAGGGCTGAGGAAAGGAATTGTGTATGACATTCCAGGCTCAAAACTACTCTTTTCACAGGGATTCTGAGAGCAAGTACACACCTAGTTCCCTATCTGCAGTCATCTAAACTAGTATGCATCAAAACCTCATCTACCCTGTCCTTTATACTTCAGCTATAAAGTTATCAGCTGCAGAAGTGTAACTTACCACAGCTCTTAACGTACGTGTCCATCACCTCTGCACTTATCCCATGAGGGCCAGTCTCGCTGGGTGCGTGTTTTCTGAAGAAGTTCTGGAGGGGAAGTCACCAAGATACTTAGTTATTCCACATGATCTGAAATAGGTTCTTTAGAACTAGTAGAAAAAAAAAGACTTAAGACCACAAATGGTTCTTATTACCTAGTGATCATTCTCAAAAACCTGGAGTAAGATCTAGCTTTACATACTGTTTTATTTATTTTCTGTCTGAATTATCACAACCTTACACCCAACAGATATGAAGCTCAAACTGAAAAGTAGATTTCTTTATATAGGTTCAGAAAATTAACAATGTATTAAGAAGTTACTCATTAATAACTACAAGTGCAAAATACTTCCACAAGAAAAGGTTCAGGCCAGGCCAACAAAAAGTAAAGCAGGACCTGCACTTGGGACAGACTCTTACAAGGTTTATGACCGCTATGTACCTCAATATTCCTCAATGCAACAAACCGCTACTGAGTTTATAGGGAAAAACCCAAGTTATTCAATGGAAATTTCACAATTCCCTTGAAAAGTTATCAGTGCCAAGTGACCTTCACATGTCTCAGAAGAAAACAGGTTTTTCTTCTTGATTGAGGCAAAACGTAAGTATATTAAACCCAAGCCTAAGCACAAGTTTCTTCCAGTAAGCAAACACTGAAGAGGAGCTTTGCAGGCATCTGCGTGACACATGACTAAAATCATAATGAAAAAAGGAAGAAAATCTTAAAAAAGAGAATGAAGTACTCAAGGAAAGTGCCTACAGGCTATTTAAAATGTTTTGCTTGAAAAGCAAGCCTACTGTAAAATGCATCAGTGTTTTAAGGTCTGGGGACAGCTTTAATTATCCTTGCTTACAGAGGAATAAGGTCTTCTTGAGATGTTTATAAAGCTGTTAAGAGTAGAAAGATTCTGTTGAATGAAATCCTTAAGTGAAATGCGGACAGAAATTTTTAAGTAGTTAACAGGATACTGGAGAAATCTATTATCGGTACTCCAAAATTTTATGAGTTGTATGTGAAAAATAACCCAAAGAAAACCAGAGAAAAAGCCAAAAACAGACTTCAGACTACCCAAATGCTAAACTACAGAGTGTCGAACAGAAATACCTACAAAACATGAGCTGCAACTTCAAGATTGGTGATGGAAATTATGTAAATTAAGTAAATTAAGTAAACTACAAAACACCCTTTTTTTTTCCTGTGGATGTGCATTACCAGCCCATATTACATTACCTCCTTTACATCTTTTCAAAAGTGAAACATTTTTTAATATTTGTATACATTGCTCATCTTTATTAAAACAGCTGCAACATCCAAAATGAACATTTACAAAAAGAATAAGCCAAACTTTCACAACACAGAAAAATGGTAATTAAGTTTTTATTTCCTTGATCTACAATGCCCAGCTAGTTTATCATGCTTTGGCACAGGAAATCTGGGCTTTATAATGTATTTTGCCATTGATCTGTGAAGTAATCTTAGATCACATTCTTTTGGCATCTTGTCTATTTCGATTAGCAATTCTTCACAGGAAGAATTGCTCTGTATGTCTCCACAGCAACTAAAGCTGTGAGGCACCTCTTTTAGATTGGAAGATGATGTTATAAGTAATGGCAAGACCGACAATTTCAAAAGCATTTCGAAATACATTAATTTTTAAGAAACATATCACGGACTAGAATATGAAGAGTACACTTCCAAGATTAAAACAGGATTACCAAGAAAATATTTTATACACTTTATGATCATTGTACGTGCAGATGTAGCTTACCACAACAACTACAGAACAGAAAGTTCAAAAAACTTACGCAACTTGATGCTGGTCATTGTCTGATTAAGCATTTTTTAAAAATTATAAACTTTTCATACTCTTATTTGTTAAGTAAATGGTGGCAAGTGATAAGCATTTTTTAATATCTGTATTTTTAATACATATACTTTATAATAGCTGGGAGCTCTCTGCTTTGGTTCCCATTTACTGAGCTATGAACAGACAGAAACTTCACTATTAGCTACAAAAAGAGTAAAAAAGGTACTGTGACAAACTGAATGAAATGTAAACACATTATGTTTTCATTTAAATACAGACATATTAGCTATATATCTCACATGGCAATCTGATATGGTTTTATCTGACTGTGTTCATCTCAACCAGCTGAGTTGTGCTGCTTAGCTTGCGTTCTGTGCTTGAAACTAGCACGAATTGTGTGCACCACTATTCAGTACCATGACACTTACAGAAAGATTGCTAAAAACCAAAAAAAGGTACAAATAAATAAATAACATCACATAGTAACTGTACATCCAGTACGGTAGAGAAACAAACTGCAAAAATTGTAGGTACAAGCTATTTAGCTGTTCCATAAAAGAAATAAGTCATTAAAACATATTTCAGCAAGGTATCAAGTCAAATGTACTGAGTGAACAACAGGAACACTTTAAAACAAAATGGTACAGAAAAGCGTCATGCAATTACCATTCACCATTACAGCAAAGGTACAATTTCAGTATCAACTAAACTGCAGTTCAATTATTTAAATGGTGGTAGTTTTAGGACACGAGATACTGGTGTGGCGATTTAAGTACGTATTTTTTTAAGCAAGATTTATGCTGTAAATACCTTTACGCTTCAACCTGCAATTTGTCTTCTAACAACAGATACAAAAATCAGTTGGGAGACTAAAGACTTCTGCATGAGATTTAAGCCTGAAAATTACACTATTTGATCAGAAAATGCCTTAAAGATTCCCCCATCACATACCTGTATACTTTCCTCAGTAGCAAGAACTTCTGCAACTGGTACTGACTGAATGAACTGCATGAAGCCTGCGACAGAAAACAACAACCAAAGTCACCAATGCAGAGAACTTTCAAGCTACTCTGTAACGTGTGTTTATTAAAGAGCAACATTAATTGGGGGATGAGGTATTAGAAAGCAGCACTGAAGAAAGGGATCTGGGGATGCTGATGGACAGGAGTCTGGACATGAGCAGGCAGGGTGCACTTGCAGCCCAGAAGGCCAGTGGCATCCTGGGCTGCATCAAGAGATGTGTTGCCAGCAGATCCAGAGAGGTGATTCTGCCACTTTGCTCTGGTGAGACCCCACCTGGAGTCCTGTGTGCAGGGCTGGAGCCCTCAATATAGAAAGGAGATGGACCTGATGAAGCAAGTTCAGAGGAGGGCCACGAAAATGATCAGGGGGCTGGAGCACCTCTGCTACAAGGACAGGCTGAGGGAGCTGGGGTTGTTCGGCCTGGAGAAGAGGAGGCTCCAGGGAGACCTTATAGCAGCCTTCCAGTATCTAAAGGGGGCCTACAGGAAGGCTGGGGAGGGTCTGTTCACAAAGGCCTGCAGAGACAGGATGAGGGGCAATGGCTTTAAGTTGGAGAAGAGCAGATTTAGATTGGATATTAAGAAAAATTTCTTTCCTCTGAGGATGGTGGAACCCTGGAACAGGTTGCCCAGGGAGGTGGTTGAGGCCCCTTCCCTGGAGATATTCCAGGTGAGGCTCGATGAGGCCCTGGGCAACCTGGTCTAGTTTGGGGTGGCCCTGACACTGTGGGGAGGACCGACTAGCTGACCTTTGGAGGTCTGGCCTGGATGATTCTATAATATGCATCGTCATTCAACTGATTTTCATTGGCAAAACCCCCCATGTTTTGTCCCAATTTTCTGCCTTTGGTAGTCTTAAACCAACTTTTCATTAACATCGAATTAACTCGTTTTAAAGTTTTCACAACAAGAAAACAATAAGTCTATGGGTTTCAAAATATTTACCCAAAATATATCTCAAAGCAGAGCCAAGTTTTATTTTGTTTTGCTTTTTCCATACAAAGAGCTATAAGTAGAGGTGTTAAAAACTCTTTGTCATAGATCACGCAGCAAGTGAGCAGCAAACATAACGCTACTGATTGTCACATAATCCAAAATCCAGACAGGCCTTCTTTTATGAAGATACCTGAGTCACCTAAGGAATACTGTGGTCACACGGGTTGTTTACTTCAATGACTTATATTGCAACAAGATTTTCTTAAATGTATCAGTTTCCTTTCAGAATGCTGAAACTGAAACACCTCTCACAAAAACAGTGTGTCACAGCAGTAAACAAACAGAAGGAGATTCCTCCCAACACCGTATTTTCAGGAAATAAGAGTACTCATACCATGTTTTGTACTAGTTGCCAGCACTTTATAGGGTGTCAGCTTCAAATCCAGATTCTCTTTTCTTAACAGCTAGAAAAAAACAACAACACAAAAAAGCAAAGATGAATGCAAAACAAAGGCAGCCTCTATTTCTAAAAGGAATGAGTATTGAATGTTGATCTCCCCTGTTCTTCACTGAAATCTTTAATGAGTGAAGGCCTGTTGGTCTTTTTACTTGTGTACTTTTAAGTATACACAGGCTCATTGCCTGCCTATAAAGAAAAGGAAAAAAGCCACCTAAGATCTGAGCACCCTGAAATATATTAGTAACATAAGCCATATCATTATTTTTTGAGAGTCTTGCTCTCAACACAGAGGGACAAGGATGCAGATTAGTAATTCTTACCTTATCCATGAGTGAAATAATCTGAAGAATAAGTTGATCTTGACGTAAATCATCACCATGCTTAAAAATTACAGGATATTTGCCTCCATCTTCTGTCTTGAAGAATAACTGAGCAGGCATTAAGGCACTCTGGAAAAGGAAACTTATTCTACTAAGCTGCTTTACAGCAATGTTCATATTAACATGCTGCTACAGTGGAGTTCTACAACATAAGTTCTTGTTTACTGCATTGTAAATCAGAAATGAATTAAGCAACTATCAGGTCATAGGATTCATGTATCAAATCCAGTTACAAAGTGTTTTAGAATAACTCCATTTCAATACCAACAGTGCAGCAGTGAGCACCAGAACTCTTTTCATGTTCCTCAAGTTTGGCAGAGAAGAAGCTATTCTAAAACTTCTGAAGAGTCACTCACTGCCTAGAACTCAACAGTTAGAAAATATCATTTCCAGTTACCAAAAGTGTGATCTAGGTACGTTTTTAAAAAAATATCTTAAGGCTTTCCTTTTTATTTTTAGCAAGGAGCGTGAAGGATACATTCCTCTCACCCCTCATCCCTAGCAGCTGAGGAGGAAAAGGACAGAAGGGTTCAAATTTTGCTTGTATGCATGTGATCCCAACCAGCATAGAACAGCTATGCAAAAGGTCACAACAAAACAAATCTAAACTGGCCAGATCAAAAGGACACAATTACAGGATAAACATCAAAGAAATGCTAGGGGCAAAACATCTTAAACAATTAATTGCTTCCTTAATCTATTTAGTAAAAGCAAAAATGCCTTTTTACATTGTTGTTTGAGAAAGCCAATTTAATTGTTTGCAATTTCTCTGCATAAAAACAATTGGAGGGTATCAATTACCTACATGAATGATTTCATTTACTGCAACTGACCGAGTCACTTCCCTCAAAACCAAACCAAGAGAATAATCAAGGATACAGGAGCTTAGTATTTGAGCAGTTCCATTAGATTTTCATGTTTTCAATTTAGGTTCCAGAAACAAAGGAAAAATGATTCTTTGAACAGTCCTACAAAAGCTGCCAAGTCATGTCCAAGAGCATCAAATACTAGTCACTCTTGCTTCTTTGAAATTTTTTGGGTTTTATCCCATAATACAGAATGGGAGATGAAATGGTAATCTGTAACCTTTCAGGATCAGGAGAATTGAAACCATCTATGATTCTGAAACAAGTTTCAACTCATATTTTTGGACCTAAATTTTCTATGTTGCTACAGAAGACTAACACGTAGAAGACTGACTGACTTGATTTTGTCCTGTTGAAGTCAAGCTATTATTCTTGACAAGAAATGAAATATTCAGTTGCTGTTTCAGCAATCTATTTGTCAACATACTTCACCTGATTCTCAAATCATATTCATGCTAGAAGTCGATTCAAGTTTGCAAAACCTTATTTTCCTGACAAAACCTTTCCCATTCTGCCTCCAACCTGGGTTGCAAGAATATGGAACTGAAGTATACTCTTCAACAAGACGAAATGGCATAGAAGGAAGCAAGCCAGAACTGGGCAACCAAGGGACGATATGGTAGAAAAATACAGAAAAAAGTTCATCTCTGATTTTAAGTAAACACATCACACTCAACAAGCAGCCTGCTAAAGTTTCAAACTACTGGGTATAATAAATTTAAGAACTCGTAAAGATGATGGTTTAACACTGGTCACCATAGCAGCTTGAACAGGCTATGGCTCCTGGATGTAGGTCTGACCAATGAAGGACATTTTGGTCATCTTAAAATTAAATCACAGTCAACTATGAGTTGAAAGGAAATTTATAAGGAGGTCCTAAATCACTGTACACTGGCAATAGCTCACATTCTGAGTGGCAGAGGAAGCAAAACAACCCCAACCTTTCCAACAGCATATTGACTGTTTATTAACTAGATTAAGAGATGGCCATAGGATCACAGGCAACTGCTATGGATTGGTTTAAGGAGTAACTAGTCTTAAGGATACAGGATCTCCCTGTCAGTCCACTGCAAAAGAACGAAACAGACCACTTTTTTACTTTCCAGTCTCTAATAATTCAACAGTTTTCTTTCACAATGGAACAGATGCATCTGACTTGATATTTATGATTTTGATCATAAGTGGTACTCTTGTTGAACACAGCCTGACTACAGTTCAGAGAAATTCTAAACTAGGAAGCACGTCTTCAGCCTCAGGACTTCACACGTTTTATAACCTGTATCACTCTAGCAGCTGCCTTGAAGTTTGCACATTTACCTGAAAACAGAGTTTCACAAAGAAAATAAAGAGTCATTTAATTTTATGAGCATGTTACAGTTGCGTTTCACCTTGGCTATGTCAGCCCCCTTAAATCTTCCAGCTAATGTTTTTAAGCCTAGTGCTCATAAAAGTTCTTCATATTTCAGCTATTCAGAAGATCTCATTTACCTTGAAGAGTGTGGCTTTTTCAGGGATTATCCCTTTAATTTTCACCTGAGGTTCCAGAGGAAGTGGAATAAGTTCCATATCTGCTAAATTCATCTTTTCATTATCTGCTAACAAAGCCTGAAGCCTCTCATTCTAAAAGAATAAAGGAATCAAAAACTTATTTAATAAGAAAACAAACCATAAAACACATATCAGGTATAGTTAAATAGTTTAAAAGTCTTTAACAAAGATATACTAAAATACCCAATTTATTAAATTCTTTACTCTTCAAAAAAATCAAGGTTTCACTCCAAAAATCCAGTGACATAAAAAATTCTCTACTGCAGTACTCTCAATAAGCAAGCAGACAATACATGTAGTCTGAGTGTAGTCAATCGACTTTACAGGTGCTAGATAGGAGTCTTACAAAAACGTATTTCTAAATTGCATGCAGAATTGGAGAGATGACTTGTTTTCTATACCAGTATCAAATGTTAGCTGTGTTTCAGAAACTTGATTCAAGTCCTCAGCTCTGATCCTTTATACCCCTGAACTCAAGAAGATGTCCTACCACCAATGAACCACAGAATCATAGAATCATCTAGGTTGGAAAAGACCCTTGGAAGCATCAAGTCCAACCATCTACCCTATTCTATAAAGTTCTCCCCTACACCATATCCCCCAACACCACATCTAAACGACTCTTATTGCCCATAATTTGCATAGATTAGATTTCAGGGCTTACTCTACATTCCTGCGTCTGAGGATACCAGAAATATAGTACCAGACAGTTTTTAACTACTTTACACTTGGTATCCTACATGAAGGTCAAATACATAAAAGTCTCTAGTTTTTTCCTCTACTGAATATAACAGGCATGAACACGGAGAAACAGCAAGGTAGCCCACTAACATTAGGAACACTTGTAGCGGTTAATTGCTGCCAGATAAATTGTAATCCAAAAATCAAAGCCATGATTTTCTTAGTTTAACAGAAATACCCTGGCAATTGTAAAAGAACATCTGACAGAATGCTATCAATGTATTGCTCAAGCAGGAAATATGTTCTTATGAATTGAAAAACCCTTTTCCTCTTTTAGATGACTACATCTTTATTACTGATATATAGAATATTCATATTTCATGAAAATGGTACAAATGATGCTTAAGTATCTCATTTGCTTGCACAAATATACCCCTCAGATTTAAAGAAAGGTGGCGACAAAAGTTATTAAACTGAGAAATCCATGTTTAAAAATACTGCTGCACATCCAAAAAAAAGAAAATACGTTGGTAGAAATCCTTTTGGCATTCCTGCTTCCTCCCCATACTCATTTAATCAAGTTCACTTAAAATATTTTAACTAAGGAGGACAAAGCTTCTTAAAATGCACCTAAGACAGAAAGCCTTCTCCTCAAGATGCAACAGAAGGCAAAGTTCTGCAAAACACACACGTTATAAAATGATAGGTTTGTTGCTCTTGGAAAAGACAAAATCCTGCTGCTAACCAAGTTTTAATAGCTATACTGGCATAATTATCACACCACAGTAACCCCTGCTGCCTTCACCTGTCCCCGAGAACTTGTTCACTCTTTTATGAGGAACTATTCAGCTATTCTCATATCTCCCTTTTGCCAAAATACCCCAAGACCTATCAAGGGCCTCTTCTATTTCTCATATACATTCAGAACACTTTGAAACTTCGACCCATCTAAACCTAAGTTTGTCTGAAGTTAGCTAAAATTATTACAGGACAGAATTTTTAGCGAAGAGTTAACACTCCCACTGTCAAATTCTATCCAGAGATAAAGTTTTTCAATCCCTTAGTTACCTTTTTCTTACGATTCCCACTTTCACGCTGCACTGCTTTCATTACATGAACCAGCCGATCCACAAACGTCTGCTGGGCTGCCAACAATGAGCGCATAACTCGGACAGACTTATCACCCTAAGTGAATTGAAAGAAACAAAATTAGTTCTTTGTTCAGTAATTATTTTATCTAGAAATTAATCTTTTATTCTTGGACCCTTGAGCTTTTAAGAGGCAAGTGAATAACGATCAATTTATTGTCAATTCAAAAGGTATTTTTTTATAAGACACAATCAGATCCACTGTAGCTGGCAATCAATTATCTGACCTACTAGTACTCTTCAATTTGCATCAACAATTTCAGTGATGAACAGTCATGCATGACAAACCTATTCACAGCCAAAATAAGCTGGCAAGGATAAGCACACGGAATATTCTTACAAAGTTAAAGATTCAGATTTAAGTAATATCCTTAGAAGGGGAATATGAAGTGAGAGATACACTAAGATCAGCAAAGACTGCACATGTGCTATCAATTCCAGATTGCAATTCACAAAAGGTAGGGTTTCTTTGGGTTTGCTTTTTTTTTCTCCCTGATACTCCAGCACCCTCTGCTGCTGATACACAGAACAACAATGTTTGTAAATTCAAAAGACAGATCTCATCTCAATTCACACTGCAAGGGCAAGAGCTTCCTGACAAAGAAATTCTAAACAAAACAGCCTGATTTCACAGGGCAGAGTATTTTAGAACCAGCACATTACCAACAGGAACAAGCAATAAAACAGAGGAAAAAGGTCTCAACAAGTGTTCTTTTCTTCTTCAGCAGTTGCTTTGGTTTGCCACAAATTCAAAATTCAAGCAAAAGTGGAAGCTTTTAAAAAACTTCATTGTATGTGACATGAAAGACCATCCTCCTTCTAGACACTTGTGCCTATTTAAAGGATGACTACCCCAAACATTTTGTTACACAGAGGCATTACCTTCAGCAAAGCCTGACTAAATCTTCTCATCACATTTAAGTACATTTCATGAGTCTTTGGGTCCCTCTGCTGAGTGTCTTGGTCTTCACACTCCACTATTACATACCTGCAGCATAAAAACAGCTCAAGTTATGCTTTGCTGTACTCTGGTACTATAAAATTTAAGAGAAATACAGCAGCCCCATATCACAGGCGTGGAACTGAAAACAAAGTCCAGTGAGGTATCAGCAACAGGCAAACTCTTGATTCAAAATCGCACAGTCGAATTCTCATCTGGATCAGAGAATCATAGTTTTTGAGGTCTTTCACTTAACATAGAAGTGGCACCACTCAAACAGGACAAGTCAGAAGTCCAAATCATATGAACACTGCAACCAAGAAGCGCACATGGGAGGAGTGGGCTACCAGGCTACTAGCTGCACTGTGCTACTACCCTCTACATAATGTAGTGGTTGCAAAATTGCTATTCAAGTATACTCGTGAAAACAACAAGAATCTCACCCTACGTGTCCCCTGTTACCCGATTAGCAATGGTGGAAGAGACAGCACAGTCTATGTTCCAAAAGAAGTTTTAATTTCTAAAATTACAATTGGAGTACAAGATATAAACAGTACAATTTGGAACAGTTACTCTGAAAATTTAAATTGTTATGTTAAGCATTTGTTTGGAAAATTTCTGTGCTTTTTTCTATTCACAGCACTGATCAGCACAAAGCAGCTATGCACAGACGGGCTTTCCACTGACCAATGTATCTCCCAGTATTACCCAGCAAAATCATGTACCCCCCCTATTAAAAAAAGGAAGCAATTACCAGTTCAGTCAATTTTCAGATACTACATCTGAATTCAAAAGTGTCTCCACACACTCAACACACTTTGACTTTAAGCTGACAGCAAGAACTAGACCCTGCTTATGGACTTGTGCTGAATCTCCTTCCAACTGAATGACTATGGGACAGCAGCAGAGTTTTGCAGCTGATCAGATTTGACTAGTCCTATTTATAAATACACAGTATTATATACATTAAAATAAGGCATATGTAATTTATTCCATGAATATTATCTCAATGAAATCTGAAACTGAAAATTGCTTCTAAGACTTTGCTAGTGTGTTGTTCTACACCGTACCCTCGCTGAAATGACAAAAGTAGACTGCAGCAATACATGTATTAAGGAATCCTGTATTTATGAAGTCTATGCACAAAAACTTCAAGCAATATAGGGTGTAACGAACAAACATGCCACAGTCATCTGTGTTTATTAAAATGCCCTAGTCTGTTTCTCAAAGCTATCTTGAAAAAAGGAGTAAGAGTAACATTTCATCCTTTGGATAGGTACCTCATACACCTGGAGACAGGAGAAAAGTAGCAGCACGGACTTCTGCAGCCACTTTTAAAGTATAAGGATAGGACAGTCTTACAGTGACAA
>VXBW01005084.1:125804-144854 GCA_013400375.1 Thinocorus orbignyianus | reverse complement strand
TTTGATTTTCAGGGGTTATTGTACTTTTTCCACTGATTATTTTAGGTGCATACTGTGTCTGGCTAAGTTGAAACGGGCAATTGATCAGCAGCCAACAGGATTTATGGCTACGTCAGCTCAAACAGTGGCTGCAACATTTGTATTCTATCACCGAAAGAAAACAAATAATAATCTGACTGGTTTTTTTGTTTGGTGGGGGTTTTGTGTTTTGGTGTTGTGTTGGTTTTTTTCTTGTTGGTGTTTTTTTTTCCCAAAGTTATAAGGAAAAAAACTTCAGAGTTTTGGATCTTTGAACTTTCTTAAATATCTGACATGTTGCTAAAATGTAAGCGCACAGCTTCTATCAGTGTGATAAAAATAAGCTAGTGCACTAACACTTAATTTAAAGAATATTTCATTAGGTCAAGCATTTGGCTTTTACCCACATCAATCAGGCCTGCAATTGTTTTAATCATTTCAATGTAATAGCACCTTTTTCTGAAGCTAAGCATTACCTTTGGCCGTTGCAATATAAGTATGCGCACTAAGACACTGCAGTTAAGTCATGCATTTAAATATTTCAATTCAAGCTGCTGAAAAAGCAGTGAAATAATAAAACTTTAAAAGACATTTACAAATGGAATCACGCTCAGGTTAGGTTAGGATTCTTGTAAGAATTTCCTAAGTTTGGTAGATTTAAGCCACATCATTCCTAATTCATGGCTTATCTGTGGTTAATATTCATAGCAAATTAACATAGGATAACATGCATTAATATTTTTAATTATGGGATACATCTAGAAAAGATAAAAATGAGACTCAAGTTCAGCAATACAAAAGGAATCCAAGATATCTCTTTTAAAATATGTGTGTATACATAAGTAAATAACTGCATGAGTTGTATACGTGCAAATACATATATACATTAACCCATACAAGTGTATGCAGACTTTCACAGAATACAGTTTTATTCTTATCTCTCTATATATCTCTTTATTCATTCTACCTGCAAATTCCTGTTCCAAAGGCAAGCACAAGACTAGTTTAGGCATCTAACATTAAACCACTGAAATGAGACAAGATCCTTAGCAAGGTAATAATCTTCCCTCTCCACTATCTAGAGTAACTATTTCACTATTGAAGTTCCCCTTAAGAAAGCATGCATCTGCAATGGTATTTTGTGTGTGCTCAGAACACAACCACAAATGGAATGCAAAGGATAAATAGGTTAGCACAAGAAAATTAGTGCTTTATGAACCTTCATAAAGCACACTCTTGAATAATAGTGAAGTGCATCATCTAAATATTCTAGTCAACACTGTCAAAAACTATGAACTCAAACCAAACAGAAAAACAGTGGGGATGAACTTCATCTCCTTCCCGCCACCATAAACAAAATGAATGATGACTTACAAAATATAGTTAGGGATTTATTTTTTTTAATTGATTTTTAACACTGTGCTTAATGCCCTACAAATCACTTTCCTTTGTCTTGCAATCAAGCACATTTTTGCATTTTAAAAACCAGCACCCTCCTTTTACTAATTATTCTGTTCAAATGCGTACTGTTTTAAATCTACTATTTCATAATGACAGAAATTGAGATTCTCAAATTCTCAAGACAGGTCATCTTTTGCTATGCAGCCTTCTGGGCATTATAGCTTTGATTTCACTTAGGCATTGACACAGTATGAATAAATAATTTCCAACATACCAGTATAAGTAGTTTGCCAACGTGGAATTTTTGCATGCTCGTGATATCAAGAAAGTGCAAAGGTCTTGCTGCAAGGGATTTAAGAAAAGAAAAATTAAGTTATAAAGAAGCCTCAGCTCTTGGAAGAGAGTTGAGGTTAAGGAAAAAACTCAAATAATCACAAGGAGCTTTGAGACATATATTCCCCTCCTAAAAGCTGAATCCCAATACAAACTAATCCAAGCAAATCCAGCAACAACACCACAATTAAAAACAGGTCTGCTGCTACAGTAATGTGTTTACCAACATGTCAGAGGTACATGATGTTCTCCAACAACAAATCTTTACTGTAAAACTACTATTTACAATACCTTACACCTTTCTTTCTATTCAACTATCCCTTGCTGTAAATTTCAACCTCAAAAGGGATTTATTACCCTGTTCTCCATCCAGGTCTGAAACTCATTAAGACATTATACATTTTAACGTAAAGGACAAATCTGCAGGGGATACCCAATATTACAGTTGCTTTTTCAAGGTTTAATATTCCAAATAACAAGAAACCTGTATATCTTTACTGATACACTCGATCTCAGATGTATTTTTTACACAGAATTAAAACTCAGAGAAGATTTGTAACAGGGAATGGAACTTTGGTTCAAAGACCAACTAACTGCATGTCAGATCAAAACCAGATTTTCCTCAAACTGTTTTTCCCCATGTATCTTTCCTTCCCTTCAGTCTCATTTTTACTAGTCTTGTATTTGTGGTATACATCGAGTATAATTTTTGGCAGATGTTAATCAATAGTGCCTCACATAGACCCAAGATGATGACACCCGCACAAAAGACCACGTCTACAAGAACAGGCAGCAGAGATTAAAAAAGTTGGACAACTGTTTTCCACTAAAAAAAAATCTCCTTTAAAACACTTTTAACGCATACAATTGTCAGTATTTAATCAGCATGTACTAGCCTTTGCAGAAATTTTCTCCTTTAAAGGAGAGTGATTTTATGAAGAATTCAATGCCCAGTCCCCCAATTTGGATAGTGTGACCATGTACAGAAATAGTTGGCCTGTAAAAAGAAAAACCAGCTAAGCTATTTGTATTTTTCTAGCATTTAGTCTACGTTCATTTTCTTGGAGCACTTCAAGTATTCAGCAATATATAGTAGAGAGATTCAAATATTCAGAAACCAAAATTAAAACCCATACTAAGACACTAAAAAGCCTCAGGTATCAAAAACACAAGGTAAAGCATTTGGCTTACGTCAAGGTTTTCACTGTCTGCAAGCTCCTTTGTCTTAGACGTGAGAGGTGGTGAGGAAACAGGTGGAAGAGGACTCATGATCTGGGAACTACATAAAGGAAAGCATGTAATGGGCATGATTCAAATTTCTTGCTTGGGAGGGCAAGGGGCGTGCATGGAAATAACAACTCATTTCACCTCCACAGCAGAATACATCCAGAAAACTGGACAAGAAGTATCTTTGGAGATAGTGTTTCAGACCAAATGGCATGAACAGCAGCTTTGGCAGCTGCAGTTCCTGAAAACGGCACAAATCTGTGCCTGGGTAGCACCACAGTTTGCGGCTGTGAAAGACATTCACTTATCAAACTTAGCGTTTTGTTTCACATTCCATAAAAAAATAAGCAGACATAGATATGAAATAGCAAATCTGCATTTTCAGGATAAGGTTTTTTTAAATGTTCTTAAAATGAAATTGCTAATACACAACACCTGCAAGCACTTGTCTCTGGAATGCAATTACACAGAGTAGACAACCCCAATGCTTCCAAGGCAAAATTATCAGACAGCAAATTCACCTGAAAGGAAGTAATCAAACAGCTTTACTAATGCCTAAGAGTTACTGCAGCCTCAAAATACACCGTGCATTCCAGGACAGCCACTCCACAGCTTAGCAGAAAGATCAATGAAAAGCAGCATACTTGTAATATGAAAAGTACACCCTAGTGACATTGAAGCTTAAGACTAAAAATCCTGAAAATTTGTATTAAATATTCATAGGAGACTTGGGTTAACCAAGTTTGCTTGCACCTTGCTTAATACCATATTAATTAGATTTTTAAGCCTTCCTTTTGGATTCCTAGAAGAATAAAAAATGTGCCTCCCCAGCTCCTTTACATTCACAGGATTCTCCCTACACTTTCTTCAACTTCACTGAAGACATCCTAAACTTTTCAAGGACAGAAGGCTGCAGTGCCAATGTTTTTCCTGCTCTCCAGAAGCTGTCTTCCTTTCACGCTACTAGTAAAGTCAAGGCCACAACTTCAAAATGAAGAATGTTTCCTCTGTAAACTAACTGCAGTCAGAAAATGAAGCCTATGAAAGCATAGGGGTTTATTTTATTTTCACAACATCACTTCAGATTATAAAACAGGATTTTTAATATGCAATGGTCCCCAAACAGGAGAAAGAATTTGAGGGCCTATGATGTTACACGCTTCTGCTTTTCTGCTGGAAATCTAAGCTTCTTACCTGTCTATTTCTGCACCATTTGCTCCAGATGTTGTCACGCTTTCTGACATTGAACCTTGACTGTCCCTCTTGCTAGGTTCCAGTCCATTCTTTATGTCATCAAAGTTTTCATATTTCAACGCCTGGACTAACTGCAGCAGGTACATCAGCAAATCCTCATGGAAGAAAAAGATGAAAATTAGCTGAGGGGGTCAGTCAAAGCTGACTCGGACTGCATATGTTTTTAAAATTCTGATTTATAGAAAAAACTGAGTCAAGATTGAGTGACCTATAAATAAATAGAAAATGAGGTTTCCCTAAGCAAGCAAACTGCAATAGAAAAACTGGCATAGCATGGAGTTCGACTCCCAAAAGACACTGAGTTATCACACCACTAGTTTCTTCCTTACTCAAAAGGTAGCAAGCGCTAATTAAGTAAACACGTAAGTGTAATTACTACTTTAAAGTTCTCTTTATTTAACCTGCCCTACTTGCTTTCAGCAACCACAAAAAAAAACCCTTTCAGTTTGTGGCTCCCAAGAAGAAAATTCAAGCATAAAATCTGGACTAGAAGTTTAGGCTGTCTCCTCCTCTCATGAACTTTTTTTTTAATCCTTTGTGTAGCTGGGGATCCAAAAAAACATAACCACAGCAAACCTGGGTATCTCTCTATTTTAGATTGCAGTTTGTAAACTGCTGTTTATAACAAATTTGCTCTCTCTTCTATTTAACTTGCTCTAATTAGTTGCTTTCACACATTTCATAAAAGGTGTATTTTTGAAGTCAAAGCTGTATGGCCCTTGCTATTTCAGTGGGTTTGCAGAAGTCTGATGTATTTATGCTCCCTATTTTAAACTATTGATTGCCAAGGATTCCAGATTTATAATACATTCAAAGTAATTTTCTTTTACTGTCAAAAGAAAATAAAATATATAATTAAAATTTAATATATTAGTATCTAGTAAGTGGGCTCTACTCAAATCACAGCTCATCATATTCTAATCAGTACACAATTAGAATACACCTTATTTCCACAGATGCTTTTCTACTCACTTTAACAAAAGAGTATGATGATACGCTGCTTCAGTTTACTAGCTGGATTTGCTGGAAATCTTTAATCAGACTATTTAAGCTCAGAGCCCTTCTATGCAAGTTTATATCCACAATTTACCACTGGTTTCTGGGCAGAACATATGGTTACTTCACCTAGTTTGACAAAACCAGCTATTGCTGACTGTCCACACTGACACAATTAGCAATGAATGCCACTTAATAATGCAAAAACCTTGGTTTTAGTTTTCCATCCATATTATTCACTAAAATCTAGCAGCAAACACCTCGAATACTCAAGTGAAAATCCTGAGAGCTGCTGACTTGCACATGTACCCACAGACCAGCAAATACCTCATCATCAGCCTGCTGAAGCCTGGCTACTGCGTAGCGCCGGACCGTTGGGTTGGTGAAGTGAGATGACAGAAGTTCTAGAGAGTCTTCCACATCCATGGGCTTCCACTTGCCCAACAGCTCCAGTGCCTGCTTTGCCTCTTGTGGTAGGTCCCAGTTGACACATTTTAAGAACTTTGTCAAGGCCTACGTGGAAAGAGATTGGAAAATTCACTAGTGAAAAGCCACACTAAACAGATTACTTCAGAAACTAATGTTTCACATTAAGGTAGAACTAGATTCAGACTGTATTTCCATAAGCACACGCCTGAGGATCCTTACTGATGTAACTGACAACATAATATTGGATTGGTTTAATATGTCCTATAAAACTACAGCTGGGTTATCTTCTAAGTAAAACGTAGTCAATGGTTACTGCTCTACCACAATTACCACTACGTAAAAAATACCCACTGCTGGGAGATTGTTTATTTAATTTACTTTGGGCTTTTTGTGTGCTACTATATACTCCGGTAATACTAACCCATCTGAAAGGGATGAAGAAGCTCCTCTTTAATAACTTTTCTTAGCTGAAGCTGAAATTGGCAACATTGGTACCATAAACTGACAGTAAGTGTTTGCAGAAAGACTAATGTCACCGATTTTTAAATGAGTAGCACTGCAGAAAAAGGGAAAATAATCTTGCCAGCTTTAAGACACTGAAGCTCTGTCTCTCTTTAAGGACAGAACACTATAGAATGATGTCAGGTGAAGCACCTCTTGCACTAGTAAGGCCTCTCAAATCATTCAACTTACCTTCTCCTGATTAGTTAGGTAATATCTGAATTTCCAAACCAGGTCTTGTTCCTCATATGTTAGTTGCTTTGTTGGTGGATAACTCACTATGATCTATCGGATACATAGTCAGAAGGTCAGGTTAAAAACATGAACAGACATAATCAACAAGTTAACAGACTACAATGTCACAATGCACAACATGTAAAAATAGCTAGGGAAAAAAACCAAACCAACCAACTGAAGAAAATCACACCTTTCCAACACCACAAAGCTCTCATTCTACCATGCTGCTCCTCCTCAGTTATGTCATTTGCCCGGCAGTGTAGGCAAACATACAGTTACCTGAAGACTACCTTTAGCACCTATGAGATAGGTGCACAACACACATTCTTATCCGCCCAAAACTGTTTTACAATATAATGCACAAGTACCTTCTGCTCTTATATCAGTTGGACCCATCTAACTAAGCACTTGTGAGAAACAATGACATTTCTTCATTAATGACTTTGTTTAAACTGAAATTAACTGTTTTTTTTCCCCTCAACTTGTCACCACATACTAGTATCAATCTACCTAATAAAAATTAATTTAACCATCACGTGACTGACTTACATTAAGCTGATCTCGTGTAGCTGCATTAGGCTTCAGATCATGATCAGAAGGTCCACTTCTTAAGCTTCGTGCAAGCTTGTGATGTTTGCTTTCTACTAGGTTCTCCTAAACACAGAGGGCAAGTTAGTATTTATAAATATTTAAGCTCCATAGCAAATTACTACTGAAATGAAACCACCTAGCAAAGACTCACCAGTGTCTTGAATAATGCATGACAATTAAAATTCACCTCTAGAACTACAGCATCTTCTGGGTTATCTTTTTTTCTTTGCTTTGATGTTGTTTTAGAAGAAACTCCTTCGATAATTTGTGGAGGGTTGGTGGGGATTTTGAGGTTTTGGGTTTTTTGTGTTTTTTTTTTTTACTTCACACCATTTACAAACCCTATCTTGCCTTTTGGTGAACTGCTGCAAAATGCAAGCCAATCAACACATCCGTGATTCAGACAGCACTCAAACGTGCTCACCGCTTTGTAAACACATTTGCAGTATGAAGCTCTGAATGCAAGAAAAACTTCTCAAAAAGTTTTCCCACTGTTAATACCATGTTAGCAACAGTAGGAGCCACAATAGGAGCCACAGTGTCAATGAGATCTCAGCAGCCAAGGCAGTTTTCAGCATTGTCAGACTTGCTCTTGCAGTGTTAGATTACACAGTGCTCAAACAGTGTTGCCAGTAGAAGCCCACTTACATTAAGGTTCCCAAAGCTGCCAATACCAGTCCCACTGAATTGGCATCCAACATAATGGAAATCTTTTCTAGAACTGTACTTAGGCACTGTCTACATGGAAGACAACATACAAGAGAGTGTAGGGAGAAAATATTTTAACAGATTAAGTAAGCGACCAAGAGCTTCTGCACCTTCCTGAAAATTTTTTTTTTTCAGCTCCCTCTTACCTTATATTCCCACCCTCTGACCTCTTTAGCCAACAATCCCCCTTCTTTGCTCTCCTGTACCTCAGAAGCAAGCACGTTAGGTATGAAAAGGAGGAGATGAACGTAAGCATTACATCACTTCCTGTATTTTATTCTAGGAGTAGCAGGGGGAAAAAATTACAGAAAGTCAAACCCACTGACACTTCTCAGCTGGTCAAATTCACCTTTCCACTGGAACTTTAAAATACGGAAGGCAGCAATATACTATATATACAATATGCAGCAATATACACCTCCATTTATGAAAATCTCAGCAATAGCATGATAATACAGACTGTATCGCATGCAGCATGCTTACCATAGACATCTGGGGATCAGGAATCTTAACAATTTCAGAACTTGTTAAAATTGGAGATGACTCATCACCATCCTGAATGACAAAAGGTTAAAGGCTTGTTAAACATCTCAAGATTTAGGAAAAACCCCAACATTTCATATTAATGAATTATGAATTATAGTACAATCAAAGAATGACGCAACTACATCTTGCTGACTTCTGATAGTTATAAAAGGGACAAAATACACAGCAGAAAAAATTGATTATTTTTCTTGATATCTTTTGCCAGATGATAAACATGATGGCAAGACAAATGAAAGTTCATCTGAGAAGATGCAGCTTGGCAACTCACTACCACACCAGTACACAGTTAAGTTGAGAAATTTGCCGTTACTGTTAGCACATATCCTCTGGAAGCACAAAGAGAAACCAAATCAGGATCCACACTTTCACCAAAAAACCCTCAATTTCCTGGAAATAACAACCATGGTGCAGAAAATATCCCCCAATAGTTCATCACAGACAGATTTACAGAGAGGTATATGTGTCTATCTATCACAGGTTTCACGTGGAGCATGAGTCTCTTCTAGAAGTTCACGCTGTGCTGGTCTGGAGCAGTACGACAGGAGCCTGCCAGCTTTCCTCAGTGGAGTCCAACCTCCTGATGCATAAATAAGGGAAGGGAGAAGCTAAAAGTCTCCTGCTTAAACCAAGGAGAAAGGAAAAGTACAAGGCCTGCCACCACGTGACAAAACCAGCAACTGTTGCCCTCTTCCAGTCACAGCTAGCAGTTTGATTATTTTATTTTTTTTTACCTTAGAAGCATATGTTAAGCATTACTTCACACTATCTATGGAAGAACATTTCATTTAAGACAGCAGCACACCAGAAAAAACAAGAAAACAGCAGCATAATAGGTGCTATGCTATAATAACATGCCATTTATATGTAGTATGCTCTCATTTATTATAGTATATTATATGAAATTCATCAATTCAGTTCAAAATAGGGTTTTTGACATATCAACATCTCCCTAAAAAATTTATGTTTTGAGATAGCTTGCTCAGATTTGCTTCTGCCCTCCCTTTTTTTTTCTCCCTCCTGCTTTTCCAATCACGTATGTCCCTTGGGATGGCTTTGCTTTTATGCTTTACAGAGGTAACTTTAAATGAAGTGAAGGAGCTTGTATCAAGGGGAAGAAATGAATCATTCGTCACACAGACACAGGAGTTAAAATTGCCATTAACCTTTCAGGAAAAACATTTTTCTCCAGCTACATAAGTTTTGTGTTGCTGACTAGAGTAAAAGACCTCTTATTAAAATGCATGTACAGGAAGAAACTTCTATTACATTTATTAGTGCCCTTCAGCTTTCTGAAGTAGCAATTCTACAGTCAAAATAATGACAGTAACTATAAACACATCCTTACTTACATTAAGGTCAGTGTTTGCAACTTCGTATAAATATTACAGCCCATTTAAGAAAGTCAACAAAATTTGCAGAATTTTCAGAACCAGAGGTTCTTCTGCACCTTCCTGAAGAAGGCAATAAATAAGGATGTTCTGTTTATCGTACTCTTCAGTCAAAACATTTCAAGTAACACTAATGGGATCCATTCTCTCCAACACAAAACGTAAATGGACACCTAATGCTGTAGACCTTTTCTTTCCTTCAAGCCATGAAGAAGGTTCAGATAACCAGACATTGGGTTTTTTTGTAAGCTGGATGCAGCAGTGCAATCCACTTATTTATTCAAACAAAGCTTTCACCTGAAACCTGCACAAAAACACTTTAATGATAAACGCAGGTGTTATTTGCAGCTGGAAAGTCACACTGAATTTTCACCTACATGGAGAATCAGAAGTGATGCCCTCATTACTAGCAGACTGTTACCCTTCCTGTCTTGAATGCTGTATTAAAATTAAGTTAACAGTGAGCATGGGAAGAGACACTGCTACTTCACTTCATTGTAATTGAATGTTGAGTCAAAGAATCTCAAATTCTATCAGCCACTGTTTAACAGGCTAGTTCTTTGTAAACACTTGAAAACAAATTTATCAACAAAACTGTGACAAGTAATCTCCACTTCGACTATCGGTCACAGGCAGGTGACAACAGAACCGACTTTCATTAGACTCAATACACCGGGCTGGTGATGCCAGATATGTATACTGTGCACTGTAATTGGAAGCATGACAAAACTGAGAAAACAGGCACTAATTTATGTACTGTTTCCTACTGCTGGCAGAAAAGGGTCAAGAACTTGCTGAAAAGCTACTTCATAACAACAAAGCCCTCAAACTGCAGTTAGTTGTAGCTTTAATATGTACTATTACACATTCGATTACTTTATTTCTTCAAGGGCAGCCAACACATAGTAGTTTTGTTCCATGCACTTTTAACATGCTTCAGAAAAATCTGTTAGAAGAGACAGATGCATGCTTGGAGTCTGAATCTTCTTCCCCTCATCTTGTACATCTCTAAAACTATAATGATGACAGAAAAATGTCTGTGTAAAGTGAGAATAATTCATCTTTAACGGTAGGTTTCTGAAGGTGAGGGTGAGAAATCATTTTCAGAAATGTCACATTTAACTTTAAAAATTGAGGAGCCAAAAGTAACCACGCTCATCAGCTCACACCTGTGAAAACTACAGCACATTCTAATGTAAAATACTAATGGTTATTAAAACATTTCAGTATTTTTGATCATATTCTAGTACGCTCTCCAGAAAAATATTTCCTTGATTTCCACAGAAGTAAATAACTTTATTTTGTTTCATGAAGGAATGTGACACACTGCAGGTTTCATCCTGATTTGTAACATAAGGGTTTTTTTTTAGCAGTGAAGTTTCTCTACAATAGCTGGTTCCAGGAAGACTTGGAACAGAGGAGAATGTCATCTACAGTCCACAAAGACTTAAGAGCTAACCTAGACATCTGCCTAAGGCAGTTTCACCAAAATTAACAAAATAATAATAAAAAAGTGCCTAAAATAGCAACCCACACCCCAAAGAACTCCACAAAATCCAAATGCCACCCCAGCCCACTCCCTCACCCCCCCTCAAAAAAAAGGAAGAAAAAACCCAAACCCCAAACAAACGCATGAAAAGCTCACAAAACCAAAACACGCCTTACCTACTTGCCTCAGATTGTGGGAAGAGACAGTAAGCACAAAGCAGAACTACTATTTCTAACTGTATTTCCTCCAGAAGCACTACCAAGGCAGCTTCCAATATACAGCTACCCGCTAAACGTAGATAGAGTGTGCACATCCGTTATTTTTGTATCACCTTCTGCTGGTTTTGGCTGGGCTAGAGAAAATTTTCTTCAGAGGAGCTGGTGTGGAGCTATGTTTTGGGTTTGTGCTGAGAACGCTGTAGATAATACAGGGATGTTTTAGCTTTTGCTGAGCAGTGCTTACAAAGAGTCAAGGCCTTTTTTGCTCCTCACACCACCCCACCAGTGAGTAGTGGGGAACGCAGAAGGCATTGAGATGGGACACAGCCAGGACAGCTTATCCCCACTGACCAAAGGAATACTCCGTTCCACGTGAAATCACGCTCAGCATATAAAAGCGGAAGAAGGAGGAAAGGGGAGACATTTAGAAGGATGGTGTCTGTCTTCCGAAGTAACTGTTATGTGTGGTGGAGCCCTACATTCCTGGAGACTGCTCAACATCTGCCTACCCACAGGAGGAAGCAGTGAATGAATCCCTCATTTCGCTTTGCTTGCATCTGCAGCTTTTGCTTTACCGATTAAACTGTTTTCATCTCAACCCACGAGTTTTCTCACTTTTACCCTTCCAGATCTCGCCCCCCATCCTTTCGGGTGGGAGTGAGCAAGCACACGTGTGGTGCTCAGTTGCTGGCTGGGGCTAAACCACAACATACATCTGCAAGACACTGCTCTTAGAAAGGCTTAGAAAAATCACTCAGAGCCACTCATTTTTGTTATGTCTACAGCAATTTGAAAAACATCCTCAAGATCTTCCTATAGTGGCATCTCTGTTAAAGTAAATTCTAAGACTACTGCTGTTAATAGCTTCAGATATTCAATAGCACCTTAATTTAAGGGGTTAGATTAATAGCATTTAGATAGTTCTTTTTTCAAACATTTACAAGCTTGAACGTACAACAGAGCACACAGCTGAGGCAGATTCTGCTCTGCACCTTATCTGAATTGTTTGTGGAATCCTGCTTTTGCAATTTATTACTTTATTTTTCACAAACTTCTCCTAGAATCTTAAATTAGATCACAGTTCTTCTGTCCAGATAACTGGTAATGTTGTCCCATACAAGGAAATACAGAATACGGATATTTTTAAAATTCTTAGAACAGACGCTGCTAGAAATTAGTATCTCTAATCTCAGCAAGACTCCAGTCTCTTCTGCTTTCTTACTCTTTCCCCAAAAGCTGCATTATTTAGTAACTTTCTGACTTATTACAAATCTACACATGCTGTTTATGAGGCAGTTACTGGCAACTTGAAACCAGATTATAGCTATACAGCTTCTTCTATTTCAGTGGGTCTTTATACAATGCAGAGGTCCATGGAAGTACTGATAACACATTCCAAAGCCACGCTGCTGTCTGCTAAACTCACTGTTAATCCCCTCTTCTACTAATTGTGAACTCGTAAAAAACTCCGTGGGCACTACTTTGGAAACCTGTTCCATAAACAGAAAGAAAACATGCAAGATGTTCTAAACCAGTCTTTTAGTTAACTGACTTCCAAAGTATTTTCAGCACGAAAGACTAAACTTTTGTATTTGCTTATTTTAGACAAAATGTTCACTAGCAGAGCTCCCATGCAAAGTTTTAATAACTTACCTTTTATAAGGTTACCAACCAATACAAGTACAGCTCTTCCTGATATAAGACATAATTTTTACATACAGCTACTCTGAAAATACTGCTGGATGCCTGAGGCACCGTAAATCAGGAAGTTTTTAATCACTCATACTTATTAAATTCTGTAATTTTGAACTGTGTTACATGAATGATAGACTTCTGCAATCTTGTTGCATCTATACAATTTGATTTGTATGTACATAAACAGTTGCCAGTGACAGCTGTCTGCAGCTATCCTGCAGCAGAATATTTCACCTCAGCAGAAAAGCCTATCCATTTTAGGTGCATATGTTGCTTTTTAAGAAGGAGCATAAAGCCTGCGAGGCACATACCTTTTCGTAGTAAACTATTCCATATTCTTTATCATCACACTTGACACAGCGGAATTCAATCATCAGGTACATAAAATTAGAACTTCGTTTCTCCCTCTGAGAAGAGAAGCATCGCAGATGTGTATCACATATTGAAGTGCATCAATCTTCAACATTCTCAGTACAGCAATTACCCTACTTCCTTTGTGCTGTAACTGATTAATTAGATTATCAGTTGTTGTAGCAATTATTCAGTTAATCATTTCACAGCTTCACTATTCAGACCACATCACCTTCTTCCTGACATTCTTATTTCCTTACATTCCCTATTCATGATAAAAATCTACACGTAGCAGATACAAAATCGCATTGTTTTCATCAGTGGCTTGCAATCATGGACTACAAAACGAAGAATAACCAGCTGACAGAGAAGGTTTTCTGTGTTTGGTATTTTTTTTTAAATTATTAAACACAATTATGCATGTCAGAGTCAAAAACCAGAAGATATGGGGAAAAAAATAATAGTAATTAAAAAAAAAATCACTGTTCTAGATAGAACTATGGAAGAGACAAATTAAACTCAGACTACAAGATTAGATTTGTAGCTCATTCACTTTCAGAGGAAGATTTGCTCATGTATGCATTTTTTAAATGCTTTCCCTAGAAAAAGTGCTTAGAATTTTAAAAACCACATGGGAAACAAGAAGTTCTACATAACCATCACCAGGAACAGAGATTTAATGCAAAAAATAAGCAACACCTTTAATAAGGAGCAACTCAGGTTTGTTTTATGCATTAACAGAGGATTGACCTTCCAGAGGAAAAATGGTTCTGCATTTAAAGCAAGGACAGTTTTAAGAACCAGGAACTTTTAGTTTTCTGTATTTTTAAAGAAAGGGAAAAGATAAAAAAAAAAAAGGACAGGCTAAGTAATTAAAAAAATATTCGTAAAGATTTATAAGAACACAAATTTAAGTTCAGTAAGAATCTGATTCCCAGAGGTCTTAACTATAAGAAAACAAAAGCCTCAAACCACAAAGCACGAAACAACAGTTTTGTTGTGCAAGATGAGTATAATCAAGTAAGTTTGGGGGCTATTTTGCTTAATAAGGGTTAACACAACATTCAGGTATTGAAATAGCAGATTATTTTTTAAAAAATATTCATTCAAATCTTCCACATATTTTTCCTCAGCACTCAAAATCAAAACCAATAAAGCTGAACACTTTCAAAACCAAGGAACAGCCTATGCATCCAAAATGCTTCCCATCACAATCTAAAACCTAAAGTTAGGTCAGCCGTACCTAACGGTGTCTGTTCTAGGTTATTCCAAATTATTAATAAATTCTACCTTTGTGATCAATTCACTTGAAGCTGAAAACTTGTAAGTCACCTGCCTATTCTGGCAGATGACAAGCTGGACATGAGCGGGCAACATGGGATTGCAGCCCAGAAAGCCAACCATATCCTGGGCTACATGGAAAGCATCACAGCCAGCAGGCTGAGGGAGGTGATTCTGCCCCTCTGCTCCGCTCTGGTGAGACCCCACCTGGAATACTGCCTCCAGCTCTACGGTCCCCAAAATAAGAACATAGACCTGCTTGAGCAAGTCTGGAGGAGGGCCACAAAGAAAGATCAAAGGGCTGGAGCACCTCCACTGTGAGGACAGGCTGAGAGAGTTGGAGTTATTCAGCCTGGAAGACTCCAGCAAGACCTTACTGCAGCCTTTCAGTACTTAAAAGGGGCTTACATAAAAAGACAGGGACAGAATTTTTAGTAGACCTGTTGTAACAGTACAAGGGGTATGGTTTTAAACTAAAAGAGAGGAGATTCAGGTAACATATAGGGAAGAAATTTTTGAATTTTTTTCAAGAAATGAAACCCTGACCTGGCCTGCTGAGAGGTGGTAGGTGCCCCATTCCTGGAAACATTCCACATCAGGGTGGATGAGGCTCTGAGCCACCAGATGTAGTTAAAGTTCGTTGCAGGGGGCAGTGGATTACATGACCTTTAAATGTCCCTTCCAACCCAAGCCATTCTACAATTCTGATTACTGCCAAAGTAAAACCAACTCTGGGAGCTTAAAAAGCTACTTTTCCTTTTATCATGTACGTTGGTGGTTGAAGAAAAATAGGAAAAGTGCTTAGTCTCCTAAGCAAGCAAAGGTTCCATATTAGCAAAAATCCAGGAAAAAAAAAAAAAATTTACAAATGTACGAAAACCTACCTCATTGATCATTTCTATTTCTCTAAAGGTCAGTCTGTCCAGCCAGTCCACTTTTACCATGTGACCTTGCCGATGAGATTTGGTGAGCTGCATGAAAAATACCAATGATAACATTTAAATTTCTTGGAGCAAGAAATAGAATATCAAAGTTATAATTATAACAGAGATACTACCATAAAACCAGGGGGAAAAAAGAAAGAATTGGAAAAATACTTGTACAGTACACACACAGCAGATTGTTGTAAACAGCTAAGCGATGTCCTAAAAACAATCCTACTAAAGCACCAATCGTAGCAAAGATCAAAACCATGTTCCAAGCACACCATCTTTGCATTTTTAACACATGAAAAATAGGAACCTATTTTTTAAGCAAAACCACAGAACAAAGATATTTAATTTTTTGTGTTACTAAGTGTCATATAGTAAAATTTACCAAGCCAAACAAAGAGAAGATATTTCAAAAGCTATCCAAATGGAGTATTTCTGCCCTTGTTAGTCTGACCTAAAACGGTTTTCAGATTAAGCCCTACACATCACAAAAGATCAGCTGAAGACTTATAGCAAGTCATGGAGAGCTTGTTCTCCCTTTCTTTTTGGTCATCTGAAGTGTAGTTTCACTCCTACAAGTATATACTACTGTAAAAATAGCAAGGAAGTTTAAAGGACTAACTAACTGTAGAACAGTAGAGAACAGATGAGCCATACTACCTGTTGTTTCAGATGCACTGACACACAACAGTTTATGAAAAATTCAGAAGATCAAAGGATGTAAAGCTACAGCTTTTTCATCAGTAGCAGTTTTACAAGCAACATTCACACGTTTCGTAAGGCCATAACCAGGTGGAACCTCAACACGAAATTAGAGTAGCATTTATTTAAGGTAAGAGGAGGCAACTCCTTCAAGTAGCTTGTCACTGTTCTAATACAAATTCCCTTTAGTAATAAATACCACAGACACATTTATTTAGTAATAAATACACACAAACTTAGAAGCATGTCAAAAAACCAAAAAAGGCTATCTTTTAGATAGAAAACAGGTCCTTCAGCAAGCTCTTCTGATAAGTTACTTTTTACCTGGAGGACTCTAATTTGGCCTCTGCTATCAGGTGCCAATAAGGCACAAAACTTATAAATGGTAAGTCTGTCCAATAGACAAAGAAAGAAAACATAACCAAGAATAAAGAAGCCCATACAAACTCATCTCGTACTTAATTAGTCCTTCTCCTCTTACCTATATTTATACCCTCACATACAACAGCATCAGGAGGCATTCAGCAACTGATGAGTAAGTCAAAGAAAAACTGAAGCTGTTTGTACTCAAACAATGGTTATTTAGAAAAGATAAATCACAAGGACCTCATCTGCTGTGTAAACAGCTGCGCAAATGAAAGCTCTCATAGACATACTACCCAGAAACCCAATTCACTTCCCTAGCATCTGATGGTACTTTTATAAATTAACACCACAAAGTGTCAGTGAGCTTTCAGAAACTAGTATTTCCCAAAAGAGCTTTCATAAGAGAAGATGGTGGCAGTGGTATTATCAGGTTTGTAATAGCCATTAGCTAGAACTCTCTATTGGGATGTGCAAAAAGAATACCCTTCTCTTCCTCAGGGGCTCTGAGCCTCATTTCGCATATACCAAAAGCACAGGCAAGAACAGACCGAGGTACTCTGAGGCTAAAATGTTTTACCTTATTTGTATTTCTTGAGATAGGGAGCAGAGGGAGTAAAGGGAAGAGGAAAAAACACACTGTACAGTGGCAGGGTATGGTCACATTTGTGTAACATAACTAAAATGAAAGGGAAGCCTCACACCCTAAAATCCTTTCTCAAAGACCCACTGGCTACATCACACAACCATCTGACGAAGTAAACAAGCCTTGATATTTAGTGTCTGCCTACACAGCTTCCTTAGGCTAGAGGGGATTTATTCTACCATGATCAAGAGGCACCACTGCTGGCAGGAAGCTTTAATGAGTTTTCCATTATAAAGTCAAGGTGAACTAGACTAATAAAAGACAGACCCTAAATGAAAGTTAGTTTACTGCTGTGATAAATCTCTAGATGAGAAAATAGGCATATTTACGGCACTGGACTTATCTTTCTCTTGGAGTTGTACAAAGATGAGAATGAAAACTAGAAGACCAAGATTAAGAAGAAACTACACTGAGTAAGTCATTTGGGGTAAGCTCTGCTGAAGAATGAGAAAAACCAGCTAGTTGAACAGTTCAAGAACTAACGTTTACTGGTCAATTCCAGATGTTGTTTTGATGGCAAAAATACACTCGGCCATCAAGCTGGGAGAAGAAAATATTAATTCTGATAAATACTAACTCTACTAAAATCCATTCTAAAGCAGACGTACGTCATACGCACCTGAACACTACATCTGAAGACTACAAAGTCTTAAAAGTAAAGGATGGTTACTGAAAGACACTAGAATGTCCTCATAAGCTATCATTAGGAGACGCTCTTAACTGAACCAGATGGAATTTTGGCTTCAAACAATTCAAAGGCACATTCTCACTTTCATTCTTTACAAAGAAAGAGGACGTTAAGTTTTTACAAAAGAACACTATGTATATTAAAAGGTACCTGTATGCCCCCTTTTAAAAGATACTTCAGAAGCAAATCAGTATGATCTGGTTCACTCATTTCTATAAATTCTGTGAAATACCTGAACAGTCAAAAGAAGATACCTTTCATATGAGGAAGCAACATGAGAGGCCCGGCCTCACTGAAGCCTCTCTTCGTTTCCCTCCAGTGTTAGTGCAAGCTTTTCACACACACCTTAAAGGTTACTTGCTGTTCCATTACCTTTGCCAAGCGACTCATTTGATCTTCGGAGACTGTGCTGCTGGTTCTCCCAGGAGTTCTTGTGGGCTCCGAGCCGGCAGCTTCTACGTTGGGCCAGACTTTCAAGTCGTGCATTCCTTGACGAAACATGCTGCAGGAAAAAAAAAAAGCAGAATCACTTTAGAAATTTTCAAAATAACACAGCTGTCAGGAATCAAACTATAGCAGCAGCTACAAGAAAATGAAGTAGCTTCCTTTGTCAAATCTAAAGAGTTGTACTGCGATGCCTAATTTAACTAACTGTACAAGTACCTTGCACCTCATGCCCTCTTCGGCTTTCATTTTTATTGTCACACAGAGTTTAGAAGAAAACAAGTGAGTCTGAGATAACTTAACTCACAAGTGGAAGAAAAATGGGTAATTCCCAAAGTCAGTGTGGTGGTATAAATGCAAAATGAGGACAGAGCTTCATGATTTTATTTGTAATGAAGCAGAAAGTATTCCCCTTGACTTGCAAATCATAATGCTGGCTCTAGGTCTGCCAGTCTGAAAAAGAATTCAACTAAAAAATTACCTCAGTTCCATTTGAAGGTCAACTGATATAAAAGAGTCTCCTGAGCTGGCAAAGAAAAAAAAAAAAAAAAAAAAAACCACCAAAAAAACCCAAAACAACAAAAAAAAAAACCCCCCATCACCAACCCCCAA
>VXBW01005084.1:69536-89849 GCA_013400375.1 Thinocorus orbignyianus | reverse complement strand
CAAGGTCAAGTTGGACAGGGCTCTGAGCAATCAGATGTAGTTGAAGATGACCTTCCTCATTGCAAGGGAGTTGGACCTTTAAAGGTCTCTTCCAACCTAAACTGTTCTATGTTTCTGTGTAACTTCAGATGTCAGAGAGTTATAACATTAATGTCTGAGGCTAGTCATGGTAGGTGACACCTCTAGAATTGATGTCAGCAACCTCAGATGCCTGTCTCAAGATAAGGTCAGTCACTGTGCAAATCAGGCAAAATTCACTGGCTTCAAGCACCTTTCTCCTGATCTGCACCGGATAAGGAGAGGCATTGTTTTATTCGGCTGATCAAGGAATTTGGAACTAGGGAACAAATTCAACTTCTACCTTTTTACTCAGCGTGCTAAATTAGGAGTAATCCTACGTTGTCTACTTTGGCAGGAGATAAAATATGTACCTAGAGAGGGAGATTTAACCCCAGAAAAGATCCGTCACTTTCTCAAAGAGTATCTTCCTCTCTTTCTCTAAACTGTAGAGAAATTCAAGGGTGACCAAGTCCTAGCTTATAGTTATTTAGTAAATATATAAAATTACAGAGGACAAATTTATGCCAACAGATCTTAAAAAACCCAAACTAACTGAAATTTTGTTCTGCATCCTAGTTTTAATTTTGTTGACATTGCTGAAACCAAGATGTATTTTAATGTTTATTTAAATCTCTCTATGTAAAGATATTTATATATTCATCTGTATATATTTCTATGTTTATTTATATGAATATTTATATACTCATATAGATAATCATATAGACCTCTCCACCAGGCAATTCTTTAATTAGGTGCTGTCAAAGAAGAGCAGTTTTTCAAAAAGAATAATTTAGGATTTGGGGAAAGTTTGCATGAGGTAGCAGTTTAGGCCCCAATCCTGCAAACATTTCCTGTGTATTAATAAGATTACAGTGCAATTCATGGTGGCAATTATGTAATTAACTTTATCTATGTCGCGCTAGACCCCATCATGCTAGCTAAGGTACACAAATATCATATTCAGCTGCAAGTTAGCTATAAATCCTGAGGAAAATCATAAAAATGTACCACCAGACGGATTCCTCTCTTGGTGCGAAAAGTTCCAGTAGCATTTTCTTGTGGCTGGGCATGATATTTTTGTCTATTGACTGGTCATCTTTTTGCTGTCTGAGGTAGCAAATGATAATCCGGAGTATCTGTTGACAGCGACATTTAAACGTTGTGTGTTTATGAGCGTCTCTCAAGTTTTTAATTTCAGAATTTTAATTGATGTTCTCTCCTCCAGGGAATTATCTCTGCAAAAGTCTCCACAGCTTCTGCCTTAAGTTCACAGACTGCCCCTGGAAATGGACATACGTCTCCACTTGGGTGACCTCTGCGAGAAACAGCAAAGCAGATTTCCAAACGAATTCTCTCATTTGCCACCACGTTTCGACTCCTCCAGGGTGTGCAAAAGAAGGGAAAAACTCCTTCTTCCAGTCACTTAGGTGAGGTTTCTTTTCCTCTGTCATCTCCCGGCTCCTCAGCATCAGACCTTTTCCTATTGTGGGCCATTCTTTTGTGGCAGCCATATGTGCCTGGAGCTCATGCCGCTCCTTCAGCAGAGTGGTCTGCTTTGATTTCCTCCCTCGACGGGAAGAGGCACCTGGCTTTGCAATGAGGGGAAGAAAGTCAAGCAGCCGCTTGCTGGAACATCAGGAAAGGACGTGATTTCAGCAGTTCGCATTTTATCCCCCCAATCAGTTATTTTGACCCTGGGTATAATCTTCACTGGCACTATCATGCTTTTGTTGATGTAAGCAAAAACCACAGTGCATTTAGAAAGGAGGGTATTTTCCATCCCCAAAATGAACACTGGAAGTGCAACTCAAGGGACACCAGCAATGAGGTAGGAATACTTGAGCCCAAGATTCAGAATCAGAGAGTATCTGGCTCTGTGTTGTATGTAGAATATAATTTGGTCAGTACAATCGCTTCAATCTAATGCAGCATGGATTGCATTTTTTCCACTTCCAAAACCAAGATTTAATACTGCAAGGTCCTTGTACGCCTGACCATTTTCAAACACGTGTTAAGGATCCGTAAGACTTTAACAGATACCTGTATAACAGTGTGGGTATTTTCCACAAAGCTCAAGGTCTTTCATTTGAGGAATAGTAGAGGTCTGCTGATGGCAAACTTTGATTATTTCTAAACCTCTTTTGTCTGCAGGGGAACGAATCAGGAGGAACATGAAGAAAATAGCAAAGGAATACAATTTTTTTTTTTTTTTTTTTTCTGAGAAACATTGGGCTGTGTATTTCTTACCCCAGAAAAGTCAGGGGTAAGCAGATTTTACCTTGGTTTGCATCTTCACCCGGAAAGCTGTGGATAAACTGCCAGGTCTCACTGCCCCCGCTAGGAAGAAGGAAAAATGTCTTTTCCTTGTATTAGATTTTCTAATATTGCTTGTCTGACAAAAGTTGTTTTGTCCTGGCTTCATTCCAGTGAGGTGAAGCTTGGGTTCATTATGAACTCTTTTCCTATGTCCCTTATTCTTTGGCAGTGATATTAACAGATACAAAATACTGTGGTTTGGATTTAAAAATAACCTTCTGTTTTCATCCACCTTTCATGCTTGAAAGGAAATTTGTAAATTGTCAAGTTGACTTAATTTTTCCTCTGGACTTTCACCTATTTGCTGTAATAAGAATTTCCCCCTTGGGTTTCACTCATCTCCAGTGTGTGGCAGGAAAAAGGGATTAGGATTGTATTTGTCTTCTTTCTGAAGCCAATACCCTTTCAGCAAGTCTGCTATCAGTTCTGGCTGCCAAAACAGCATCTTAATGCCTTACCTGAGGGTCAAGTATTTTCTATTAAGTTAACTTTTGCCTCTCCTGACTTTCAGTATTCTATTTACTTTGGAATCCTCACTCCTTATGGAGCTTACTATTGTTTTATGTACATTCAAACCTGCATAACGCTCTTTGGTTTGTCCTGCTAACCCAGCAAAGAAATGGGGAAGGAGTCTTGAGGCTGCTTCTTCCTGCAGTAATGGCCCATTTTAATGAGTTTATCCTCTGATTTGGAGAGACTCTTAACCCTTTGGCACCAGGAGATGGGATTTCTTGACACTAAGTGCTCTGCAAATGCATTTTTGTCAGAGCTACAGACCATTGGTACCTGGGGGGATTTACACAGTACTTAGTAGTCCCATTTATTTGCAATACAAAATAATGTTTTGTTTACAGCATCCTCCTCACAGGGCATCAATCATAAGGCACCTCATTTCAGCTGCAAATTGTCAATAATCGGGGGCGGAAGCTCAATTTTTGTCACGGTATAGAAGATCTCTTATGTCTTATGTTAAGAAGAAAGATGTGCCTGTGTGAAGTTCTGTGTGGAGGCTTTTTCCAAGGTGACTTGCAGTTTTGGGAAGTTTGTAAGCCCTGGCTCACCGACTGCCGGGTGTACCTGAACAGGGTGGGCACTGTTACCCATCTCCAACCATATAGTGCTGTCATAGGTGGTCAATGAAATGTCCGTCGTAGTAATTTAAAACTTGACCATCCAAAGGGCAGAAATTTCTATCAGCAAACTAATGACATCTATTGCTTTACCTGAAAATCAGCTATAAGCTATTACTTCTCCTCTGTTGTGCTAAAGGACATAAGACACAGCTGAGCAGTCATGATTTCTTCTAGGGAAAGGCTGAGTTTTACTTTCCTTCTGGCCAGTCAATTGGAATATTTTCCTGGTATATAACATCACTTCATCTACTCATCTAAAATATATCAATATATCAGATAGATAGGTCAATGTATTTTAATATTTTGTGTCTACAGTTTTGTCAATGGGTTAAACAGAATTTTCCAAGTGATGCACAAGAGATTAGTATTCTTTTTTTGAAGGTGAATGAACTGGTACAAGGAAAATCAATTTAAGCACACCTAGGGGGATACAATCTGAGTAATATCCAACGGGGCTATTCAGGTACCTAAATGTAGGTATCATTTTATACTGTGACACTACCAGACTCAAACAGGCATCTGAACCACTCATTGGGAGCCCTTGTCTTTTCACTTCAACAGTACGTGCACTATGGACTCATCTATATTTAGATCCCCTTATTTATCTTTTCCTCCCAAAATGTAGTCAAATTGGTACATCGGCATGTGGGAAAACAAGCTTTAAAAAACAGACACACAAAAAAAGCCAAAACCATCCATCTTTCTTTTCTTTTAGGACAAGAAAAAAAACAAAGTTGTTAATGGATATAGAAGTTTTCCAGTAAATCTGCTAAAACCCAAAATAAATTATTTTTATTAAAATTTCTGACTTTTCAAATCGGAATTTTTTTATTTATTTGAAATTTTTGTCATGGAAGTTTTATTAAAAGTTTTCAGCTGTAATTTTCCTATTTATTTTGTTATTTCTCCTATGGAAAATAAGGGAGATAGAAAGAGAAGGATGTAAAAAAATGATGAAGGGAGAAAACGCCAACACAAAAAAGGGAAAATTTTGGTGAGAGACATATCATTATGGAGGAAAATAATTATCTCCAAAGCCATTGTCTAGTTTTGAAAAGGAGGCGGTTTTATTAAAAACATCTCTTCTTTTTTTTTTTTTTTTTTAATGTTTTGTCTTATTTTCTTTTTGTTTTACTATAAGTCTCGGCCACATCTCAAAACCTTCCCCTTGTGTTACCTGTTGATGCAGTCCTCCCGTTCTATTCAAGCAAGTTGGACTGGGATAGATGCTGACTACTCTTGCTCATCATGTCTTGTCTGCTGTGTTTTTACCAAGTATCTCCTTATATAGGCCAAATTCTTACAGGCTGATCTTCACTGCAGGAGGATCAGTGAATTCTGCTGATACCAAAATGTCTAAATTGTAGCACATTGTACTGAAAAATAACAGAAATAGGGATTATTTTTGCCCAAACTGGTGGTGCTTTCAAGTGATAGGCTGAGATACCTAACTTTGGAGAACTTTTTTTTGCCTGGGTTTAGCAGCCACTCCTCATGGGTTTGGAAAGACGGATAGCTTCCAGTTTTAGGGCTTGCTGTTTTATGCAACATCCCCAAGTGGGATCAATCCCTGTGTGTCAGCGTTTCCACAGCCTGACAGTAATCAATGTACATTTTAATTGGATCAAATAGAGGTCTTTTTTTTTTTTTTTTTCAATTTATGAGTGACAATTTCTCTTTCTATGAGATCGAGTTTTACATTCACCTGTTCGGGAAGCATGATATCTACTACCTGGCATGTCATACAGCATCAGGATTGTCTACTGTCTTGCATGAGGTTATTATGACAGGTTCCTGTGTTTTTGTGGCCTGGCTCCATGAAGCATGTCACATTTGATGAATGTCTGACAAACGTGAGTTGCTATTTGTAGGCTTGATTTAGATGGGAAGGAAGTTTTGCTGGGAGAGCTGTTCCCCCTGGATGTGATCTGATTCCAACCTTTTCAGTTCAGGACAGTCAGTTTGCAACCCTGACTGAATGACGGGTCGATATCCAATAACTCATGATCAAAAGCTGAAGTCTTCTAAGTCAGCAGAGCTTGGGTTTCCTTCAGGGGATGAGAACACTGTGCAACCACTCTGACAGAGATGCTATTTCCATTTTCCTTTAATCTGAGGACACTACAGGCGAAGCTAACTTGGCATGAAATATTTCTTACATTAATTACCACAGCAAGATAAAAAATAATAGAATATATATTTTGGTGCCCAGCCAGTTAAGATCAAACCTGATTCATTTTAGGTCAAACCTATGCGGTTAGGGTTGGGTTTTCTTTAGGACGTGTGTTTTCCTCTTAATTGAGCTATCCTATCTGCAAGTTAACTTTTTTTCCCCAACTATGTGCAGGAATACTAATAAGACACCACAGAGTTTTTATTCTTTCATTATAGATTGCTAAGTGTCACGTTCCTTTAACACAGTGATTCAGAGAAGAATGAGAAATGGATCTAATCTATCGCCATTCACCATGGTATCCAGCTACAGAGCATGAAAATTTATGATGGTCAAAAGATTTTGCCATAAAGAACCTTGCTGTCTGCTGCCTAGTTGAGCCAGCACTGGAGATTTCTCTGTCTTTCCTGTTGGTATGAATCAGGTGTCAGTCTGACTTCAGTTTTGCTTCGGGGACAGGATCTTTCAAAGATGTATGACACACAGAGTGTCTTCGCACTTGGCCATCATCTTCCTGGACCGTTCAGACCATATTAATCTTAAATTGAAGATTTGCCTTCTCCTTTCATGGTTTATTTATTTTACAGAAGGAGTCTTCTATTGTTTAATGATCAAGTGGGTTTTCAGGCGTATCATTTGCAGTATACAGCATTATTTATAGAAATTTGTCATTTTTCTGATACCGCTTTGTTAAGCCTGTCTTGGAGAATTAGTCCGTGTGCCTGCCAGTTGAGTATAGGACAAAAGGATTTTGCAGACCTTTTGTCCTTCCAAGTCCTGTGCCCTAAAGTGCAAACCAGCACCATGCAGAACTTACATGTGTCAACATGGTGAGGAGGCAAAAAACCTTAAGGGTCTAATTCCTTTGAAAGCAAAAGGCAGGCAGCACTAGCCAGAGATAAACACAATGTGGGGAAATATTTAATGACCAGTATTTCTGCTAACTCGGAGGAAAGTGCCAAATCACATCCTTAGTTAGCCAAACATTGAACCTACAGTTTAAATGTCCCCGTTGCCAAGAGCCATTCCTTCTTTTTAACAGATGGAAAGGGACTCTGTTAACAGTAAAATTTTTGATCACCAAGTTTCCAGGGTACATTTGGGATAAAGGCAGTCCTCCCATGAGGAGGAGAGCTCATTTTGTTTGTACCTGTAAACAGACCATGGTCTGACATTGTTGAACAGCTAATGCCAAAAGCCATCTAGCTTTGCACCTCGTCCTTTACATTTCTTCCTGTTTTTAACTGTTACTCATTTTTACAGCACCTCAGGTGTGTAAGGTTTTCTGAGCTATCATAAAAGCCAAGCGGTCCCAGTCCATTAGTGACGCGTAAAAGCTGTTTGCAGTTTTATGTCTGCTAGTTTAATCGACTTTTCTGCAGACTACCACATGGCGTTCCTTCCATTATATCACACTGAGGTATAGCAAGAGAGCATTCAGCATCAACAGGATCAAAGCACAATGAGCAGGAGCCATATGAAAACTGAAGATCTGCTACATGAAAAGCATTTCCCTTTTAAGTTGGTTTTAAGAGGTTTAAGACCCACTCCTGCCTCTTGTTGTTAAAGGTGGATCTGAGTGGGACACTGCAGCCTTGCATAAAGATCAGAAAACCTCCCAAAGAACAACAGGTATCATATCAGAAAGAAACCTACATTTTCACCATAGCCATTCTGGCAGCAAAAAAAAGTGGTACTGGATAACTGAAAGAGATGTTTTATATCTAAAGCCAGTGATAAAAAAATTAGGCCACTGACGTCATTGTCTCAAATCAGAGGCATCTCCCTGGCTGAGAAGAATGGAGTCAACAGACAACCTTTGAATGGTGAGAGGAGGGTGATGTGTAGCTTAATGACTGTGCTGTGCCGTAAGACTATAGGTCCTCCAGTGGTCTTTTGCTCAGACAAAACTGAAGTCAATCCTGTCAATAACAAGCATTCAGTCATCAGTCTTGGAGACTCCTGAGAAGTCCCAGAGATCATATCTGAGTCCATGGTGGTATGTGGTCCCCCTATAATTAGAGGGGTCCAAGCTACCTTATAAACATGGAAAAAAATAATTATATTCTTATAGCAGCTATGAAGATCTTTAAGGAAACACTTAACAAGTATTTCCTTGTCCTGAGGACGGTCTTCAAATAATTTTAGATAATTCTCTGAAAACATCAGCTAAACACTCAGGGGTGGTTGAAATGGTTAATAGCACTTCAGGAATGAATAGGAAAGGAAATGGTAACTGAATCAAAAAATCCTGTGCTTGCAGGATGTTAATAGATCTCCCTGATAAGTTCTGGGCAGGAGGGGAAATTGTAGGCTGCAAGTCTAAAATGCTGCATGCTGTTATGCTTTTTTACTTAATGCACTTAGCTGAGAACACACTCTACCAGTCTAATTCAGCAGCACAGTCTTGGGAGTAAAAATTGGCCTGATCAAACTCAGTTCACTGACAGCTTCAGACATAAAGACTGCCTACAAATATCAGCAAAGCAGTTAAAAAGAAAATCAAGAAAGAGGAATCATTTGGGGTCAAGTCTTGCATAACTGAATTAACAGAATGGGAGTCAGCCATTGAAAATGTAAGATGAATATTTTGCATTTAAGTGCCGCTAAAACAGGCAGAGTAGGCATTTGAAAGAGAGATATCAAGAAATATGGCTTGATACAGAGATGATGAAGATTTTTCCTATCATGTAGGTAGATGGCAGGAGCTCTGAGTCTGGTTCTCAATCTGTTATGACAGTTTGCATCACTGTTGCTCCATTTACTCCAGATTTACGCTTCAGTTAGCCTAGACAAGCATGAGGATTCCCAAAGTCCTGTCTGTGTTACGAAATGTTCTCAGCGTTTCTGCGTTCACCCATGTGTGTCTGGTGCATATCCTGTGGTTCTGTGGGCTGAGATGTGTTAGTGTTATTTCCCATCGAGTTGTTCCATTATTTATCTGTCCCTGGAGGAGGATTTGTGGAAATGGCATTGGAGAACTGTCAGCACTTATAAGTTCTTGCTTGCATCCTCTTGGCAAAGTGAGTTCCAGATCAAGCAAAGCACACCTCAGACCTGAATTCGTATCCCAGGTAAGCATATTTACAAAGAGAAAAGACTACATACTTTAAGGTTTTGCATGTATTTGGGTGGTGGGAAGGAGAAAATCAGAGTGTGTAGGCTTCAGGTTCATTTTTATTTAAGAGCACAGTGCAAAACTATGACATAGCCTTCTCCGTGGGAAATCGGCAGGTGACACATAAGTTTCCTGCAGTAAAGGTAAAACAAATGGAATTTTGTTCTTCTGGTTCATTTTCTTTTACATGTCATTCTGACTTCTGAAAGTTCAGAAGAAACCTCAGGAACATTAAAACTGTACAATTAGTCTGGACAAAGGGTAGGAGAATCACATCTAGTGATAGGTACTGAAATAGAAAGGCTAGATGAACAAGTCCTTTTCATATTTCACCTTGTGGCAAAGAACACTTAGTACAAGCTGAGAAATTTGTTATCCACCTTTCATTCTCCCTGTGACCTATGCTATAACTTTGGCCAAGTGCCTCTGTGGAGTTTCCTTCCTCATCTTTTGTCTCACTTGCCTGTTTAGTGCTTCAGGGATGCTCTGACTCATGGCATGTACAGCTCTTCCCAAAACATCTAAGCTGGGGTTTGGGGAGCCAGTCTCTCACCTCCCTCAACACCACTCAAACTCTCTTAATATCCTCACTGCATAGGTTGTATCTCTTGAGCTCCAAACTGGTGAAACAATTAGACAAACAGATGTTTTGCCTACATTGCAATTTTGGCATTTATCAGGAAATACAGTTTGTAACAAGAGTGAACAAAGGCTGACCTTCATAATGGTTATGAAACAAACCAGAAATTGGAAATGTCCCCCTGAGTACTGTCTGATCCTAGATATTACTTAAAGTCCGAGTATCTCAGTTTATGTGTTTCTAGGGGAATATGGCATATCTGTAATCTCCTAAGGTTTTGTATCCATCTACATGTAGTACTAAAAAGAGAGAAATCATCAAAGTTGAAAGATAAGTATGCTGCTGTACGACACAACCTCCCTGAGCCGGTGGCAGTGTCAGAGTTAAGCTGAGTGGTTTTCAAATGGAGAAGACCAGCCTCTGAAGGCAGCCAGAGAGAGATTTCAGAGGAGACTTTTGCTGGAAAATAAGCTAACTCTGATGGAAAGCGCATCTTCTGCAGAAGAAAGAGCTTTGCCTGTGATTTGGGCACAGAGGATGCAGGAGATTCAGATTCTGTTTCCGTGCTGGTGAGCTCGAGTTGAGCCTTCCTAGGCCTGCTTGTCCAGGAAAACTTGTGAAAAAGGCTGTTAATGAAGCAAAAGCAGGAGGCAAAAAGTCAAATAGAATATAAGCACACAGGACAGGGCTCAGACAGCTAACTTTGGCATCGCAGTGCCTGAGAAGGGGGAGGGCAGTCCAGGACAGGATTCAGGTCTAGATTCAGACCCCCTAAGTGTTTCCACCTGTGTCGTGGATCCGCGTGCCTGTTGCAGTCAGTACAGTACAGTCAATGAAGTTTTAAGAGCTGTTCTTTGAACTAGTTAATACTGTCGGTGGTGAGCTACAGCTAAGGAAATGCCAGTGTCATCTTTAGGGTGGGCTGAACAGTTCTCCATATGCTACTGACTGAATCACTACTGAACATAATGAAAACTCAGTCTGCTAAGCTCAGTGTAGGCATTTCCAGACAGACACCAAGCACGAAAGCCTAAATCTGGCCTGACATATCCCAGGTTGTAGAAGCTGTGCCGTGACTAGAGGGAGATAGTTAGCTCCAGTGTATGATCCAGAAGTCAGTTAAGCAGGAATCACCAGGAGCTAGCCAGAAGGAAAACTGAGATGCAGATCATGTCTCCACAATTTCAGCCTGTCGGCCCTGGGTTTGTGAGTTGCCTTTCTTTGCTCAGAATGCCCCCCTTGGCAGGGGGTTGAGGGTGACTTCCCATTTCCTATTTGTTAGAAGCTCTTCCAAGAGCCAAATATGCCCTTTTATAGGTAGTGGGAGACCCCAGACTCCCATCAGTGAACCCCTGAGTTGATAGAAACTGGTGATATACACTTTTGATTTCTGTGGGACAACCTCTCCACCCTATGAATTAACTTAATGGCAATACTAACAGCAGTCAGTCGATCGGTGTTAGGAGCCTGATCTATCCAGTATTGCTGTCAGCATGTTATATATCATGTAATCTATCTTGGCTCAGAACAATCAATACATTGCTCCAGAATTTGCTTAAAACTGTTGGAGTTGAACTAGTCATAGCAAGAGTGGAAAACGTTTGCAAAACTTCCCCTTAAGGTATTCAAACTTAAGATCATCTCCCACCACCACCCTTCATGAAAAGCAATGAAGATAATGGCTAGACTCCTGTCTCATAGGTGTGTAATGAGGTGAATGGCCTCTTTATAACCAGTTTGAGATCTTTGGAAAATGTTACTGCAGACCTAGGCATTGCATTATTATTCTTTCGCTTCCTTTCTGAAAGGGGAATGTACCCTTCAGAGTGTTCTGTTTTGCAACTGCATTGTTATGGTTGTTGGTGTATAAAATTGGTGCTTGGTGTGTATAATTTATAGCCTCTAAAAATGATAAATAGCCTGAGAAAAGGGAGTGATTTGTGTGTTCAGGTCCTAGGAGTTTCAAGAGGAAAGTGAATTTGTTTGGGAAAGTGTCTATAACTTCCCACAAACTATTATTTAACCTGCTTCTTAGCAGTGATGTTTCTCCTCACGCTGATGGAATTGAATTTTGAAGGCATCCTAGCTCTGATTTCGCTAGTGGATTTTGTCCAGAAATGGAGGATTGTGAACATATTCTAGAAGTCTGAAACTCTATGCGTTCATATTGTGATAGGCGTTACTAATATCACCAAGATATTTTTGATAGGGATAAACTAAAAGTGAATATATTTAACCTGGAAAAGTTGATAAGAATTTTATCTATTAGAGGAATATGGCTCTGGAACTTGTTTCCCCTTGGAGTTAACTAGACTCAAAAAGGCTTCAGGCAATGCCCGGAACATTCATATGTGGGATTAAATTACAATCTTTCCTGAGAAAACAGGGAACTGGACTGCATTCTTTTTGGACCAAACTTCTGATCTGAGTCATTTACACTGGATACTGGCCCTTACGTTCTTTTGATGGGCTGGCTCTGTTATGTTGTACTTAAAAAATATTAAAGCTGCCTGGGTAATGATTAGCACCCAATATATTTGGTGATTGTTGAGGAACAGTGTCAGAAAATGTATTAAGTCATGAATCGGATCTTTACTAGGTTCTCTAAGAGGTACTCTCTAAGGAGAAAAGATGGGAAGGGAAGGGAAGGGAAGGGAAGGGAAAGGAAAGGAAAGGAAAGGAAAGGAAGGCAAAGTGAGGCAAGGATTTAACTGGAAAATATCATCAGTACTGATTAAACATGCCATGGGTTTTGTTTCTTCTGGTTTGGAAATGTATTCAAATTCCTGTGCACTTTCATTGCTATTACTGTAACTAAAACATTATCTTAAGATTTTTAGATTGCATTGATATTGGTCTCATAAAATGCTGAGAATGTCTATAACATTAATGGAAGTTGAGACTATTCAGCAGCTCACAAGTTCAGGCCCAAAATGGTTGCATTTGGTTATATAAAATGCATCAACCTCTTAACCTCATTTTACAAAAGTTTCACATTGTTATGGAATCAGCTTAAATGATTCTGTCTTAATGGAGCTCTTGAGTAGTGGTTACCAGAAGCTCTTTCACAGGTCAGCAAAACACTATTATGTTGATGGATCCCGCTGACAGACACTAGCAAGAAACAAGACTTCGTAGAAGATAAAATGCATATTTCATTGGAGGAAGTAGAAATGTTATTCTGTATTTCAACTAGCTGCAACATTTAACCTCGTGGTAACTCTGTTCTTCCCTCTGTAAACGCATGAAGCATTCACACAAAAAGCACCTGTTTTGTCATGGAAATGGGATGAATACATGAATCCAAAAGAAGTTTTCTAAACTTGCCCACATCATTATTTGCAGAACTCAGACATTTCTAAGAAAAACCTATAAGGGTAGCTGCATGGGCTTGTTAGCTGCAGCTGGTGTAAAAGAGCTTCCTACATTAACCTGTTAGACCTCATACATCCAAATCATGTATAAAATCAACTACTGATGTTAAAACCTGTTAGGAATTTTTTAGTAAAAAGATCTGCTTCATCTAAAGTAAGACTTTTGCAGAAAAATACCAGGTTTCTGTGGCTGATGGATCAAGGGAGGAGAATCTGAGGTCTGTGGTGAAATGGGATTACATGATGTCCCCCATCTAAGAGACAAGTATGGAGGCTGGGGGCATGTTCCTCTGTGAGACTTTAAAGGTCCACAGAGTGGACCTTTCCATCTCACAGACACCTCATGGCATAAAATGCTTCTAGCACCCTTCCAAAATGACCACCTGCATCTCAAGATCCAAAGGACATGAGAACTATTTTGCTACCTCACCATTTGATAGTGGCCAAAAAAGGCTGAGGGTCTGTTAACAGTGGCTTAGAGCCATTCAGCCTTGCAGGCAGCAATGAAAATAAACCAAACTCATACCATGCCAAATGAAAACAAAGGTGAGTAATGGATCTTCAAGATTTACACAGCTGGTCAGGAGGAAAACCCAGCCCCCAGCTTGCAGAGTAATGTTGTGAACTCCAGACATAGGTACCCCAGGGAAAAAAATCCTACAATCAGCACCATAGACACATTTAGGTGCTAAATGTCATTTGAAGCCCACAGAATTCAATAGTCGAGGAGATGGCTGGCCCAGAGGCTGGTGTCTGCATGTCTTGGAAGGTTTAGCTTTCCAAGTTCATTCCATTTTCCTTCCCCTGGGTGCTTTGAATTATCTGAGACTATCTTGGGTGTTTAAGAGACCTGCATCACAGTGTCAGAAATGGCCAGGGTTTATGGGGACCTGTGGGATGGTCTGAGATGGCAGTGAGAGGCCAGGAGCATGTTCTGGGGTATTTCAAATGGGCTCAGATTTCTACATGTGAGCAAATGAGTTTAGTTAAGAAAAAGCGCCCTTGCTTTGCTCTCTACCAGTAATGAAGTACAATGAATGAGTTTTGCTGCTTTAAAAAGGACTGTGCTTCAAATGTTTCAAATATCACTCTCCTTTTTTGTTTGTTTGTTTGTTTGTTTCCTTCTGGAGTTTTAAAAGATAAAGTGGAGATTTCCTATTCAATTGCTCAGGTTCAGCATTTGCTTGCCTACACTGGATGCGATTCTTTTCTCTCTGGCCACAGGCTCACTTGTGACAGCATACAAGCTCTAACTTAGCTGTTCAAATTGTTGTCCACATATAAACACAAAAGGAAAGAAGAGCTGACCTCCTGTATTCAGTCTTGTGTCCATTCATTACTTGGTCTCTTCTCCTTGAGTAGAATCACTTAACAATGGTAACTCATTTGTTCTTAAACTTTGGATGACCATGCGCAGAGTAATAAAAGGGAACTTTTATAAAATGACTGCATCCAGGAACCTGCAGGGGAGAGGGAATTAACACTCTTATGCCACTGACCCATTTATATTAATGGTGATGTGTAGGTAACATCAAAGTCAACAAAGGCTCAGGAAACAAAAAAGGGGTAAAAAACCAATTTGTTCCTCATTAAGGTGCTAGAAAAGTCCAAGATAAACCTGTTTAAAATTGATCTGATAAGCTGGGGAGCTCTGATTCACTGATGTGTTTTTCTCTGCTAATGGTCCTTTGCTAATATTTATCCATTGCTTTGAGTAACTATTAATCTCCTAAGTTGAGAAACTCTACAAATGCAATTTCTAGAGCATTTAACCTTTCATGTTTGCTGCCTCCAGAGTTTGGGTTGACTTGGATATGAAGCACTACATTTTATTTGTTTCTATGAGCTCTAAGTTGCTAAAATAATGACACACAGACTATTTAAAACTAGTTTTTCTTATTTTTTTTTTTATCCTCCACAGAAATATGATGTTTTTCCAAAGTGTAATGAAGTTGAATTCACTTTAACTTTCCCACTTGCTCACTGCTGTCTGTTACTGAAGCTCCTTCAATTGCCATGTGCTTGCAAGTGTCATTTTTTTCCTCTATAATTTGACATCAGAAATGGCCACAGAGGTAACAGCTCAGCAGCATGAATGTCTTTCTAATGATCTCTTGGAGAAAAAGGAAAAAAAAAAACCTATCTCACTACAAGCCTAATAATTCTAAGATCTGGCAATAAGTCTTGATTTTTTTAAAAACTGAAAAATTTCCATAAACTTCCTCATACACACAAGCACTGAAGTTTATCTTTTCTCATCAGAGCTTTTGATCCATCTTTTTTTTCTCTTTCCTCTTTTTGCTCCCCCTCCTTCTTTTTTGGTTTGTTGGTTTTTGTTTTTGTTTTTTTCTTTTTCTTTTTCTTTTTTCCCTATCCTATTCTGGCCATGACAACTAAAGGCTTTTGAAAAAATGGCCAGGGCTCTGCACAAAGCCTGTTGTTGCAGGTAATTGTTGAAATATCAAGGGTATTCCGTCCTCCATTACTTAAGCTTTCATTTGTGGCTTTCATGGTTTTGAGGAATGTTTATGGCTGACAATCCTTTCTTTACGGCTCTATCCTTCAAGCTCTGGCTGATACCGCTGAGAATGACCGCATGAGTGACTGATAAAATGTCAAGATGCCATTATTTCCAGGAGAGTGTTTGGGAGCAATAAGATCCGTTTCAATTTATCTCATCCACCTGACTTTAAGGCTCCAGGTTTTACTTCTTGGACTGCTACAATGGAAAACAAAACACCCCTGCCGCCACCACCCCCAACAAACAGAAAACCTACCGCTTTTAAGCGCTCCAATCTAATATTATGCAGATGGGTTATGATGGCAGCAGTGCTGTGACGTTTGAGCCATATTTCACAAAGCACGTTGGTACAATATTTTGGACTTAATTAATAATCTCTGTGAAAGCCGGTTTATGGATCGTAATAACCATATTTTAAAACTTGTGAAATACCGCAACAAAAATGCAATTCGCAAGGCAGATGGCGAAGCGGGGTCTGTAGAGCAACAGAACGGAGAGATTTACAGTGAGTTTCAGAGAGTCTTCTGCTAGGATTTAGCTCTTGCCAAAACTGTACCACTTTTCAAATGGTCTTTGAGGGTCGCCAGACTACTGATAAATCCGGGCGACGAGAAGGCAGCAAAACACACTGCCAAATGAAATAAATAAAAATATGAATTAATATTTTGCATAGATGGTTTTCCAGTGCAATTACTCTAAAGCCATTGCACTCATTTTAAATTAAATAGCAATCACTTGATGTAATTCAACTGTAAACTTTCTTAGGTTGCATTTTTCTAGGACGTGGATTGGAATAGGAGAGTCTGGTGTTTCTGCCTGTCTGGTACCTGTGGAAAGAACTGGCACAGACATAATAGTGTTGATAATAGTAGCAAAACATCTACCTGTTTAATGTGATAATGCTACTTTAACAACTTTTTGGGCTCCAGTCCTAGCTGTCATGAGCTGGTTCTTGATCCTTCCATCGGGAAGGCACTGACCAGCCCAAGTGTGCCATCTGCTGTGGCTGAGGATGATATTGAAGAGCTCATGGGTGCTGAGATTTATCTCTTATGGGACAGAAGGGCAGTTTCACATGGAAGGGAAAACCTGCTGCTCTGACTCAGCATGTCCAGAAACATTTCNTCTATGATTCTATGATTCTATAATTTCAAATACATCCTGTCCAACATGTAAGGTACTCATATGCTACAGCGATTAATCTGAGCTACAAGAATGTAATTAACTGTCATTTAACTAACAACTGCAGTTAAACTAGCATTTAAATTTGCTGAGGCATAGATTTGATAAAAGGTCCTGAGGTGTGGCAGAACTGCTGAGGCCAACAAAAAGCTGGTCCCAGTCTGGTTTAAATTAACCAATCTGGTTTTAAAACCTCAATCTGTTTTAAAAAAACTTTATTTTGACTAAACTCCCTGGGAGGTTGTGCTTCAGACCAGCTTCTAACTCGGCCCATTTATTAAGAACTTCAAAAACTGGGCTGAAGTCTGAGCACTGGGCATGTTTCCCAGGAAATTTTAAAAAAGGCACACTTTCCTGCAGCAAAGATAGTCTGGGCTGCTTTTTGTTTGAAAATAGAACAAAAAAAAGCAGAAATGGAACTGGGAGGGACAGAAGTTCTCACAATGTCTTTTTGATTAAAAATACTTAGTTTTCATTAAGCTGTTCAGCATTTTTATGAATGAGATAGATGCCTTATAACAGGAGGATTCCTGGTGACAGAGCCCAAGATTAACAAGTTTACTCAGGAGAGTATTTTTAGCTGTCAGCAGGGCTGATTGGGTATTGCCCTACACAGCATAAAGGAGGTACAAACCACATCTAATCAGACTATTTAAACCTACTGTGAATTCCCTGCACCAGGTAAATGTCAGCAGCAGTGGAACAGCAGGGCAATGGAAAGCCATCACTAACTAACCTATCCCATCACTTTGCTTTTACCTTTGTAAAGATAATGTGAGCAGAACCAAATTTAATACTTCAAGCAAGGGGACAGGATTGCTTTGAACATGAAAAAAAAATTCTACTTTTTTATCTCTACTTGTTTATGCATACTTATATGTCATAAGGACAGCCGTGCAGGTAGCCACATCTTTTTTCCTGAGCGTGGTGATGGGAACTGATCAGAGCTTCACTGCTGCAGGCAGCCCAGGTGGGAACCAGGACCAGCCCAGCACAGATGTGCAGGGACAGGGACAACAAGAAGAGCTGAGCATCTGATGACTTTGGTCATGGCAGAGGGCATTTATGGCAGATGTAACAGAAGACTTTGACAATTAGTTCTGCTGAGAAGGACTGGCTCCTTAGAGTGATAACTGCTGACCCATACTACTCTTGTTGCTGCAGCAGCTAGGCCTGGTTTTCAAATATTTGGGAAAAAAACAACATGACTTTGGCCACTTTACTAGACCCTCAATGATCAGCTGCCTGCCTTAATTACCACTCACCCAGGGCTAGCCTTGTTTACAGGTAATTTGACAGATGAGACTGTGGAAGAATCATGTTCTTTTCTGCCAGAGAGCATCTTTCTCTTTGCCAGATCAGAATTTCATCTGCTATCACCATACAGGCAGTGCCTCTGAAGACCTTCTGGGTCTTTCTAAATGTTTTTGCTTGAGCACAGAAGGAAAATCTTGACTTGCTACTGTGTTAAGTAAAACCTACTTCTGTCAGGCAGTTCAGGCAAGTTTGAGCTTTTTCTCTGTAATTCTCGAAAGACTGTTTCTGTGCTCAGCTTAGGCACTCAAAAATATTTTGGTTTTATTTTGCCCAGTTTAGAGCACTAAAACATCAGTTTTGGGGCTCAGAAGTACGTATGAGGTGACCAAGTTTACTTACTAGATACCATTTTTACCTTACAATGATGTTTTGGGCAGCAAGTAGAAAACCTATCAATATTCTTAGAGAATCTGCTCATAGATCTCCTGTTTGATTTTTCAAACTGAAAACAGCTGGATACACATTCAACCAGAAGACTCCTCTGAACCCAAAATGGAGCCCTAATGGTTATTACTCATAATTGCATCAAGTAGTCTCCTCTGATATCAGGGGCTCACTTGCTTTAACAGACAGGTTGGATGAAAGCTGGTGAGGGAAGTGAAATTGGTCACAAAGCAGATTAAGGACAGAAAGAAGACTCCTGACTTCCACTCCTGTAATTTGGTCTCTAGAGTGTTACTTATCTTCCAAGACCAAAAGCCTGTGCTCATGATAACTCCTACTTTAGTGATACAAAGGTTTCACTTGTGCTTGACCTATATGGGAGCTGTTAATGAAAACAAAGTTATAGATTAATCAGTAAAATAGAGCTTCAAACTTTCTAAGGACCATGTATTGCTGCTGCTGGGTTTGGTTCTGCCACGTACTTCCATGCAAGTCATCCTGGTTAGTCAGAGTGGCAGAATCAGGTCCAGGAACATTTAAACTTACACCAGATAATAATAACTTACTTCCTGGGCATGTGTCATCTCTCTAACCAGATGCACTTTAAAACAGAGCAGTTGCTTATACTACGAAAAGGGTTTTTTTTTTTTCCTTATGTGAATAAAAAAAAAAATAATTGAAAACCACTTACCTGGTCAACATTATTTCATAGGGTGCTGAAGTATAAATCAGACACAGTGCGACCTTCATAGAAATTTCAGATTTATTTACAGTGGTTTGCACTGATCGCTTTATCTACAAGGAGCTCAGTTTCCCCTTGGTGACTCATAAGTAATGTGGTCCACGCAAACCCGTGTAAATAGATCCAATATTTCAAGGAAGGTCATGCTATATACTCTCTTTGTTTCTCAAGAATAGATGATGGCTTACTGCAGGGCTGATACGACATTTATCTTCATGAGTGAGGAGGTTGATTGTGTGGCCCAAAGGGCAGTAGTCATGGCTGGTGGGCACCCAACGGGAATGAAACACACCCCATAAAACTCTCTCTATTTTTGTGTCTACGTGATGAAAGCTCCTTACTCTCCAGATAGTCTGCAGAATACACTTAATGGTAAAGAACAGTTTTCTTTCAACATGGGCAAGAGAAAGGAGATAAATCCTTATATTTCCAGGCTTGAGAAGACATCAGCCTGCTGTGGGAAAGGAAGAAAGTTCCCTTGTGAGAGAAATTCCTTGAACCTTACTCTGAAGGTTCCTTTGTTCTTTCCAGATACTGAATGAGATTGACCATTGGCTTCAGGCCAGCTTGGCAGCTGGGGATGCGGCACTGCCTGTGTCCCTTCCCTTCTGCAGAGGAATTGAGAGCTACAGGTATGGTGTATCACCTGGGAAAGTGTAAATCTGCAGAAATGGATACAGTGCTATGCTCTTGGGCTTTTATTTTCAGTTTCATACTCATTGGTGTGATTTTTCTTTCAAAGTCTTCCCTTTTCAAATAGTATGTCATCACGAGACATACTGCTTACGGTAAGACAACACCAGTGTGCTGAAGAGTTTCCATCTCATTGTCACAGCACCCAATGGTTAAGATGTTCTCTGAAGGAACACCTTCTAATACCGCGATAAGTGTAAGCATCCGTTATCCTCCTCTGCTGTGCTTTTGAATGGACGTGACAGCGTCAGACTCCTTGGAGCTGGGGACCTCTAGATATGTTCAGCACATGTCTCCTGCACATTGAAACTGCATGTAATACTGGCAGCATTGGATAGTTTTTAACTGCCCTCCCAGGGCATTTTTTCTCTCACAAGGAGTCATCTGAATAGAGTGAGCCCTCATGNACAAAAAAAAAAAAAAAAAAAAAAAAAAAAAAAAAAAAAATCAGTTAAAAGATATTCCTACAAATTATAAGGATTTTCTCCAAGATTTCTAGGTTGTACTGGGTTTTATCATCTGGGCAATATCATAGTTATGAAGAATTTCAATCAGTAATCCAAATGTTCTGTCTTCTGTTCTCCCTTAGTTTTATTTTCTATATAAAATAATGGGACTATATTTTATTTTTCTTTAAGTAGCTACCTAGAACTCTGGAAATAAGGATTTAAGGGGTTTGTGGGTTTTTTCCCCCTTTTTTTTTTTTTTTTCAAAAAGTTT
>VXBW01005084.1:41855-68718 GCA_013400375.1 Thinocorus orbignyianus | reverse complement strand
AACAAACAACCAAAAAAATCCACAAAAAAATCAAGACTGCTGTTCAGGAAGAACATAAATGATCTTAGAAATGTCAACAAGTAGGAGAGAAGTTGCCAAAGCAGGCAGGTAGTTGTTAAAGGATTTCCCAAAATGCAGAGTACAGTATGCAGGACTACGATAGCTGAGTTAGATGTCGAGGCTGTTGGGACTGACCTTGCACTGATGGCACCTGCTGGGATATCTCCTTTAATTTCAGCAGGGAAGTTGCATCTTATTTGGATTCCCTTGCAAAGTAAATGAAGCTGTATGAGTTCTACAAAATGTTTTCTCTGAGCAGTCCTTCAAAAGTTGAACGAATACTCTGCAGCACCACTGGGCACCCTGTCGAGCTTGTTGTCTGCAAAAACCATGCAAAACTGAGTTTCACAGGTACAAACATTTGCAGTTTTTTTCAAAGTGGCCATATGACTTTTCTAGTGGACAGATTTGTAGACAAGCATCATCTCTGAGTAGATTCTTGCAAATGGCCTGTTATGGAGATTCTGAAGTGTCAGGTCCTTAGCTACTCTTAAAAAAGTGATGTTGGAGGCCAGAGACAGCTGTCAAGTATAGCAATCTATGAGGTTAGCTGATGAAATTTTATATATAAGAGTAACTACATAAACTTTGATGCTTTACAAACCAATACCCATTGGCAGGACTAGTGGTCACCATGACAATGTTTAAAAATAAGCATGGGTGGCTCTGAATCTGGGCCGATAAGTCTTATACTAGATCCTGGGGACAGACACCCTGACCACAACTAAAAGGCTACTGCTGGTTGGCATCTTCCTTCTCACTCCCCTTGTTTGAGATCCCAGCATAAACTGCAGGCTGCAGCGGTTTCACAGCATCTTTGCTGCCCTGTGTGAACCTCTGCTGGACCCACCAGACCATGCTGGGCTGTGGGGTAATGGTGGTGGACAGGGTCGGGGGCAGTGTACGTCATTCATATAGGTGTCAGGAGATTAGGCCTCAGGAGAAGAAGAAGTCAGCCTCAGTGAGCAACCTGCTCTAGTGGAAGGTGTCTGTGCCCATGGCAAGGGGGTTGGAACNAAGTGCAAACAAACAAAAAAGCAAAGATGCCCAAACAGAGGACGGGGAATGCTGAGCAGTACGGCCTATGTGGACATCATGGATGTGCTGGGCAGCAGATCTCTGCGTGGAGGGAAGGAGTGCCTTGCGACACAAAGATGCTTTCCTGCCCACAGAACATTTGGCAGCAGGTGGGTTAATTTTGCAATGTCGCACTCAGAGCGTATCGAAATGTTCCACTGGTCGCTCTCGAGCTACTCTGTGTCTCAGGTGTACTCTTCAAGTATCTTAAAAGGGGTAATGATTTTTTTTTTTTTTCCTGGTAGTGAGTACATCCAGGCAGATATAATTTTAATATAAAGGGGNAATATAAAGGGGAAGTTTACTAGAATAGAATTTAAGAATATTAAAAAGGGATTTGGTTCCGAGAGAAATATTAGCAGTAAAGGCAAGGATAAGGATTTTGGAGAAATTTAATTAAAATTTAATCTTCTTTCTAATTAAATTTCTTTTTAATTAAACTTAAAATTAAATTCGCTTTGTTTAATTGGAGGAATTTAAAAAGTATTACCTTAGAGTGTCAATCATTTTTTTTCACACCATAAAAAATAGTTTATCCTGGTTTGTCTAGTTTAAAAGATGAGATTTCACACTGAGTGCAGAAAAAAAAAAAAAAGTAATAAAAACATAACATTTAAATGTAAATCAATTTACTCCTCAGTTATCTTCCACCTCTCTTCCCTCTCCCCCTCTCCCATCCCTCTCACCTGCCATACTATAAATGAGGACAAAATGTTTTTCCCCCTCAGGAACGCGTCTGGGTAGGCAGGGAGTGCCCTAACCCTTTTGACATCTGGGACACCCACTTCTTACTGCATGGACCTTGGGACCTGTGACAAGACTTTGCTCTGATGCCATTAACCAGTTCCCTTCTTTGCCAGTCATGATTTCTCCCTTTTTTGTTTGTTTGGAGTTATCTGGGGGGTGGGAGATGCTTTGGAACAAGAAAAGAGACATAAGAACAGGTTCTTCTGAGCTAGTGACCCTTCAGGGCAGGTCTGCAGGTAACAGGGCAGTCCCCTAATGCCTCACACCTTCCAGTTGCCTCTCAAACTCCCGTGTTCCTCCCTTTTCCCTCCGTGGTCTCCAAAATGCTGGAGAATGCTTCATTTTACCTTAAATTCACCTCCTCGTGATTTCCACTTTTATTGCCACTCTGCTGGCTTTCAACTCCTCCCCTCTGCTGAAAGCCACCTGGCCAAGGCCATTAGTGACCTCCTGTCCTGAGCTAAAGCAAAAAGTGTTTTTTCTGGTCTCAGTTTTCTTGATCTATCTTGCTCCCTTCATCTGCTTCCTCCTCCTCTGCTTCCACTTTACTGATGTGGATGACTCTCATTGCAGATCAATGGATACCTTGTCATGGCTCCTCACACCTGATTCCCCTGCTCACAGATTGACATCCTGCAGGCTTTTGCACAGTGCCCTCTTTTCAGTCCCTCATCCCACCTCTTGGTCTCGTTCGAGTTCACGGTTACAGCCATGCTACCTCTCCCACAGTCTCTGCCTTTTGCTGTTCCTCAGATATTGCCCCTCTTCCCCTCAGACCTTTCTCCATCTGCATTTCTTCTGCTCCTGTTTTGTTTTGTTTTCTTTTCTTTTTTTTTCCTCCCTCAGTTCTTCTTAAACCCTTCTTTTTTATTTTCCTTGCTCTCTTCTGCATCCTTGTGTTACCAGGAGTATGCCATCAGCGCAGTCAAAGGCAAAAACAAGCAGCAAAGCTCAGGTCGTGAATCCAGTGAACCTGGGGTGATCAGAGGGGTCACTCGAACCCTACTCTGTGCAGCGACCTCTCAAACTGTGCAAAGGCACAACCTTCCCATCACCCTACAAACAAGCTCTTGCACCTCAGTAATACCTTTTTGCCTACCTACCTAGCTCGAGAAACTCTTGAAATGATCTCTGCCCTTGGAATAAGAATGATGCTTTGCTTCTCATACTATCAAACCCAGCTTTCCCACAGCATCAGTGTTATCCTGGGTATAAAGTGGAGCAGGTTTAAAGAAGCTGAAACCTTGGAAAACACGTATTAGAACAGGAATAAAAGTGACAGGACCAGGAAACCAGTAAACTAATGGTCACTCATTTTTGTGCTGTGCTGTTTGTGCTTTGAATGGCTGATACCATGGGAATATGATTCAAAGTAAGGTGAGCGGGATGTCATAATAATCAAGATGGGAGATCGCAGAACTGGAGAGTGTCTGAGCCTGAATTTGCCAAATCAATTGATAAAAAACAGTTTTCTCCATAATAATATAATCAGTCTCCTGTCTAAATATTTCAGGTGCTGAAATTGCCTTCTGTACTTGAATTTATAATAATAAGAAATAATAAAAAGCTCAAGCAAAAGGATTAAGCAAGAATGAGCTGCATGTACGTGCTCTATGCAAATTGGTGACGCCTCCGTATTCATAATTCATTGCAAGCAGTTGAAGGTAAATAGATTTTGATTTTTATTCCCTGTGAATTTCTCACATAATCAGGAACTATCTCTTTAGAACATTTCCCCCCTCTTGTTTTATTTAAGTTGAGAAAGAAAGTAAACAAACAGATGACTGTAGCAGCTCCTGATACCGCACTGTATGAGCGGCTGTTACCAAGGCTGTAAGACCCTGTTGAGATGAATCCTTTCTGCTTGGCTCTGTCTCAAAGTAGAGCTGGGGCTGGGGATCTGCAGATGGGGCATCAAGGAGAGGGTTTTCCCCCCATGTGGCACTGATTTGAAAGGCTGTGAAGGGGGAGTGCGAGGGAACGATGTTTATGATGTCCCACATCCTCGCTGTGTTTTCTGTATTGACCTAACATGATTATGATTTTTTTTTTTTAAGTAAATGGGCAGAGGCATAAAAGCAGAGCAGACCATGAAGACATACAAAGACACAGTTAGGGGACTGCAGTACATCCTAAGTAGGAGTGCTGTGTATAACAGCACTTGGGAGCAAGAAAGAGGAAAAAGAATTCAAATAAACACTTTTATCTTGATGACCCTTAAATGAAAGGACAAGGAAACAGTATGATCAGCTAGCAAAACATTGGGAAGATAAGAGCTCTTTGTCAGCACAGAGGGCCTGATTCTCTCTTCCTCTGTCATTTGCATCTGTGCAAGGAGAATGACAAATTGCAGCAAAGATGCTACCAAATCAGATCAGTTTAAGCCAGTTGCCGGCTTTGCACGTGCTTTAATGACAGTACAAGGTGAACAGAGTTGACTCAATCCCAAAAAGCAACGAGTTGATTTGAAACCCGAGGTACAATTGTATTAAGAATTGAAAAACAATTTTTCATATTACCAGAATGAAAACAAAAGACTCAGTACTGCAATATAATAATAAAGTGAATATTGCAATATCATTAGATACTTTAATAAATAGTTCCTCAAAAGTACATATTTAATTTTCAGACTTCTGTTTCCTTTTTGGTGTCTGAGGATAGTAAGATATTTCTACCATGAGCTACTTTCTCTTTTACACAAGTTCAGTTTTATCTCAATTATCCACCATGTAAAAACAAAAAAACAAAAAGCCCCCCAAAGCCCTCTATAGTATTTCCACAAGACTAATATAAAGCAGATGTATCCTGCTGAGTTCACACTATATTTTAAACAAAATGACCCCAGCGTTGTTCTGGATCTTACAAATGCTGATATATATGAATACCTTTCCGTAGGGGAGCATTCTCAGGAGTATCCAATGGGTCAGGCTTTTCCTGTTTGAAATGGTAATCACATGCATGGGGTTCTTTTTCAGTTTCATTTAGGTCTTTTTTAAGTGTTTATTTTTGCAGCACGTTGTCCTATATTTCAGTATTTTTTCCCGTACATTTCTCAAGGCAACTAAAAATAATACATGGCAATATTTAACTCTTGTATTGCATTGACTCCAACAGTTCCCAGAAATATAGGTGCATATTGGCTGCTGCCGTGCGGGTAAGTCTCCAGATGTAAATCATCAGATGTATATAAGGCATGAAGGAACATATGCTCAATTTTGTGAAGTAATGTAGGATCTGATTCTAAAAAGCACATGAAGTGGAATCTGTGGAAAATTTAAACACCATGAAGGCAAAATCCAGAACTACTTCCTTCCTCCTCTACCAGCTCTTCCCGGGGGTCCCTGAGGACGGGATTGAGTTTGAGTGATAATTTAGACCTCTGTGTCTGCACCTAAATGTAGATGTCTACAGTGCATCTATGAGTGGCATGCAGCTGCATAAATCTGGCCAAGTAGTACCCAAAATGTCTAAATTGGGAGCACCCCTCACACTCCCCAACTAGACAAAGTAGACATCTCAGCTTCCATCTAACCTCAGCTATGATCTGGAGGTAGTTGAACTCTTCTTAAACCTATATGTATTTGGCATTTAAAGAAATGTTGCCCTTTTTTTCCAAGATTTTAATTTTTTCCCCATCCACCCGTCCTGCTCTGAGATACTTGGGTGTCCAAACATTCTGGACTTAAGGACCTACATAATACCATCATTCATGCAGGAGAGCCACAGAATTTCTCTCATCTTCTGTAATAAGCGGTGTCCAGCTTTGATGTCCAAAGGGGTATGGCTTTGTGGACAGAGCAGCTCACTCTGGGGAGCTGGACATCCCAGCTGCCTGATCAATCCTTGTAGAAAAAGCTGTAAATGACCTGTCTCCAAATTTCACCCAGAAAGGTATGAGAGAGAAATTCAGGCCCGGGAACACGAAGCCTATTTGTTGCAGCAAATGCATTGTTGTCTATGTTTTACTGACCATAGGTATTTAGGGAATTTGATCCTCTAAGATTTATAAAAAGGCGGTATTGACTTTGTGCCCGATCCAGGGAGGAGGCAATTAGTGTGGACTGGCTTGTGTCCATAGCTTTCAAACTGCCACCCACACTCAGCACAATTCGGACACGGTGAATATATTGAGTTTACGATACAGATGCTTAAACTAATTATCTTTTCTAATTAATCTCTTTCTCTTATTGAAAAAAAGTGTTCGTGTCCCATGTAATAATCTGGCTATCAGTCTCCTGGTGTGAAGCAGGTTTGCAATACAAAAAATTCCCTTTGAGTTTCCTCAGTATTTCATTTACTTTGGCTAATGTATCTGAGTCACTAGGTTAATGTGAGCATTTTGAAGAATATTGCTTTTCCTCTTGCTGATCTGTATCCATACCCATATCAGCTGGGATAGGAGGAAGGATAAAAATTTAATTTTGCATATCCTAATTTTGTGCCTTGACTGCAAACCAAAATACCCCTTCCCTCTCAGCATCGTACACGGAGGTGGGGTTTTGACAGCGGCCTTTAATAGACTTTCAGAAAGCATAGCTGGAAAAGACCTATGAGGTCATCTAGTCCAGTTCATAGCCACAGCGATAATTCAGGCTGTTCTTAGCAACAGAGGTGATGGTACTTGGTGGCAAGTCAGACATAAATCCCCAGTCAAAGATCCCTAAATTTTGCTGCATGAGATTCAAGAAGATAGAAAGGCTGGAGCAGCTTCAGTTATTTTTGATAGAGGTTTTTATTAAATTATTTATGTAAGTATGAATAAGGCAGTAAAAAAGAAGAGAAGGATTTAACTAATTTATTTGTGCTTTTAAATACAAGAAGATTTGATTGGTTTTTTGTTCACTTTATTTTATTTAATAATTATTGGTCATACATTTGGATTATGAGGTGTAAAGATGAAGAAGGCTGCTTTTTCTGAGGGATTACGGCTCTTTGAGTGTTGTGGCAGGGAATTTAGGATTTAGGTTCAGGGATCATATCATATCAATATTGATCAAATATTAATGAATCATTAAAGGGAAGAAGTTTAAAAAGGGTTATATTTCGGGTGTCATTAGGTTTTGGAGCTGTCTGTTATCATAGAGTCATAGAATGGTTAGAGTTGGAAGGGACCTCAAAGGTCATTGCGTTCCAACCCCCCTGCCATTGTCAAGGACACCTCCCACTAGAGCAGGTTGCTCAAAACTCCATCCAGCCTGGCCTTGAGCTGATGCATGAGACTACTGGAGATTCAGGCGGGTGTTACTACGTCTGATATCACTAGTCTCTCATATCACGTTTCTGTGTGGTTTTCCCTCTGCCCTATGGTTTTGTAAAACTGAGCTGTGGGTGGTAGAAAACAACTTAGCTCTAAATGGTAGGCTTTCCACACACTATGGATGGCTATTCAAGGGTCTTATGGATCCCCATGCATGCTAGTCTAACCATGCAATCTTTGTCTCCTCAGAGCTTAGATGTGCTAGCAGGAGATACATACATACATATATATATTTTATTTTTTTCCCCCCGCATGTGTGCAAGAGATGAATCACCCAGTCCACAGCAGAGTGAACCCAAACCTTTCCCAAATGAAATCACGGAGAGGAGAGGGAAGAGCTCCTCGCCCACTCCTTGGAAGGAGGGTGGAAGGTGGTGTGATGGTCCTGCCGTGCTTGGCAGGCGCCCCAGGATGGCAGCAACGAACCCACGCCAGGCTGTTCAGGGCTGTGTGGGTGTGCTGTGTTCTTGCTTTGCCTGGAAATCTCACATTTGTTGAAATGAGCATGCATATTTAAAAAAAAAAAAGGTGTGTGTGTGTGGGCTGATGAATCACATCTTCTGTCAAAGACTCCAGACACCAAACTAGAGCGTTGCTGAGTGTCTGGAGCTCTTTACTCATCTTTCATCTTTCGGGGGTTTTAATCACTGACAGAATTTTTCTTAATGTCATACAAATGTTCCTTTTATCAACTGCTTTCCCAACTCTTTTCCTTTCACCCACCCAGCCCTGCTCCTCTCTCCACCTCTCCAGAGGCATTTCCAAATGCTCATCACCCCCTCCTTATTTGCCATCCCAGCTACTCACTTAGTCATTCTTCCACAGAAATGCGACAATTAGGGCCTTATTCAAAGCTTTGCTCCGTGAGACAATAATACTGATTTACAAGTGTGTGTCCCTGGAGGTGACTGGTGTCTGCTTGCCTTGTACTGCACCTGCCACCTCGGGAAGGGTGCAGGGAAGGAGAAAGAAGTCATGAGTCTACCAGAGACCGGCTAAAGCCTCATCTCCTCCCCGGCCCACCTCTGACTCACAGACAGAGATGGCCCCAAACTGAGGAGGTTTTAACTGGTTTTCTAGAGGCAGGATTTGCGGTGACAACAACATGTAGAGTGTAAACTGGATGCTGTTTTCCTTGATATTTCAGACTTGGGTTAGTCCTCATGGTCTCTCTCAACTGCAGATGCAAACAAAGCTTACCAGGGAAAGGAAGTTCTCTTAATGGCCAGAACCAGAGTGACAGGCCTGTGGTTATGGTGATAAGCTAATTTAAAAGCAATATAAAACACTCCCAGCCCAGGCTGAGTGAAGGAAATGTGCCAGTGAAGCTGCAGCAGGATTACAGACATGACCCTGCTCTGAAGAAGGTCTCATGTTGAAGCCCCTTAATGAGGCCAGGGCTCAGATGGGCACCTGGTTGGCCTCTCCTCATCCATAAGCACCGTGGTGAGGCCATGTGTCCCATGATCCCAGTGGGGCTGGGACACTCACTCGTTAAGAGATATGAGCCCTGCTGTCTGTCACACAGGTGTATTGATTGGCCATATTTGTATTACTAAATGAAGCAGTGTTGGGCTCTGCAGCTTTACTGTCTACACTGATAAACTGATCATAGAATCATAGAATTGTCCAGGTTGGAAGAGACCTTTAAGATCACCGCGTCCATCCATTAACCTCACATTGCTAAGTCCAACACTAAACCATGTCCCTCAGCACCACGTCTACATGCCTATTAGATACTTCCAGGGGTGATAACCACTTCCTGGCAGCTTGTTCCAATGTTTGACAACCTTTTCAGAGAAGTAATTTTTCCTAATATCCATCCTAAACCGTCCCTGGTGCAGCTTGAGGCCATTTACTCTTGTCCTGTCACTTGTTACTCAGGAGAAGACACTGACCCGCACTTTGCTACAACCTTCCTTCAGGGAGTTGTAGAGAGGTCTCTTTATGGTACATTTTCATCTCAGGCAGACAAGTATTCCCACAAATCTTGGTGTCCATGCATGTTTTGGGCATTATCACGGGTCAGAGATCATTCCCAGAGTCAGCCTGTATGCTGCAACCCGTACCGACGTGAGCTGTTGCAACCAGCTGCCCTCAGTGTCATGCTGTGGACTAAGGCACATTTAATTTAATAGCACAGACAGCCACAAAATCCAGCTTTTCAGCAGCCTAATCAGTTTGGACAGAGGACCGCTCTCGCATGGCTGTATTGACTGCGGTTCAGAAGATGGCTCAATTGGTCCTGTCTCAGATCTCTGCCTGGACTCCAGTACCATGCAAACACAGCTTTATAGCTCCTGTTTTCCATTTCCAGAACTAAACTCAGAAGTCAATGATAATTTCCTTCAAAGGGTTGGGATGTGCCCTTCGCCTTTTGCCTTTGACTTGTTTATTAAATTCTTCAATTTATTTATTTATTTATTTATTATTATTTTTTTTTACAAATTGTGGACACCACTTAAAGGCAAAACATCAATTCGGCTGGCAATCCCAGGGACATAAAATATCAGCTCTTCTGCAGGGGAGAAAGATGTTTTTCGTAGCAACCTGTAAGGGAGAATCTGTCTCCCAGTACATAAAGACTAAGTGCTGTTTTAATGGCTTTGACTTTTGGAGCAAAGGCTTAGTGAGTTGTAATTAGAGCTGGTCATTTGTTTTTAATGAAATCATTTTCCACAGGGAAAAAAAAAATGCAGCTTTGCCCAAATCAAAACATGTTGTGAAAATGTGCTGATTTCAGTGACATTTTTATGGGAGTAAGTCCAAATGAATCACTTCAATCTTCTCCCTGCATTTTGATAATGTCAGAATGTTTCATTTCAAGAATATTGAAACATTTCATTTTAGCAATGCGGTAGGAGGGAGCTGTGGAGCGCCAAGTAATCTTGTCTTTGGGATTTGTAAAGCAGAGATCTTAACGTAACAAAAGATCTTAGGGTCTCAACCTGTTTCTCCAAAGCTAATTCAGACATGATTGTCCCTCTGTTAGGCAGATGGGGTCCTTTGATACCTCTTGAGAAAGCCACGAGAGATGAATGCAGGAGAATTAGAAGAATCACTAAAATTTACTAAGAGATTTTGATTTTTAATTGAAGAAAAGTAACAAAAATGGAGATCAAACAACTAGGAGAAATTTCACTTTGCAAGGATTCCTCTCTACATACACATTGGGGTTTTTTCCTTTCTTTCTTTTTTTTTTTTTATTTTTATTTTAGTGAATGTCACTTTGAAAGGAAAGAAAACCCAACAACCCCATTTATTTCAGAAGACAGGGAGCTACTCAGAAGTAGCTGTTGACTTTCAACCTTAAGTTTTACCATAGTAAAGGTTGGTTACTTAGGTCACTTTCCTTGCACAAATAAGATTTTCTGTCCTCTTTGGCCGTCCTCACTGCCAAGCTGTTTCAGGAACCTTGACACTCTGTGAACACCTGCAGATGTTCTCATCTCAGCTGCCCTTGGTGGATGCTGCTTCTGAAATCAGTGGAATTTCAATGTATTATGTGTAACTAAGATAATTTATAGCTGACCAAGAGTCTTATAAAAATATAGGAAAAACCTAAGCAATTAGAAATTAATAGAGATAAATGACCTAAGTGCAGTCCTAGAATACTAAAAGCAGTGGTTAACCTCTGTCATTTAAAAGAGATTATTGAAGGCCTGTTTTGAATGGGGTAATCAATGAACACCAGGAATATTAAATCATAATTAAATAACATTATTTGTCAGCATTAACCCAAATGAGCTTGTTTTCTTTTTAGCTGCTGTACTTGAAATTGTTTTGAATCTAACTGGAAACACTGAAAATAAATTAAATTACAATATTCTGTTTATTATGTCACATACAAAAGTTAAAAAAAGAACATTTCAAATGAACTTCGCCAACAGTGTTTGTTAAGATTCCTAATATCCATGAACAACTTGGGATATGAAGATGGTTACACGTTATGTGTACACATGTGCCTCCAAGTTACCTCTAAAGAAACTTACTCAGTCTTGGTGAGTGTAGAGTTTGACCTGTCTTTTTCCTGTCTTTAGTGATCCGTGTTTAATTTACTGCTGCCACAACTGTATCTCTGAAAGCATCCAAGCTAGTAAGTTTAACTCTAATTTAGGCATGATGACATGAACCACACCGAGCTGCGACTGCAGGGTAAAACTGGCCTTGATCTTGTCCTAGAAGCAACATTACACAAGAAAATAGCTCCTTCTGGTGCTTGGTCAAGCCTTCTTCATCTCCTTGTTCTTTTGGTTGGTTTTTTTTTTTTTTTTTTTTTTCCCAAATGTTGGAAAAATTGGAGAAAAGGGGTGAGATAGAAAGTATTAAGCAGAAAGACATTGTTACATTGGAAAAAACAGGAGTAGAATTTGTTGTTGTCTGGAATCAGAAAGGTTTATAGTCTCCCCTTGTTCAGTTCCACTGATGGAGTGTCATACCTCTTTTTGGATAAGGGGGGATTTAAATGAGAGCTTCTGTCATATTTGATTGTTTTGGCATCCTGATGGGATAGTCCTTTCTGAATTGTCAGTTTATGAATATATAATCCTTTAAGGCACATGTAATAGGGAATTAATTGTTTTTGCTCTTTGGGAGGACACATTCAGCATATCTTTAGAATTTTAGCACTTTCTTCCATTCTTTACATTTCCTTTTCTGTCTATTTTATTTCAGTTTATAATATGAGTGGAAATTCTATTTCCGCCACATATAATATGAGTCAAAATACTCCCATGTCTTTTTTATTTTTATTTTTTTTTAAATAGTCTTTCTAAATATGGATAATTGTTAGAAAATTTCAGATCTTAATAATCGCTAGTGGTTTTGTCCATCTTTAACAATCAAAGAACAGAGATTCTTTGTTCTCCTAAGTTTATTAAGGAAGCTATTACTTACATACCAAATGCATAATGAATTCTGCTATGAGTAACAATATGCTAATGCTCAAATAACTTACATTAGTAACTAATGATCACCTCTAATAGCACTGCTATATTTGTGTGTAAACCACCTTCCTATTTATATAGCAATTACATCATGTGTCTGTTATTTGAAACTTGCATTGAAACACAATACGTTTCCAAATAAGCAAATACATTTATGTAACTGGGTGCGGGCAGGCACAAGCTCACTTCACACATCCACTGAGCTGGGCAGATGGTGGTTCATGTGGCACTGGGCTCTATCATCTGGTACAAGCTCATGGCCTGAGAAAGGCTGTGGCTAGCACGGATGTACACCTTGTGTATCTGATGTAGCCTGCTTCTGGCCACCTGAAGAATGCCAGTGGACATCCTTGTCATTTCTGTCTGTCTACAAGAAAGATGTAATGTAAACGCCATGTGATAAGTGGTGGTGGAGTGGCTTGATGCTTTCTCTGCCATCAGAGTTGTCTCACAACAAGCAGAACAGGAGCCACTTTCTGTGGGAGCCATTCATACCAGGAAAATGCTTTTGCTGCCTGTCCCCACCTGTGGAGATGCAATTGGTTAATGACTAATGAGCGTATGAGGAGCCAGAAGACACCATCCTACTTCAGGGTTTCTGTTAAGAAACCTGCTCAGAGGGTAATGGAGAAGAGCAATTGTGCATGTTTTTCTTACTGTTATAGGAAAATATTTGAGTGTCTTGAATTCCTTTTAATAATATTGGTAGAGCTTTTCAAGAAAATTTACAATTGTTTTCCTTGTGCATTTCATGAGGAGAGAAAAGAAAGCTCAATCAGTTCACGTGGCCTTGGAAACCAGATTCTATACATTTTGTGTCTATGAGATCCTGGGAAAAATAATTTAATAACAATTCTTAACAAAAATGAGATTTTTTTCTTTCTTCTTTTCATTTCTCTGGGAAGAAACAGAAATTGCCAGTGAATTTCTGTAATTACCCCAACCACTCATTCAATGGAACATTTAATAAAATAATAACAATTCTTCTAAAGCTAGAATTTCATACTTGTTATTCCTTAAGCATGCCATATATAAACATATTTATAAATGTTTCTTCAACTTTAGGTAAGGGCCACGTAACTTTGTCCCTGTCTACAAATAAATCATTGTAATTGTGTTAAGATGCATTGTCACATCAAGACGGAGTGTTAGGCCTCTTAACAAAGCCATTGCCTTTTGACTTTACCATTTTGAATCATTCAGTTTTGACTTTCAGGTTATACTAACGTACATCTTTGATATGCTAGACAGAATGAGCTGCTTAAATCTCTCACTGCAAGGCATTTCTCTAAACTCCCTAATATTTTTTTCTGGCTATTCACTGCATCCTTCACAGTTTTTCAGTATCTTTTCAAATGTGTTCTGATATCAATCTCACCAATGCTGTAAAAATCACCTCTCTGTCGTGCTGATTTTGCATGCTGCCAAATTCTCTGCACCCACCTGCTATTTCCTATTTTCAGCACCCATATTAGAGAGTGTTTCATGGGAACCCCAATACAGCTGAAGGGCAGTAATTCACCACCCAGAAATGAGAAAGACTGCAAAGCAGGAATTCACAGCTAGATTTTTCCACCAGACTCAGAATCTTAAGAAATTATCATAGAATCATAGAACTGTCTAAGTTGGAAGGGACCTTTGAGATCATCTAGTCCAACCATCAACCTAACCCTAATGAAGAAACAATCCATCAGTAAACTATGTCACTAAGCACTATGTCAACCCGTCTTCTGGATACCTCTGGGGATGGTGCCTCAACCACCTCCCTGGGCAGCCCATTCTAATGCTTAATAACCCTTTCAGGGTCAAAATTTTTCCTGATGTCCAATCTGAACCTCCCCTGGTGCAACTTGAGGCTGTTTCCTCTTGCCCCATTGCCTGTTCCTTGGAAGAAGAGACCAATCCCCATGGATACACTCTCCTTTCAGGTAGTTATAGAGAGCGAGAAGGTCTCCCCTCAGCCTCCTCCAGGCTGAACAATCCCAGGTCCCTTACCCTCTCCTCATAAGTCTTGCTCTCCAGACCTTATTGCCCCTTCATGGATCTGCTCTGTAACACAAAATGACTACTTTCAAAGCACAGTGCTTTGGGCCCAAATCCAGCACCACTGGAAATGCTCCAGGATCCTTCTCCACCCCCGGTTCCGCTCCAGGGAGGTACCGCTCTTCTGTAGGCCCTGTGTGGATGGTACCATGTGGATGTCTCAGATACCATAGTGCATCTCTAATGTCATTATCTTCCATTATTTAAGTAACCACACTCAGACCTTTGATTGCCTTTGCGGTCAGGAAAGAGACATAATCAACTCCAGGGCTGGTTTAGGCTCCTCAGCTATGATTTGCTTTGCCACTACCATCTGGTAGCCTCTCTTGCTACTTCTCAATATTAGCTTTAGAAAGAACAAATGAAGTCTTTCTCTGCTTACCTTTTCCATATCATCATCCCCAATTTTAAGACCAGTAGCGTATCTTTGTGCATTTTTTGCCACCTCATTCAATCTCAGTCTTCTTTGTTGTTCTTTAGAGAAGAGTTGTTTCATAACTTTGACCATCCATGAGCATCCCTAGTCACCAGCCTAATAATCCCCCTAAAATCTGACATGATAATGAATTTCAGATGTCTCTCAGGTAAAAAAATAGTAATAAAAAACCCAGTAGTAATATTGCTTCTTGAAGGGAAGACTCTTCAGACTCCCCTTAAATCGACAGGAATCCTTCCCTTCGCTTCAGTCTGTGAGTTTAGTATGTAGAGGCATACAGTCTGGTCCCAGAGTGAAAAGCTGCACTTCAAATGTGTAAAGAAAGCAAAAATCTAACAATTTCCCATTATGAGCTTAATCCGGATCCTCAGACATTAATGATAGCATTTCTTCTTCCATCAGGGTTTGCTGGACAAGACCCAGACTGTAAAAATGCTGAGCATATCTTTTATTAAACGTTTTGTTATTTAATGTGCCATTTTCTGATGTATATTTGATAAACAAATTTGTTACCAGAAGCGTTCTTGTTACCAGTGACATTTAAACACAAATGCAGATTTATATATGAGTAATTGTGTTTCAAGAGTAACTGTGTGCATAAGTCAGCATTTTGCAAATGTTACAAAAATGTACAAGCCCAAGCAGAAAAAACTACTTGCCCATCTTCTGCTACATTTGAAGTAATGAAAGGTAATTACATCCTATTCACACATTAAAAGAAAGCACTCATCTTGGATAAGACCTTGATTGAAAATCTGTTGAAGTCTTTCAGTTGGTTTTGGTGGAGTGTTGCTCAGGCTTTCGGGAGGAAAGCAAGGTTTTACAGAGCTACTAAGAGATCTCTTGGGATTACAAATGAGGGATTGTCACCACAGTGTTCAGGTGCTGTAGAAACATCTCCTATTCTGAAAGTCTTGCCTCTGGCACTCACCTGCTTGTTGCTCTAACATAAAGAAAGTGCTGTTGACTCATATCTACCAGAGGTGAAAATCCAATCTCACATATGTCCTTGCCACATAAGAACATTTAGAAAAGGAATACATGTCCTTAAAATTATATCAATTCACCTTACATGACTAAGAAGGAAGCCATTTCTAAAGGATATTGATTAAAATGGAAATACATTCAAATAAATGGATTCTTGGCTTGAAATAACCTTTACAGTAAGTGAATGGTCTATTTTGAAAGTATGATGGGTGTTCTGCGGGGCACTACTGTATCTTAATTTATTTCATTGCTATAGAGAGTTTTCTCTGTTTATGAAAATGCTATGCAAAGTGAGATCTATGGATTTCAGAATGGGGAGGAGCAGGAAATTTTGTCTTAAAAAGACATTTGCTTTTCTATTTCTCATCATTCTTTAATATCATCAAGGACCAGAACCAGAGACTAAAGGGAAGATGAGTTTTCAAAGGCACTATATCAAACACAAAATAAAAAACCAGTCCCTTCTCACAAACGCTTGTTTTTCAAATGAGTCACACAAAGAATGGGATGAGGAAGTAGTTGTAGTGACACATGCAAAGAGATCTTTTTCTGGTCAAATTCAGAAAAGGAATTAAGGATCTTAACTGAGTAAATCTCAGCTCTACATACAATCAAGTGATTTCCACAGCAAATTACTTGTTATGCAAAAATTAAGCTAAAAAAAGAAAAGCCCAAACATCAGACAACCACGGACTTAGCGGGGGGGAGGATGACTGAAATTTTATGTCTTCTGCAACTTGAGCAAAACTTCCAAAAGGCTGGTAACTGCAACACCATAATCCCCACAGTCCCCATCATTAATGTCCATCTCTTTTGCATCCCAAAGCTGGTCTTTGCTGTTGAAGCTGAACAGCTGCATAGGTACAATGCAAATACTGCAGGTTAGAGAGACCAAAGAGAGAGAGGCTGCTGCTTAGCAGTTGTGGCTCTTGGACAGTGAGTCTCAAGTGCCTTCTATATTGGGGAACTTGGTACTTCATTTGGGAAGACAGGGTTGCTTGCATGTTCTCAACTGAGCTGTTAGAAGGATGCTTTTTGCATCAGTGCTGGAGACAAGAAACTGAATTCTGCAGAATTTGCCTGGTAATTTGCTCATCCTTTTCCTGGATTAGGCCTCACATGAAAATATAAAGATTTTTGTACACAATTATTTATAAACCATTTCCAGGCATATTCTTAATAAGTGTGCCGATCATGAGAAAGGTTGAAAGCAAGTTTTACCAGAGAAACAAAAGGCAAATTTGGCTTTGGTTTGAGTGTACGCAATAAGAAAGTGCACTGCCCATTGCAAGATGTTCCTGTGACCATAATGTATTTAACCTGAAAAGAACTTGTGCACCTGTTGTGATCTTGTTGTTTTTTTTTTTTTTTTCTGAATTTGATATTACTTGGCAGGTGAGATTCTCTGACAAATAGCAACACTCCTTAGTATCTGCTGGTGCTCCCAGGCAAAGATCTTAAAACACTTCACTAAAATAGTAACTATTATTCTGAATTTCTAAGTATGCAAGCCCTAGTATCACCATTTCAAGAGCAGACACCCGGAAACATTAAACAACATTTCCAAACATATCAAATGTGTCAGTGACCTGATAGGGAGTATATTCTCACATTCCTAATTGTGTGCTTCAAAATCTTGCTAACATTTTGTCAGGGGGAGGAAAGATAGGTGCTGCAGTTTTAACAGATGAGTTCCCTGGAAACAAAAATATTAAAATAATGTTTCATAAGAGACAGGAAGAATCTGAGAGGCACCCTTGGTAAATTTATGAAATCTCCCATATGAATCCCATATGAATAAAGTAGCTTGTGGGCAGGCAGATATTAAGCAGCACACAAGCATTTGAAATAAATGTACTTATGATTGAAGGCGCTTGAAGTTGTTCCCTGCACCTCATTGCAGAAGAAGAGCAAAAGAAGGTACACAGATTTTTTTTATTTTTTTTTTAAAGGAAAGAAAAAAATAAGTGGATAGATCTCCCGGGTGTATACGCAGGGGATTTCTTCCTTTTTCTTAAAACACAATTTAGAGAAGGTACATACTTTAAGCTCTGCTTTATTTTAACTCATAATTCAACTCCTCAAGCTCTCTGCTTTTCTCTGAATCCCCTCTAGTTTTCCAAAACCTTTTTGGTAGGCCACGTCCAAAAGTGAACCTCCAGTCTCAGTTGTGTCTGTCCCCTGACTTGTAAATATGCACACAGAAGGTATAGATATATACTTCCTCCTGATATATTATCTATGGGCAGCAATTTTGGTCTTGACAAAAGCTTGAACCAGGGGTTCTCGGAAACAGCAACATAAGCATTTACAACTTGCAGGATAAGATGGTTCAGTACCACAACATGCAGCTTTGCAGCGTCTGAAAAGGGTGCTGGTGAAGCCCACGGCATTCTTGCACCGGTACCACAACCTTGTGTGCAAAGCAAAGGGAGAGGCAGTGGCAAGGAAACGCCAAAGCAAGAGGTGGGACATAAGCACATATCATCCTTGACAACAACACTCTGAGTTTCTGAGACGTGGACCTTCCTCTGCGTCTAGACAACCAACGCAGACCATTTTTCTCCAGTAAAAAGCAGCAACAAGGAGGCACCTTGATCGATCAGTAGCTTAGGAGTTAAGGTATTCATTCCCCATGGAATCAGCTTCCAGGTGCACTTCCAGAAAGCACTCTAGTTATTGAACTGTAAGTGAAGCCTCAAATTGGTGTTTCCAAGTCAGGGAGAGAAAAGGGTGGTCATGGAGAACAGGGTGGAGGAAGAGCAAAAGGAAGCTGCTCTAGTTAGTTTCCGCTATGGCAGTGTTCAGAGTTTGATGTGTTTTGTACAAAAAACAATAGAAGAAAACTGTAAAGTTTCCCTTCCAGAGCATTCATCTCTAGTAGGTGAAGTACTTTTCTCAGAGCTGTGAGTTCAAGCCCATCAAGTAAAGAAGAAATAATTTAAATTTGTCCTTCTTTCCCCTAGCAAACATTGTTACCATCAGTCTGGGAAAGCACTTGCAGTTGTGTTTTGTTTAAGCTTCAGTCCATCAGGTGTATGCCTCTCAGCTCCTTCCCCATGGGCACGGTGGAAAGTCTGGTCTGTGAAAGTGGAGAGGGTGTGGGTGTTTGGAGAGGAGCATGGTCGATCAAGAGGCCTGTACTTTTAGAGGTCTGGTGGCCTGCCAGGGTCTCGAAGGCCAAGAAAGAAGTCTTGAGGATCCAAAATCACAGGTTTCAGCATACAAAGCTATACTTCAGTACACTAGTGCTTTCACATCTTAAACCCCAAATCATGTAGATTGGAGCTGTCAGAGGTTGACATTCTGTGGCTTGGGAGGGGGACGGATAAGGTGAACTGAAGTGGGGGCTAGACTTCCACATATGCCACTGTTTTCATATCCCCATCACATTGCAAACCATGTTTATTTTCTCATCCACTATCCCCTCTAGACTTATTTCAACATTACAGCTTGCTCTCAGCTTTTCCTTCCAGCTGCCTTTGTGTTTCAAATTGTCTTCCCCAAGATTGATCTAATTTTGTTATTTTCTTCTCTTATTTCTAATTTCTCTAAATCTGCCAATATTATTGCTCTACTCTGATGGGGCTCACTACTCCTCCCAATTGAACATCATCTGTAAGCTTCATTAGCGTGCTGTTTGCTGTCTCGAGCAAGGGGCTGCTTATTTTCTTTTTTACCAAGTGCTCCAATTTCCCCCATCACTTCTCGCTGAGCCATAACCCACACTCCGCATCTGTAAAAGCTGGAACCAAGGAGCAAGCTGCTTCCCTGCCACTCCTTTAGCAGGACATCTGTACCTTGTCAAAAGCCCCTGATGTTATCATGCAGCAAGGGAAAGTAATGCAAGTCAAGAGTGAACCTTGTCAAGTTTGGACGTGTAACTTGGGGCTGTACCAGGATTAATTATGCCTTCTGCTGCTTTACACACTCATGTCATCAATAAATTCTAATAAACAGGAGTAGGATGTTCTTATTCATGTCATTCCAGAGGAATTAGAACACAGTAGTGTTATTTAGCAATGCAGATGTTTTATTATTGTGTTGTTTATGTGAAAGTGGATATGACATGAAGAGGTATATCAAATGAGCAATAGAGAGAAGCGAGCTGTGCTCCCTTTTTGATTATGCATATTTATTCATACTGCAGAAGTTACTGCACGTAGCAGAGTCTTCTAAGATGGATTGCTCAGTTTGGAAACCTAGCCTCTTCTCTTCCCCTGTCCCTTTTNAGATATGTCAATACTACCTTTGTACAGTATTTATGAGTTCCTTCTTTAAATTGCACCTTAATTGGTTTAGTCACCACAATTGCAAAACAGGAACCTAATCACCAGAAGCTAAGTAAGCAGAAAAAAAATAATGATTTGGAGCTGTCTGTCTACTGCTGCCGAACAGACACACTGGGCACGGTTTAAAGCTATAATTGCATTGTGGCACTGGCTTGCTGTTCCCAGCACATGCATAATGTAGCTCCCAGTTGTAGACTGCCACATATCCCGCTGTATTTACCCTCAGATGCCAGCGGAGCACATGCCACCCACAACTGCTGCTTCCCAACAGTGTGAAACTGTCACACTTTCAATTAGATGCCCCAAAGCACTTTATTGCCCACTGGAGGGTATAGTCATATCTTGATGGGGGAAGATTATGGGCTAAATGCATCCATAGCAGTTCTCCGCAGTCTGCAGCAGAATTACTTTGGGAATGAATTTGGATGAATTACCCCATTCATTCTATTGATCATAAAACAGGGCTATGCACTGCTTCTTTTTGAGGGCACGAATTCTTGACCACAAACAGTTGGGCCAGTATATGGGGTTATTACTTCCCTGAAGGCTTCTACATCCAGAGAAGACAAAAACCACAGGTAGCAGGAGATCTGCAACTGCGTATTGCTGTGCAAATAGTCACTGCAGAGACAAGCTCTGTGCTGCAGACCCTGGGCAAATCTGCCCCTCCGCTTCATTTTTCTTCACCTTCCTCAGGTTTGTATCTTTGTGTACTGCTGCCCGTGCACTCACAAAACAGAGGCACTCCACAGAAAACTTCCATCACCATCATGTAGGGTTAGAAAAATGTTTGCATTTGAGGGAATTAAAGACGTCCTGCACTCCAATAACCCTTCTTAAGGCAATGTTAACCAGGGCTAAGCCATCTCATGTAATCTCATGACTGGAGAAAGCTAAGAGCATGCATGTGGATAGGCAGCTGTTAGCATTTGAACAGCCACGCTGGCAGATGGGTAGCAATTTGTTAAGCCAACATAACTTGATTGTATGTCTAAGTCTGTGGATGCAAAAATTTAAAGAAGGAAGTAAATAGTGTATATCTTGACACTGGAAGTTTTGGCAGCATCTAGCCAAAGACAGAAACAATATTTTGGAAAAGTGATAGAAGAATAGTTTATAAATACTAATCATCTAGAAATGTCAGTCAAACTAAAATGAAAGCCATTAAGCCCAGATTTAATAGCACATACAAGCACATGTGTAGTTTTAGGAATAGGCACAGCCTATAGTGCTTCCAGCTGAACATCTAAGATTTGGTTGTGTAGAAATATCTTAGGTTCTTTGAAGTAAATTTCCACTGAATCCTTCTCCAGTGACAGGCATGACTTAGCTCCCAGTCTGGATGCCTAAATGACTCCCTGGACATCTGTGTCTGTGGGTAGCACAGTACATGTGAGTTTCATATCTGAGTTCCCGCTGGCTTCAGTGAAGATTTAAGCAATGAAAACCAGAGATGTTCAGCTGATCAGGTGGTAAACCTCCACTTCATGATGAGCTGAGTTACTCTTGGTGGGCCTCTACTTACTAGATCTCTGAGAAGAAACCCTGGGGTAGACATTTATACCACAGGTATGTTCATCTAGTGGTCTGAATCTGGAGTTACCAAAGGAGTTTGTGAAAGCTTTCTCATTTCATTTTCCTATATCCCCACCCCCCCCACCCCCAAGAATGGCCTTTATTCATATAGTTTCTCTGTGATGCCACTTCAGGTTTGATTCAGCAATTAACTTAGGTACCTGAACTATGCCTTACAGAGTTTATATCACTGATGTACTCCAGGTACTTTGCTAAGCCAGAGTTCAAAATACATGTTTAAATCCTTTGCAAGATCAGTGCCTTGCTTAAATAAACCTGTGTGTTAATTTGAGCCTAATTGGCTTAATATTAACACCACATGACTATTACGAATCAATTGGTTTAGTTTTAACACAGAGATCACGTAGATATCTAATTTAGAAAGCTCAAAGAAATTGAATGCAAACAAGTCTGAGACTGTAACAGTGAAGTTACAAATTTAAACACACAAGAGCCAGGGTACAGAAACAGTGTGGTTCTTCCAGCATAGCAATAATAATTCAAACATATTGTATCTATATAATATTTTTATTACCAGTCAGACTATTAAATGCATACTTAAATCTATGCACGATATGCAATGTGGGCAAGTCTATTGTTACTCTGAAAACTATAGCTTTTTCATTTCCTAATTGCAGTTTCATGGCACTGCCAAGGTTTTGTGTTTAATTTATATAGGGATTTCTATGGTCCTTAGAGCTGTTAATAGAATGGATTCACAAAGACCCCTCCTATACAGAAGGCAAGACTGGTAAGAATGCTATTCATCATACAACCTTTCATCAGCAGGATTAAAAGAGTTTTTATCTACATTTTGCAAAAGGGAATGGAGTCACAAAGCGATGACCTCATTTACCTACTGCTGAGCAGCAGGCCAGTGGAAGCACTAATAATAAAACCAAGGCCACCCAGGTCCTAAACCAGTGCCTCCAGTGAGGCGCAGGATAGGTTATGAATCAGATATCTATATATACTTATATTTGACTCTACAAGGACAATATAAATGTGCAGGACCAAGACTGAGCCAGTTCTGCTCCTAGGACCTGCTGGGTCCAGTAAATATAGATGTAGCCTTTCAGTCTGACCGGTTCCTTAGGTGTAGATCCAGTGCTTATATGGTATATCACAACTGTCAAACATATGTCTGCACGGGTCTCTACATAATCCGTAACTAGCAGAATTTCAGCTTTCTTTTGAAGCCCCCCTTTTTTGTCTTGTTGGGAACAACAAGCAAGAAAGCAAACAAAATCCTTTCGAAGTATGACATGAATGAGACTTGTAAATTGCTGTAATCTCAGTTTTCAGGCTGCCTGACTGTCAAAAAATTAGCACAGTTAGCAGTGTAGTCTCGTGGCCAGGCACCCATTAATAAAACACCTAGAGACATTCTTACCTGATCTGTGCAGTAACAAAGCTATGCAAGGTCTTTCTGGAAAGCCAGGGAATTAAGTATGAGTCTAGTAAGTCCTGAGAAAGAACAGAAACCATGAAATATCTGTGCCCGCTCACAGCAAAGAACTTGCTCAGGGCTTCTCAGGAGCCAGGGCCAAACCAGAAGTGACCCAGAGAGCTGTGGTGGCACCTTCAAAACATTGTGTGGCAAGTATTGCATAATCCCACAAGTACCCTCAAATATCCCACAGCAAGTTTGCTTTCCATGGCAATCTCCTTCTTCTTACCAGCTGCAAAATTCTGGTAATATTTCCGTTTGTTGTCCTAATCTGTAATACTCAATGTAATTAACCAGATACCTGCACAAGCCAGGCAAGCTTCATCCCACATATCTGTACCAAATGTACCCCAAATTATGGCTAATGCATGTGGAACAAGGCTAATATTGCCACTTCAGGACTGAGGCTTGATGCTGTACTAATGCTTTCCAGAGTGGTGTTCAGTTTCAGTGTTTAAATCCCATAAAATAGCATTTACCTCATTCAGATGCAGATAAGAGACCATATGTCTCCCTGGGGTGACCTGGACCACCTGGAAAAGGAGTTAGCCTGTGCCTCCAGCTCGCTCTTGGGCCTCACAAGTGTGAGCGAAGGGATGGGCTCAGAGCTCATCAGGGGAGCTCCCATCTGGCCAATGTACAGGCATGAGCTCAGACTCCAGGGAAGAAGAGATGGCAACATCTCCGAAGCCAAAGTAGCCTATCTATCATTCTGCCTGAGCTTTCCGAGCTTGTGACTTGGTGCGGCTCCAGTGCAGAGCAGCTGAGCGCCACAGTACACCCCGGGCAGTCATTCTTTAGCAGAACTGCAGTGCCAATGGTTAGCTCAGTGCTCAGAGTAGATGAGCGCAGCTGGCAACGGCACCAGCTCCTGGGCCTGTAGCAACCAAAAAAATCAGCCTGAGTGATTCATGACACCTTGCCTTAGCCATTTGAAGGATCGACGTCTAGTCTGGGAAGGTTATATGAGCTTCTTCTGGAGGTTTCTTCTCCATTCCTTAGAGAAGAAAAGGACCTCCTGGTGGCTCATCCCATCCTGCAGGAGGTGATATGAACCGTTTTATGGAAATGGCGCTCTCCACCTTGCTTATGTAAAGTAAAGTAGCTGTGACTGGTTGCCCTGTTTCACAGTGGGTAGCAAAGTGACATGAATCCCACCCTAATCAAGAACTGAATTTTAAAAATGGGGGAGTCCATGGCAGCCTCCAAATCCGTGTGCTTTGTCTAACAATAGCAAGGAGCAGACCACTTTATTCCCTTCAAGCCAGTGGTTAACATTTTGCTACACATTTCCTTTTGCTTAGTAGCCTAAAATGAGTAGTTATATGTCATAGTCACTGTTGCACCATGCATCTATTTTGGTCAGATTTTCAGGCAGTTCCTGGCAAATGGGTTATAGCTTTAAGATATGAACATAGTCCCTAAGTTCAGGTTCCAAACCGGGTAGAAAGTAAGAAATAATAGGTTGTCAGCTCTCTTTAAAAAGGTGCATGCATCAGGAGAGAAAATAAAGACGCTGTTGCTGTGCATAGGAGACTTCAGAAGCATTCAGATAATACTTACATCTGCTTTAATGATTCCATTTAAGCTGTCATTTTCAGCATTTACCTTGCAGCATTCAAAAGCAACTACACTTACATGTTCTCAACAGACTCAGTGCCAGTCTCAGATAGGAGAAAAAAAAAAAGGAGAAAAAAAAAAGAAGAAGAAGAAAAGAGAGGAAAATGAAAAGTGCCATACAGTATGTTTCAAAGAACAAATTCCTTGCAGGAAATTAGCAGTAATTTTGGGGCCACCGCTGTTGAAGAGAAATGTTTCAAGAGAAAAGTGAGCACGCTCTTTTTTTTTTTTTTTNTTTTTTTTTTTTTTCCTAAGCAGTAATGAAAGGCAGAAGTAAAGACAGGTTTATTACAAGGCTTAAAGGGGCACAGGCAAATATTTTGGAGCAGGAGCTCTGGAATCAGGATGCTTTTCTCCATAAGACCCCACATAAATCACTGCACCTCCTTTGCCCCAGTGATTCTGTGTGGTTTGTGGTAGTGGGAACTGTGAAGCCATGCACAGCCCAGGTTTGCCTCCCCAGGTGGGACTTTGTGGATGGATCTCTGGGATGGTGTCCTGGTTTTGGTTCAGTGCTGACACAGCTCTCCTCTGTGGCCTTGGGCAAGCTGCTTAATCTGCTTGCTGCTTGTGGCTTTGACAGAGACACTCTTGACAAGCGCTGTGCTGTGATTTAAGCCCTTCCATCCTTCTCTCAGCTGCAGATTGCCTCCTCGTGCTGCCCAGAGCCACGAGGGGACGATCACCCTTACTTCATCCTCTCTAGATCGCATCCCAGTATCTCTGCTTAATCCTTCACAAAAGTGGTTCGTACTGCAATGCCGGGCTGTCGGCGTGCAACCTCTTCTGCTGACTCTGCTGTGAGAGGAATAACATCTAGAGTGGAGGCCAGCCAGGAGCCAAGGGGGTACATGAGTTGGGTAATGCTGTCTTCACCAGATCTGGTTGGACTTCAGTCTCTCACCTGCAAAAATGGGCTGAACATAACTTCCCTTGTGTCGTGCTGCTCTCCACACACCACAAAACTTCTGGGAAGACTCCGTACAATCAATGTAAAGCTTAAGGGAGTCCTAGATTTTCTGGGGTGGCCCTGTGAGCTTGTATCCCCTAAACTTGCCATGCAGGAAATGTCCTGGAAGTGAGGCTTCACCAATTTCTTTCTGGTCTTGAGTCTCTTCATGGAAATGTTTGCTTTGCTTGCAAGAAGAAGCTCTTCACTTGCAGGTTTCTAAGTAGGAACATGGGAAAAGAAAGGTTCGTTGTTATTTTAAAACCAGGGAAATGGGGGGCTCAGATGCTATCAGATGTTTCTCTATGCCTAAATAATAGAACATATGAAGAAGGTGGATGTTACATATTTATTGAGACGTTTCCTTACCCTGTACATCTTTGAAGAATTAATTTATAGCCAGACATTTTGGAAATTGAAGTCCTATATTTATGGAATAAGCAGGATAGCTGAGGTTAAATGCCAAGGGACCTCCCTAGGCTGTGGGGACATTAATGACATCCCTGCTGCCTGCGAGACACCCACTCCAGCTACAGAAATGTGTGAAATTAGTAATACCACTTTCTTTTCTTTCTTTTTTTTGGATCTCTTCCAAATTCACCTCCGCCTTCCCGCTCTGGATGCAAACCAAAGACAGTAGATGCTACAGTGTGTATCCTCAGGAGCACCTCTGCAGATTAAACGCCCGCAGCTATTGTGCATCCGAAGTCTCTGCTGAAAAATCCTTTCTGTGACAGAGGAAAATTAAAAATCTAAATTCAGAATGGAGCCAAATTACCTACTCTTGCTACGGGAAGTCCGACATATCATTACAAACTGGTTTACTTGTCCGTGTCCAATTTAATGTGCCTGGCTTTTCTTATGAAAAAGAAGAAAAAAGAAAGGAAGAAAGAAAAAAGCCAGACAAACCAACCAAAACAGAAGAAAAGAAAAACAGGTAATCATTTGTTATCCCTGTAGCAGGTGTGAAGTGGACGTTGTAATGTGAATTGTTGGAGCTTCCACAAAGGGAGACTGCTAGGGGCTGTGGGATCCAGAGCTTTGGATTTGACCAGATGAGGGGTCTGAGCCACTGCCTGGTGTTTCCCCTGGAGTAGCTCCTGGTAGCTGCTTCAGAAGCAAGCGCAAGAAACCCTGCAGAAGGCAGATATGGAGTAACTGGCCTACAGGGAAGTTTGTTCCTCAACTTCGTTAATTAGAGGCCAGCTCAAGCCCTGAAGCATAATGGTGTATATCCTGAGACTAGCAGTGATGAGAAAGCTGCTGATCTCTGTCGGGGTCAGGAAGTGACTTCCTAGACAAGAAATGTCCCTGAAAATCTGTTTCCTGGTCAGAAATACTGCTTCGCCTTCTGGCACAGTATGGTTGGGTCATGTCCTCAGGAGCATGCATGCTTCTCCAAAGCAGATCAGCCATTCCAGAGT
>VXBW01005084.1:6544-41848 GCA_013400375.1 Thinocorus orbignyianus | reverse complement strand
CTGGGTCTCATTTTAGGTCTTCCCCTTTATGGGTCTGCAGAAGGGGTTGTCACAGCTCCCACCTGTGTCTGGCCACCCTGAAACACAGAAAATGGGAATCTGCCTGCTCATCAAGGATTCATTAATTCTGAAATGCCCTGTACCACCAGGTGACTAACCATGGCAAAGCTATTGAGGTAAATGTGTACAACAAGCAAGGGCAATCTTCCCCCATTCAGCATTCATCATGCCATTAAAGGTGAGCTATGCCTTGCATGCCCCTCATCCCCCGTAGTATTCTTGGTCAGAAAGCTCTCTAAGGAAGGTATTTTAGTCTTAGATGTGGTATGTAGAGCTGCTTGGAACAAAACGCTGGTTTTCATCAGGAAAATTGAAGGCAGTATAATGACATGTTGATGAAGTTCTTAAAAATGAAATACAGCTTCTCAACAACATGAAGACATTCTAGTCTCTAATTTTCTGAATAGGAAGCACTTTTTAATTCATTCAAAGTTAACTTTTCACAAAGGACACTCACTGTTCTTATACAGCAGCATTTTAAAATGTGTAAATTTAAAAAAACAAAACAAACCCAAAATGTTTCTATTTATTGTCGTATAAAGTTTTTATTGACCAAAAATTAACTTGTTATGCTTCATTTTCAAATTACATCTCCCTGGAAAAGTATGTTTTCAGGCTGTGAGAGTGGCTAGCTGCAAATTAAAGCAGAAAAAGAACTGTTGCAGACTTGCAGTATGTTTAATGGAAGAGGACATCTGGCTAAGATGTAATGCTAACTTAAAGTATTCGGCACTTTGACAGGTGGAACTTGGAATGAAAGTGGGTGGTGAGGGGTGTGGGAAGCACGGAAAAGACAGAGGGATGCTAAGGACGGCCAGCCCACAATAACAGGGAAATCTTTCCTTTTAGGAAAGAGAATCTTTAAAAAATGTGATTTCAGTGTGCGTTTCATCAAAAAAAAAGATTTTCCAAAACTTTTTGACTTTTTGGAGAACCTGGTATATAGCTATATAAATATGGTTGAATCAATTCCAGATTACATCTATTTAAACTAAACATAGACTTCTTCAAGAAACTATTTTCTCCTTGCTGTCATAAAGCCAGACAGAAGAAACCAGAAATTTAAAACTGAACAAACAAACAATCTCCTTTCTCCCCTAAAATTAGCCTCAAAAGACACTCTTTCAGTACAATGAAAAATTATAGAATTTTTTTTTTTTTTTAAATAAAACCCCATCTCTGTCTTGGAAAAACACGTAGAGACAAAAATATAGAACTCAAACTGATAAATACAATTGACCTGCTGTGACGTTAACTTAGAGCTCGTTGATTTCATTTCTGATGTGCCACAGCCCTGAATGTTAGCTACAACCTCTTCATTAGTGCTGCAGTGGCAGAATGGCAGCTTTGGGCTGGTCAATGCAGAGGAACACAGGCTGACCAGGGTTGTGCTGCTCTGGTTTCTCTCTGGTCAGCTACGAGGTAATTAGCTGATGGCAATGGTCTGTGATCAGGAAAGGCAGGACATGTTGGCCCAGGTATAGTGCTAGAATAAGTATGAGGCTTCCGAGCTCAAGGTCTATGTTGTGANTGTTGTGAGGGATGTTTAAAAAAAAAAAAAAAAGATAAAGATAATTTGAGTTAATCCTGGTTATTTAATCTGAACAGGCACTTATAAAACCATCAAGATTGCACCCATGTAATTTCCAGCAATGAATTATGCATTTCAATAAATGGCTTGCTCTCTCCACCATGGTTCCTAATTTGGGATCTGGGTCACAAAATAGAGTGTGACCCATTGGGAGTCACTAACTCTGACAAACTCAGCCCTATTGGGGCATTTATTCATTCAGAAGCCAGCAGATGAATGGATTGAGGCAGATGCCGCTTTCGCTGAAATGAGCAATTCATCCCACACAGGGCTTCGTGGAGATGATGAGTCTGTACCTCCTACATCTTAGTGCTGGGAAGCAGTTGGATCTAAGAATGGGTTCAGCCCACTATTTTTTATTTTTATTTTTTTTCCCCCCAGATAAAATTGTCTATCTGCAAAATGGCATGTTTGAATTTAGGTTGGCCTTTAAAGTTTTCCAAGGTGGGGTTGTTGCACGCTTGCTCCCTGTTCTCTCTCTAATTTTGTTAATCAGGAGCCTGCCTGCACCACACCGTTCATAACTGCCTAGGAGAGCTGTGACAAGTAAATTTCAATCTCTCAGCGGAGCTGATATTCTTAGAGCTGCAGGAGCAGTCATCATGAAGGGGAATGCTGTGAACACCAATAAATTATTGAAGAAAGCAGGAGAAATATTTCCTTCTGTTGACACATTGGCATTCACCTTTGGGAATGTAATCATGGGAAAGGCAGCCAATCTTTTGTCATAGGGACCTTTCGCTAGGAGAATTCAGTCTTTTTAAAACCTTAGTAGGGAGCCTGCAAGCTCTCAACATGGAAGGGATACTCAAGCTATAGGACATCCTCAGGCAGGCACGTTGCTCAGAAATGACAGTGAAACTGAATCAACTCTGCTGCACATTAAAACATGCTTGATGGTACAATGGGAGGTTCACAGGGTGGCAGGTAAAGCCCTCCAGCTCCTTGGCCCCCTGGGACAGGATCTGCTCAGGAGCAGGATTGTTTGCTGTGAATGAAACAAGGCAGACTTAAAAAAATGTCACGGTATCAACACGGCAGAATGTAAAACTTGGGATGAGAGCAGGAGGTGGAAGCCAACAGAGACCTATTAATCCAAGACGGAGAAAGAGCACAGGAATGTCTGCCAGGAAGGACTGCTCCCTCTTGGGCTGTACCTCAGGGGAATGTCTGGGGGTGGGACTGGAAAGCTAGGATTGTGCAGGCATTGTTTCTTCTTGCCTGAAAACCTGACTCTCCTTCCTTCTGCCACCACTGACAGGAGTGAGGCTGCCCAGGCCCAGCAACAAGGAGGATTTGTTCCTCTGAATTTTGAATTCTGCTTGGAAAGCCATCAAATTAGCACTGATGTTTTATTCCAACATCAGAAACGGCAGGGAAAAATACCCAGGAGCTCCCTGGATTTAAATCCACAAAATCAGCTCCAGTTTTGTTTAGACAAGATGAGTGAATAACCCCCCTCCTCAGCATCATATTTGGCTCAAATCACCAATTTACTGGCTTACAAAAATCTAAAACTGCCCCTCCGGCAAATTAAGGGATTACGTCAATCACTCAAGTCCAGTCTACCTGACAACAGCACGCAGCAACAGGGCAAAAGGTTTGATGCTCTGCTGGAATGTGATAAGGAGAAAATGCCAAATGACACATAGGCAAAGTTATTACCAGCGAGATGAAGACAAACTGGAGGGAGTTCAGAGAAGTGCAACAAAAATGATTAGAGAGCTGGAGGGGTTGATTTACAAGGAAAGTTTTACAAGAACAACCGTCAATATGCACAGCAGGGCTGAGCAACATCTGAGGGGGGAGAGGGAGCCAGTTACAAATGTCTGAACAGTGCAAACACCCAGGGAGGAACAAAATTACCCAAGGGGGAAATAACTAAGATAATGGGTTGAAATTAAGAGAAAGAGGATAAACATCAAAATAACTTCTCAGTGGAAAGACTGTGGAATAATCTAATATGGGAAGACGTCAAAGTCCGAACCAAACAAGCTATAAATTCCTTCCCAGAGACCCTGCAGATACAAACATCATCCACAATTAACTTTAGAAACCCAATATTTCTCAGGTAACAGAGCTTCCGGAAGAACCCAGGTAGGAGAAGCTATTTAAAAGGGATGGTTTCTATATAATTCAGTGCTGCTTGAAACTGCATTGGGAAGGAGATGGAGAAGGCTCTTACTTTCACATTAGTGGGTGAAGTGACCACACTGGAAGCCCCCAAAAGTGCAGTTCTGGCAATCTGGTCCCTAGCACGCTGCTCGATGAATAGTTTTCCAGTTGAAATAGTTGGTTTAAATCTCCCTCAGGTCTGGAGTGACTGGAAATCAACACCTGATAATGGTTGCTTGGTAGAAGATGTGACATGAGTTAATGCACTCAGTTGAATTTCTACTGGATATTGGACATGTGCTCACATTAGGAATGCTTTGAACAGCATGATCAGCATTAAATTAAAGTCTATGCTGACAATCTTGCCAAAGAAATCCAAAAGGGGATGCCATTAGTAATGAACTGCAGGTTCACCTTTGGAATGAAGTCATTATCAAGGTAAACTGTACCTCATGGGCTCTGAACCTTGTCTCCACCACCACATCACCTAACTCCTGGATGGGACTTCAGTTTGCAAAGAAAATTGTAGAATCGTAGAATTGTCTAGGAACAGCTGCAATTAAAGAAAAGTTACACTACAGAAAGTTTGCTTGTTAGATGCTATTATTTTTTAGGCAACTATTTTTAAGCTCTTTCTTGACCAGGAAGGCATGAGGGGTTGGTTGCATGTGACCTGCTACACATGAATGTATAGAGGGTAGTAACAGCTGCAACGAATAAGGAAGCGGCTTGGGAATCTCCTACAGAGTAGTATTTGAAGGTCTTGGCTGAGCAAAGCCACTTAGGCCATTTCTAGTTTATTGTTGTTACACTTTGGTGTGGCTTTCCAGTAATTTATAGGGGTGTTTGTTGAGTTCATGAGCTCTTGAGACCTGCATCCAATAAAATAGTGATGTACTTTCTCTTGACTGAAGGCAGAAGCATATATCATTGCATGCAGTTGGTCTGATATCATTTTATGCTGGATGGGGAAAGAGGCTGTAAGGTTCTGTAGCTTAGTCAAAAGAAAAGGAAAAGTAAAGAAAAATGTCAATAAAGGACACTGCATTGTGAAGGACACCGTTTTGTTTCTAGTTTCCTCAGCTTGACACATTAAGTTAGCAGGTGACAAATCTGGTAGGCTAATCCTACCCTTTACTAGAAGATAGTAGATTATGATCTATTTCTGAGTGTGATATAAAATCACAGGAGTTAATGAGCAGCTATTAGATTTTTCATTATTTATATATACATATGTATTCCCATAAATTTTCAGCTGTATTTTAAAGTTTCCAAGATGCAGAGTACTAATCCTTTATGCCCTTGCAATGTTAAAAACAATATCCTTTAAAACTTAATTAACATTTTAAAAAGTTGCCTCTTCCTTTATTATTAGCCTCTTCCCCTCTATCAAACAATAACTGATGGATCAGCCGTGGTTGATTAGCTCTACAGAAGAGAAAAAAATCACCAAAGTACTGGCATTTATTCTTAAAATAACTTCTTTCTTTCCACCTACAGAGTAGTCTAGACATACGGTGGTCAGGCAGCATGCAGAACAATCCCATTATGTAGGAAACAACCCAAAAAGGGTATCAGCTCCTGAAGTGATTGTGCTTCTCTGTATAAAATAAATATAAAAAACCTTCTCCTTGCAAAAGACAAAGCCAGCTGTGTCTTTGCTGGTTTTCTCAGAAGTCTAAGCTCACTCCCACATCAAGAAAAAGGACCTAGCAGCCTCTCTGATGTGGTATCACCTTGCAGCACAGCACAATAGTGACTTAAAGACAATCTCCAGACCTAGAAGCTCCTGCATCCCAGCTAACGACAAACCAACTAATGACCCTGCTGCCACCTACCACAGGGGCCAGGGCAGAAATAATATATTTTTGCACATCTGTGTGAAATAGCGGGTGATTTCAGTGGTGCAAATACTTCTGCTGGCCAAAAATTTCCATTATCTTTCCGTCACCCTGGGACAGAGTGACTTGAAGGCATCACACCTTCACAGCAGCATCGACTCCTCCCTCCATGGAATCAGCAGAAGGTGACACTGGTCGGGTCACAGACCATTCCCGGCTCGTCTGTCTTTGCTGGAGATTGCAGGCGAGTATGTCTGGCTATGGGCCATTTGGAGGGAGAAGGGATGAGTGGAAAGTTTTGTTTTGTTTGTTAAATTCGGCTTGGGATTTCCCTGTGACTGCTACCAGCGGAAAGTGTTAGCATATGAATTATTTAACATAAACTCAGGGACTGTAGTAAGCCTTCCGACTGTCTGACTTCTGCGTAGATTTCTTTAGCTGACAGTTTATACTCCTCTGTGACAGATGCATTTTCCAATCCTAGATTCTACCTTGTGCTGGCCAAAAAAAGGTAGCTTCAGTGTAAAATCAGGGAGACCTTAAAAGAAAAGGGCTCTTGCCTAGAGAAATAGGTTAGGATTTAAAGCTCATAATTTCTATTGTTAAATCAGTTTTAAGAAAGAAATAGATCATCATTCAAATTAAAGGTCATCTTCGATCTGTCTCCATCTCCCTGCTTTCATGTTACTCCCTTTGTTCAGGAAAGGAATAAACCCCCTATTATTGCTCAGATGTAAAGCCTTAAAGGGAGCACAGACTGTTACAGATTCTCCAGATGTATTTTGCATCTCCATCTGAAAGCAGGGAGCCTTTCTCACACCAATTGCAGGCACACCTAAGTACGAATAAATGTTGCCTTGAAGAACTTATAAGGCAAACGGAGAAGAGGTGGAAGAAAGGAAGCTGTTGCTGAGATGGGGAACTGAGGCACAGCAAGGTTAAGTGGGTTTCTGGAGGTCACTCGAGAAGCCTAACATTGAGCTGGGAAGAGAACCAAGCTCTTCTGAGTCATCATCCCCTGACAAGCCCATCCTTCTTCTTTTCTTACTAAATGGAACAATCCTGCATTGCTTGTGGTATAACGGTCTACATGACCGGGTAGGTCTTTTCCATTTCCAATGTCTATGATGAGAGTAATTCTGCTTAATAGGGATGCAGTCAGCTGGTGCCAATGGTTAAGTGTTGCTTAACCAGGTGTTAAATAGGTATGAAATTCCAAGCTCTGGGCTCTGAATGCAGAAGTTGCCAAATGAAAATGAAAATAAAATAAAACAAATAGCAAAGGGGAAAAACAAAAGAAAGAAAAGAGAGAGAAGAAACAGGAAATACCCTAGAGTATCAGATCCACGTATTTACATGCGTTCAGTCTGGTGTTTTCCTTCAATTCCCATATTTCCGAGGGGGTTTAAATAGCGTGTTTACTTAATAAGGTTAACAGACTATACAATACCCAGCTCTATTTAAGTAGATTCCTCCCCCTTCCTTTCCTTTTCTATTTTTTTTTTTCTTTTTAATATACTTGATAGTTGTTTTTTTATCATCTGTCACTTTCTCTTGCAATGTCACCTTTAACTAACTATTGACACTCACTGTTCTGGCTAAGTCTCTCTGCTTTCCATTTGATGTGTTTATTTAATGTCTAGTAACAAGACTAGCAATTGTATGCAGGCATCATGCAAGTAACAGGCTTTACTATCTGCCTTATCATTCTTAATGTTTTGTTTAGCCATCTTAGAGGTTTCTATAGAAAGTGTATCTTGTGTCTTTAGACATGATACTTTTATAAAGAATGCATTTTCATGTGATGTATAGTATTAGTTCATGCTTGATCTGTGCTCAAGATAGCCATCCATCCTCACCGATTTTTCTTTTTAGTGAGGGAATCTCACAAACTCCTTTTCTTTTTGCTGGGAAGTCTCACACTGGTCCATTTCTCACATTTCTTCCCTTCAGTGCTTTAAAGTTTGACACATCTGAAATCCATAAATTATTTCACAGCCATCAGTGTTTCTTCCCAGGTTAAATTATTTAATGGCATTGTTTTATTGAAAGGTTCAGATTAGCTGCTGACACTTATTGACAGCAAGAAACACATCCTTCCACTGGGATAAAACATATTTTTTATTAAAGAAGGGAGTGATGCAGGACTGGGTTCCTGTCTTCTTCTCACATGAGAAAGAAGAGACGAGGACATGTGGCCCATTAAATGACAGCATACCTTGGTGATACGTAGCACTGTCCTTTTTTCTCTCCTTCTGCCTCCAAGTAATTTTTTTTAACATATTCATTTCACTTATTCCATCCTCCGGGTGCTAGCCGTAATCCCAAATAGTAGTTGCCCCATGGAGAGTGCAAGATTAAGGGATCTCAGTGGAAGAAATTAAGTTCTAAGCTTTGATTTTTGTGTCTTTCATCGCGTGGCTGGAGCTGACTTCCCCACGATCTGCAAAGCCCAGCAGCCCCCAGTGCTAACCCGTCCCAAGCCAAACCCACACCAGAGGGGTTTCCTTGCACTGGGTGGATGCACAAATGCACGAGTGGTGCTGGGAGTCTGTCGGTTATTCTGCTTTTCCTTAACAAGCAGCAGTTTGAGCTCAGGTTGTGCCATGAATTTACTATGGATATGTGCATGAGAGAAAAGGTGAAAAATACCAAAACCCAAAAAACCCAAAAAATCCCCAAACCAACAAAACTTCCCCACAAACTCAAGCAAAAGAATAATAAAGCACAGATGTGTTCGACACACACTCATATATATGTGTGCTCCTGTATATATATAGACACACCCACACAAGCACACATACACATAAACAGAGGCAAACAGCAAACGACACTTTTCTTCCCTGATTTCAGCAGACCCATTCTAGCATCATCATGCAAAATTTCGGCTCTTAACTGCAATGCTACAGAAACCAGCACAGGTCTTCCTCGTAGGGGTACCAAGAGTCCCTTTTTCTTGTTGCTTCTTTCAGAAGTTACCTTGACAGAACTGACTGTATTTGAGGGCTCACCCCAAAATGCTCCCAGGAGCAGTGGGGCAGCCCCCCAGTGCGATGCAAGCCAGCAGACTGGAGTGGTGATGCGCTGCTCTGCACCAGCTGAGGCTCCTGGCAAGCCCTGGCTACCCCCAACAGCAGCAGCTGGATGTCCACACTGAGAGGGGTCTGCTGGGCTGGAGGAAGCCTTTTCGGGTGATTCAGGTCTGTGGGGTGAAGGGGAAGGGAGTGGGTGGTCTCCACAGGGTAGGAGAGAGCAGTGGTGGAAGAGGGAAAGGTGGATGGACATTGCTTTGGGATCCCACCTCGCTCCATAGGACCTAGTCTGTTTTACACCGTGATTAGGTGGACAGGAGGAGGAAAAGTGCAATCCCTTGCTCTCATCCTTTGCAGCAGTGTCTGCTGCACCTGGGAGGACACTTTAATTTTGTTGCCTTCTGCCAGTATGGTTTATGTCTGTCCAAATAATTCAAATCTATAAGAAGCTGGCAGTACAAATAACAGTAAAGTTCATGCTGATTTTGCCGCCAGTGTGTTGCTGCAAAACACTTCTTGCACAGACCTTTGATATTGCAAACCCCTCCTTCAGCAAAGCACAGGAAAGAAAATACAGAAATGCATTATTGACTGCCCTTTTGATTTAAGAAGCCATGAAAAAACCCAGCCTCAACTTTTCTACACAATTTTTGTCCCTCCTCTCGGCCCAGGAAACATTTTGGTTAGTGAAAGAATCTTTCAAGCAGGCACTTCAATGACATTTTTACTACACAGAATTTGTTTTTTTCCTCTGCAAAAGTTTGTTCAAGAATCTGGGAAATGGTTCAATTTGAGCAGCTACCAGATTTTTGTCCCCCGATGTATTTAGCTTTTTAAATTAAAAAAAAGAAAAAAAAAGAAAAAAAAAGAAAAAAAAAAGAAATAATAAGAGCTCTCTGGTCTTATTCCTTCTGGAAGATGGGGTCCAGCTTCTTCTCTGTCTGAAAGACAGAGGGGCTTGGTGCTGTGTGCCCCACTCAGGTGTGCATGGAATAGCTCAGGCTGTGGGAGCTACATGCTGAGTAGAGCCAGCGCTAGACCCATTTTCTCTCCCTGTGAGTCTGGTGAGAAATTCCACCCTTAACCAAAATAAAACCTTCCCCCCGCATATTTTCAAGAAAAACAAAACAGTGAAACGTTTATCTAAAATATTCCTGGCCATGGGGTGGGAAGAAGAGGGTCCCTGGGTGGCGGCCTATCCCCACAAGGATCCAAACTCCCTCCTCCGGAGAGCGGAGGACACAGCCACAGCCCGGTGGGATGCCGGGGTGCATGGTACCCTACAGGATGTGCGCCTGAGAAGGAAAGCAGGGAAAGGAAAGAACTGGAAAAGGATGCTAAAGCTGCTGTCTCATTCTCCGCTGATTACGTCTGTTCTCTCTCTGATCTGAAAGGAAAACATCTATATTTCTGTAGGACAGCTTAATGCATCCGTGATCGGATAATGTGCGTTACAGCCTTCTTTGCTGTTCTCAGAAGAGTGCTCTAATGCCCTGCTTATACATAGGACACACACATCTGTGAGGAAAAATACTGTGTCCTTCGGTTTCATCTTGGATTTGTTCAGAAAGTAACTCCACACTTGCAGCCTGCCTCACAGGAGTGCAAATGGGAAAAAGCAGCAAAGCCTGCGTCTCCCTGACTTTTAGGTTAAAAATGACATTAATATGGCAAAGCTTCTTTCAGGACTTCATCATTTCCACCAGCGGAAACGAGACGAAGGCCCCAATCACATATGTGCTCAGACATGCAGAAGCAAAAGCCAAAATGAATTAACTGGAATAGCTCTATTAATTTATGCCTCGGCAGTAATGACCTTAAGACACAGAAGAATTATATATTAATTTGTTTCTAGTGTATAACACTGCTAAGTTAACACATTTAGGAGAATACACTTCCCTCACCTCCTGCTGCGGAGGTAAATGAGGCAGTGTCTGCTGGTGACAAATCAGACCAGCTTTCCACTAGATGGCAGCTGGTGCTTGCACAACCTCCAGGCATATTTTGGTGCAGCAAATCCTTTTTCAGTGCTAATCATCTCACAAGCTGGAAAATGGGCCATTTCTCCCCTCCCTCTCCCCCTCTTTGTTGCTCACTTATTGGGGAGGAATGGGAGAGGAAAGGGAAGAGGGGGTGGGGGGTGGGGGGGAGATCATTTGACCAGCGTGATTTTGTATCAGTCCTCCATCTGCTGCGGAGCTGGCCTGCTTTTTTTTTTGCTTTTTTTTTTAGAACCAGCATCGGAACTGCCTGTGCGAGGGGAGAGATAAGAGCTCGTGTGTTTGTGAGTGGATGTGGGCAGAGGGAGAGAGAGTGCCTGGTGCTGAGAAGTTTTATACTGGAGGGGTTTGCAGCGGGGATGGGGTTGGCGAGGGAAGGATGTGGGGGTGAGGTGGGGAGGACCACCCCTGCACGGTGCCCGGGCACCCGCATCAGCCAGAAGGAGGCCAGTGCCATGTCAGTGGAGCCCAGTGTCCTAAAGGTTGAAATCACACAGCAGGGGTCTTGCCTAAAGATGCTGTCCCCCTGCTTTGTCCCACTTCTGGCCAGAGAATGAGGGGGAAAAGAAGCATCGAGTTTGATAGAGATAACTCACTGCTTTCCAGCAGACTGGGAGTAAGCATTCTGAACTCACTTTTCCCCTTCTACTTAAGCTGTCTTCCTAGTCCTAAATAATAACAATTTCTGCAGAAGTTTCCATTTGAGGCTCTGCAGGTTTTTGAGAGCAGCTTTGCGAACCATCTCCACCTTGTGCAGAGGGAAACTGAGACACAAGTCAACACCCTCGCCCAGAGGTGATGTACAAAAAGCCTTGTGACAGACACAGGGCACAGCCCAATTGTCCTGTTTTTCTCACCGCTGTATGAAGGGCATTGCAGCAGACCAAGGTGGAGAGGTCTCTGGTACTGCAGTCCGAGGAGGGGGACAACAGAACAAGAGCATGAGGCTCCCTTGAAGGAGCTGCTCCTGTTTGGAGGAGCTTTGCAAAAGTGTCACTGGTCCCGGCTATTTTTTTTTTTCTTTTACTTTTTTCCCCCCCCCTCCCTCTGTTACGGGAGATCAGGAAGGTTAATTTTCCCTCCTCTGACAAGCAGGTTGCAATCAGCAGGTTTTGTTCTTAGCCGGTCTCGTCTAGAGCCTCCTCTCCCCCCNATCCCTCACCCAGGCGCGCTGAAGTTTCTCCCTCTCTCTCTGGACCTGCTGCTGCTGCATTGCCAACACCGGCCCTTTATTTCCCATCCTATGCGTCACCCTCTGCAGCATTTTTTCGGTTAACAAATTGTTACAGTTTTACTGGTTTTTTTTTCTTTTACTTTTTTCCCCCCCCCTCCCTCTGTTACGGGAGATCAGGAAGGTTAATTTTCCCTCCTCTGACAAGCAGGTTGCAATCAGCAGGTTTTGTTCTGAGCCGGTCTCGTCTAGAGCCTCCTCTCCCCCCATCCCTCACCCAGGCGCGCTGAAGTTTCTCCCTCTCTCTCTTGACCTGCTGCTGCTGCATTGCCAACACCGGCCCTTTATTTCCCATCCTATGCGTCACCCTCTGCAGCATTTTTTCGGTTAACAAATTGTTACAGTTTTACTGGCCTTACCTCCTCCTTCTCCTCCTCCTCCTTCAGAAAAAAAACCAACAAGCCAACCACCAAACCCCAACAACAGCATCTCTGCAGCTTCGGGGTGGCTCCAGCTCTTCGGCTGCTTCCGAAAAGTTCGGTGCGTCAGGCAGGAGATGCTGCGGCACGCCAAATCTCCTCTGACTAATTTTGCCTTGACTTTCCCAATTCTTCCCTCGTCTCCTGTCGTTTGTAGTCGAGTGCCTTCCACTCGGTCCCAAGACGGCTGATTTCCCCCCTCGGGGCATTGCCAGCTGCCATATATGAGTTTCTCCTATAGAGATTGAATGAAAACATATACTGTGCTGGAGTGTTAACTTGTAATGCAGCTATCAGCAGAAGTACATATCACTCTGGGTGGCATTAGTCAATTATGACAGAAAGCCCATTGGCGACACAAGTCAATTGATAATAAAGCATAATCTCTCTTTCCCCCGTCACATATTTACCAGCCATGAACTACTGTAGCATATTTCCTATTCACAGATGAATGCTCCAGCCGTTCAGATGGGTATTTTTCAGAGCCGAATGCAATCTAGAGGGTTAATGGCTCCAGTGCAGTGGTCTGAGGATAAAGCCACTGCAGGTACGCTGCTAAACAGGGAGTTAATTGGGTAGCAGGTGAACATAAACAGAGAGCACAGAGGGTGTGGAATATGCTTTAGTGAGGAGGAAGGGCTGGTGGGAGTGCTGAGCCCCAAAATAAAGACATATTGAACTTTCTCTTCCCTGTGCTGCAGTCTTTGTTGCACACAATCTCAGCTCTTTGTATATTGTTTGACTCTTCCAAAACGCTGCTGCTCCTGCTGTCGGGGCTCCCAGCTTGGCATGCAGGCAGGAAGTATCTCAGCAGCTGCTGCTGGAGGACGGGGCTGGTGGGGGCCTTATAGGCAGATGATTCACCTCACTCCACAGGGACAGGGCTTGCAGAGGGGAGGAAGGCTCCTGAGATGGTTGGTTTGGGGAGGAAGAGTCTGAGGCTGCTCCGCTCTGTGTGAGTGTTCTGTCGGTTTCTCATGGCGTGGCATAAGACGGGAGGCTGGGAGCTGGAGAGGGGAAAAAAAGAGGCAGAATCAAGTAGATGGAAATACTCATCCCTGCCTTTCTTAGCTGGACAACGAAGTGATCCATGAGCCAGGCAAGGATGCCAGCCACCAGGCACAGAGTGGTGAGAAGACAATGCAAGGAGCAGGAAAGGGGAGCTGAGGGAAACCACTTTCAGTGGGTACAAGGGCCCCGAAAGAACCAAACTAAAGCAAAACCCATAGTCAGATGTACAGATGGTATGACCTCAGAGGATCAATCAGCTCAACAGGGTCTCAGTCATCCCTGCTGAGGTGGGTGCTCTTCCCAAGCAAGCTCAGTGTAGGGACACCACCTGTTCTGGGTTGTCCATCACCAGCCATGGCCAAAGTGAACCATTGCAGAAGTGGCTCACCAGCTTCTCAGACCTACCAACTCCACTGGGTAATGGTGGGGTCTCCCTAAATCTGCTCTAGGATAACAGCATCTGCTGGAGAGGGCCAACAGGCTTCTGTACCCCCATCTGACCAAACCTCCATCCGTGATGTGATAGACCACCAGTTCACCCCCACATCTGTACTGAGCTTTTTATGGGTCCGGGGCTTCGCTGCTACATTCTGATTTCCCAGATCTTACAGAAAGGAGCAGTGCTAACCAGCACTCCTAAGCAGGGGCTTGCCTGGAAGGCTGCTGCACAGATGTTTAAAACTAGTTGAAATAAAGTAATCCTGATTCAATTTTGTTTCCTGTGTCCTTGAATCAACTACTCCAGACACATCAGTGTTTTTTAATCAGACCAGGGGACCAAGCTGGCTTTCTTTAATTTTATTTTTTTTAAAAAGTCAGACCTAGATCCTTTTAATTAGCACAGCACTTGGCTTTTGCCAGGGCACATCAGGCTGTGTTCTTTCACTCTGTGCTCCTTCAGAGTCACTCAGATGGTGGCATGACACTGGGCAAGCAGTGTCCTCATGCTGCTCCATGCTGCCTCATTGTCAGCATGCCATATTCACCTTACCTGACTGGTCCCTTCCCTTCAGGGAGGGTCCAGGAACTTCACACTCACAGGGATCTTCATCCCTGCATGGGACGGAGCAGAGCAAGGGATATTTCCAGGGACAGCTGTTGGAGCTGGGTCCTCCCAGCTCTGGAGGCAAGGCAGCAGCAGGCCACCTTCATGGTTGAGTTCCTCCTCACAGCCTGTGCTTTATCTGGATATTGATAACCTGAATAGCTCTCCTAATCAGCCAGTAATGGATTCCACCGGGAGCACCTTATTTATCTACCACCTCTTTTGACTTCACTCCTCTGTCTCCTTGCAGTCTCCTGGCCAGGCCACCGTGCTGGGCATGCACCTCTTGTTTTTCAGAGGAGAGCAATGCCCCTCTGCAGAGGCACATCCTCTCCTGAGTACGTGAAGGCAGACAAGGTGGTTTAAGCCAGACGAGATGGGGGATTTGGTTCTCTTCTCACCTAATGGGGCTGCATTAAGAAGAACAAACACATCTGTTCTTCACCCTCCCTCCTGGCCTCACGCTCCAGGCGCATTGTGCTGTGGCTGCCTCCGTGAATGATGGGAAAGCACAAACCTCTTTCTCTGTCTTCATGTTCGCGTGTGCCTATGGATGTGTGCACACATGTGTTCTCCTATCGGCACGTTTTTCTAAAATTTGGTGAAATAATGTCTTTTTTTTTAACTCCTGCAGCCCATCTGAGGACTGAGCCCCTCCGCATTCCTGCACTGTTTCTCGGTGGGTGCATCTCCTGCAGTCCTGTGCACCCTGAGATCTGTGCAGTCACCACATTAGGTCTGGAAGCAGTGTGTTTATACGACTTTTGAGACCCAAAAGAGTTCAGTCAGCCTCTCTACCAGCCCTCACATTGTAACACAGAAGTGCTCCCCTTTGTTTTCCTTTCTGTGCCTTTCTAGGTTCTGTTGGAGGAAAAGGGAGCTCAGCCACTGATTTCGGCAGCAGCAGACTTTTGCCCTGCAGGCGGCAGACAGTGCCTGGTGTGTGCCTGTCCAAAGGCCAGTTGCAGAAACAATTCCTGCTCCGGGATGCTGGTGACGGCTGCTCTCCTGAAATACATCGGCTGGTCTGAGCCCCCTAAGTGAAGCCAATGGCTGCTGACACTGAAACGCCAGCAGGGAGAAGGGAGATAAAAGGTTATTAACAACTCCTTCTTTGTTCTCTTCTTTCATATTATTATTTTTTTTTCCCTTCAGTCAAACCCTTTATACCAGCAGAAAAGATTCAGTGTGGCACAAAACCAGCTCATTACTGTCCTGCCTCTAAAAAGTTATTTGTCCTGCAAAATATTTTCTCTATGAGTCCTGAGGAGTGCTCATAGAAATCACCTTGTGGCACGCAGGCAAAATTTGACCTCCTAATCCTGTTTTACAGCTGAGGAAACTGAGGCATAGACAAGTAAAATGCCTTAGCCACCATCACACACCTGGGAGCAGCAGGACTTGTTTTTTCTTACTTTAGAAACAGAGGCTGTTTTACCTGGAATGGATGGAGTTATGCAACTGTAAAATTGCTGTGAATGAGGACGAGTTTGGGCTCCGGGAGTCCTGCCTCCCAAATCCCTGTTCTAAATAGCACATTGCATAAAAAGCTGACTTTAAAACTAGCTTGCACAACTTTTGACATGGAGAAGCCAGCAATTTACACAGTTGAGCAAATCACAGAAAACTCTAAATGTGGAGTAGGAAAATATTTACACTTCCAAGGCCTTGAGTGTAAATTGGAGAAGTACATCCCATTAATGGGAGTTTACGCACATTGATATATTTCATTTTTTCCCTGCAACACTGAAAATGAAACACTGAGACACAAATGCACCAGGAGCTGATCAGCGATGCTGCTTCTGCACCGGTTGCCAGATGACATAGCAGGTATAATACTGAAATATATTTTACACAGTACTTTGCCACAGTGAGGGGCAGGAGGTGGTGGGGTTCGTTCTTCGTCTTCCTTTGTCATTTTACTCACCTCTCTGTGGTGGAGTCACCCTTGACTCCTATCCATGTGAAGAAAGTCATAGCTGGGCTTCCCAGATTCTTTCCTCATGCAAGTCCACTGGTTTCATTTGCACAGAATGGGAGTTTCCTAATACTCTTAAAAGTCAAATGGGAAATAGAGGAAAAAGAGGACTAATGCCACCACTCAGTGGGTCAGTGACTCAGTTGGTCATTCCTACAGCCCCAAAGGCAGCCCATGTCTCCCCACACCCCACAGGACTCACAGTTCACCCTCACTGAGCAACAGCCACAAATGTCCCTGCCAGAATCACCAAGTCTGATGTTAAACACGCTGGGAAAAATCAGCAGTGCTCTTCAAAAGATGAGCAGGTGGCACAGAAGCTGATGTTTATTTTGGAGTCTGCCTAGGAGCAGCTCCTCTTTGGGTTTCTTCTAATATTGCCAGTTTCTAATTAATCTTCCTTCCTAGTTTGTATCTTCTTTATATACATATATAAGCTGTAGCTACTGTAGCCTCCTTACGTATGCCTGCATACCTATAGAAGCTTCCTGTAGCTACCAGAAGAAGTTCTGGCCCTAAGTTATACTGATCTCATATCCCCTTTGAGATGGATGCAGCACACTCACAGAATTTTTGTTTCTTTTGTTGTGTAGCTGCTTATGGAGTACAGTTGTTTTCAGACACAGACTTGTTAGTTTAGATTTTGTTGTGATCATTCACTTGGTAGCTTTCATCTTGGGAAATCACCCCTTCAATCTCTCTGATCATCCAAGATAGTAGTTAATACTGGACTAAAGAAAGGGAAAGCTGCCTGGACATGCTTCCTTCTCTGTGCTAGCTTCAGGCCAAAAAAAAACCCCTAAACTGGGACACTTCTACTAAAACGCCAGAGAACTTTCACAGAGAAGAGCAGGCTGTGTATATGGGAATTACTGGGAGAAGGTGACCTGGTGCTCTGGGATGTTGAGGTGACCTTCTCATTTATCAATATGGGGTCAAAGGGTTAAGAATTGGGATGTCATGGGAGGTATTGGAAAGTGGGGAAGGCTGCAGCATATATTGGGATTGAAACGGGGGAAAGAGGAGGTAAGAAAACCCACGAAAGAAGGGGACCCAAGTGGCAGTGAGCTGGCAGCGAGCTGGAAGTGACAGGTGACAATAGGAGCAGAGCCAGTTCATTAAGACAGTCCTTAAAATGTTATGCTGGCTGAAAACTCTGTGTGACAGGCTGGGGAATGATTGACACCAATCAAATCCTCACCTTTCGTAACAGAAGGTGTCTAGTATGGCCAAAGCGTTAAATCCCCAGCAATATCCCTGGCCATGGTGTCACAGCAGTCAGAGGCAGGATCAAACTGAAGGGTGCAGACATATCCTATAAGTTTGATTTAAAACATTGGGAATTCATCACAGTTTGCTCACCAGCTCAGTTCTGTAGGTGTAGGAGGATTTAAGGCATGATCAATACTTCTGCTGAAGACCTCACTGCTGAGAGTGGGGAGAGGTAATAGGGCCGGAGCAACAACTAGATCTAACAATAAAGAAGCTGCCCTTCTGCCTTAGAGTGGAGAGAGGGGCTTTTTAGGCCTTGCCCTTCACTCTAGCGTTGTCCCCTGTCCCTTCAGGCCCTTTAATTGATCATTCAGGGACAGAGGTCAAAGCATCGATACAATTAAATAGCTGCTGTTGGTTATATGTACACGTCATCTAGAAAATGATATGTGACAGGAGTCAGTAGAAGGAGGATAAAAAGAATAAAATGAATAAAAATGATTGCTTTTGCATTTAGGGGATGTCTTTTTGGGACCAGAAAATTGCTAGGTAATTTAACTGCAAGACTAAACTCTAAGGGTACCTCTTTCTTTCCCGGGCTTGTGTGAAATGCAACATCTCCTGAACATCTCTTTTCAGACTGGTTTCTGTTATTGGTGTTGGCAGCTTGTGAGAGACAAACAGCTCTTTTTTTTCTTTCTTTCTCTTTTTTTTTTTGCCTTTCTTCCTTTCTTTCTTCCTTTCTTTCTTTCTTCCTTTCTTTCTTTCTTTCTTTCTTTCTTTCTTTCTTTCTTTCTTTCTTTCTTTCTTTCTTTCTTTCTTTCTTTCTTTCTTTCTTTCTTTCTTTCTTTCTTTCTTTCTTCTTCCTTCCTTTCTTCCTTCCTTTCTTCCTTCCTTTCTTCCTTCCTTTCTTCCTTCCTTTCTTCCTTCCTTCCTTCCTTCCTTCCTTCCTTCCTTCCTTCCTTCCTAGCCATTGTTAAAGATTCATCATACTTATAAACACCCAAAGCTGACTTCTCATTACTCACTACCTAAAAACACTGCAGAATCATCTTAACAGTTATTTATTATGTTCATCTTGCACATTGCTTTCTGGGACTTAGTGAGGTTGTGGCAGAGATTTGAATTCAGGCTTTGCACCCATGAAGGAGGGTCAGAACTGCCTTGCTCCTTAACTCCAGTTCTGTGGGTCATGGATATGGGGGCAGAGGAGTGAAGGGGGCTGCCTGGCCTTGCACCTTGCCAGGCACAGGTGAGCAAGGAGAGGGGAGGAGTGGGGAGAGCCAATTCATTACAATAGTCCTTAACACATCAGAGAGGTCTTATAAGTCACATGAAAGGGAACATAGAACAAGCCCTGACCCACATGCTTTACTTCATGCATGTGGGTGAAGGTTACACTTAATAAAAGATAGAAAGAGAAGGAAAAATTAAGTCCTTGTTAGGACCAGTGTAAATTTGATGAAGGATTAAAATTCAAGCAGGGTTGAAATTTTGTATCTGCTCTGGAGCAGTGCTTGAGCCAGAAGCAATGGTGTTCTACTGTATTTCCCTTCTCATGCCTCTCTGTCTTCTGTGAGTGAATCACGACGCTTATTCCTAACATACTTTGAGTTTTCAGTGTGAAAAATACTCTATGACAGCTCAGTATAATTACCTGAGGTTGATTGTTTGTGCTTGCATATTGCCTAGAATATCTTTTCAAGCTGTACAGGAGATAACCCTATGTGATGCCGAGGCACGTGGATGAGCAGCATTGGCAGGAAGTTTTCCCGATGTTGCTGGGCAGCAATTCTGCAGGGAGGCAGAGACTATCTGTCAGCACCCTTCATGGACACTAAATGAAACAAAAAAATATTTAGATGAAAAGCCCTTTAATGCGCTACCCAGTGCCTGGAGGAGAATGTTGCTCTTCATCATTTAATCACACAGAGACCTAAGCCAGAAGTTTGTTTGAATTTGACAAAGGAGGCTGAAGGCTGGTGAAGCTCTGAGGCACTTGCAAGCTCTTACCGTGGTCTCTGGAAAGGATCACCGATGTACTCAGCTGTCAAAATGCATTGCTGTTGTTTCAGACCTGTTGCCCACAAACTCCACTTAGGTTTTCCATTACCTGGTGGAAGACAATAAAAGCCTCTTACAGAGACAGCCACAATTGCTGGAGAATCTTCTTTTCAAAAACATAACTTGGAAGTTTAGCCTTTGGGAAATTCATTTTCTATTGAGATGGAATTTGAGAACTTTTTAAAGAGCAACTTTGGATTTTCAGGTTTAAGAGGACTTGAAAGAAAGCGACAAAGAAAAAATCATAAAGAGAAAACATCCCCTCTCCCTCCTCCTTGCCCCCAAAATATTTCTTAACATGTTTTTGAATGCCATAAGAAATCTGTGTCTGCCTGAAAACTAGTGTTTGTCAATATGTAGTCTTCCTCTGCTCCTTGGAAATATGAGCAGGAGATTAAAATTTTGATCTCCAGAAAGCATTAGAGTACATCTCTGAGGCTAGCAGCAGCTTCTTTTTATCTGATGGCACTGCAGTGCATAGGATACACGGTTGAGGACTTCTCATCCTGTCCTAAAAGGCAGCAACAGAGATATATGCTATCCAATTTAGGATGTGATGTTCAGAGCATCATTTAGATAACTAAGAAGGGTACGTCCAGCTGCTTGAAATTTTTGAGTCTGTGAATCAGGCTTGCAATCCCCACAGAAAGGTGCCTGATTTTACAAAGGGCTAGTTTGTGTTAGCTTTTCTCAGGATGATGTCCTTTATTCTCACATGTCTGTGGGCAGCTTCCATTTTCCCAAGCTTGATGAGAGAGAATGGACAGACCTTTCCTTCCAGATGCTCCATCCAGCTCCACTGAGTTGGTAAAGGGCTGTAATAATTTTCTGCTGCTCTAAATCAGGCACAAAGTAATACCAGGACTGTACAGGATATTTAAAATGGAAAAGCTAGCAGCTGCACCAGAGAAAGTGGTCTTTGAGGAGGAACGGTGCCTCCCAAAGCTGCTGCCTAAAAGTGCATGGGTTTTTTTCCCTTGATTTCCACTTGCTTGTCTTGTCAGGGTGGTGATCAGCAGCAAAGCACCAGGGAACAAGAAGGTTTGGAGTTAATATGTATAAGTGTATGATGAGGTTCCAGATTTGAGCAGGAGTTTGAGACAGAGGGTAAAAGCTTTCTTGTCCCATAGCCATCTTTCAGAGGAGGACACTGCAGATGTTTGCCTGTGCTGTCGGCTGAGCTGCTGCTCTCCTTTCATTCGGCAGCAGCTCTGGTGCTGGTTGAGTTGACATCAGAACTGGGCCCCTCATTTAATTCCTTTCCTATACTGATAGAGAGCCATGTCTGTGTGCACACCACAGAGTGTGAACACGTTGCTGTCCCTTGAGGAAAAAGACTCATTGTATAATCCTTTTTGTTTAGTATTATTAAGTGGACCATGGCCCTTATTTTGCTTGTTTTGCTGCTATTCCTTTGGGACGAGAGAGGTGGCCTTGTTCACGCCACTGCCTTTCAACATGGTGAGCAAGATTTAAAGAAACATAAATCCACTCAAGAGAGAGAGGGTTACACGGCAGAGCTGAATAATGGGCTTTAATAGGCAAACCAAACAGTTAAATAAAAGATGCACACGGCATGCTAAAACTTAAGGAATGCATATTCAATGCAATGCATTATTAAATACAACGGTGAACATATGGATGCCTACAATTAATGTATATAAATAGCTGATAAAATTGCTCAGTATTAGAAAGCTAGCGGCAAAAATGACCTCATATGTCAAGCAGACAAGCAGGCAGTTACCATTTTCTTTGTACACCTTACAGATGATAAATTAGTTTTATGGTCTGCATGGGGCCCTTATCACATTACAGCACCAAGTGTTTGATAAAGAAAAAAAATGCCTCAGCTAAAAATCGAACTGAAATTTGGAGTCCCCGTGGACCTCATTTTTTTAACGTAAAGAATTTTAACCAACTTCCTTTTGGAAAGATTTATTGCTCTAAAGAGAAATGTATATCTCTATCCTATGTGCCTTTATTACAACTTCTTCTCTTCTCCTCTTCTTCTTCTTCGTTTTTTTTTTCCTCCCCCTGACATTAGATATAACATGAGTCTGCCATAACGGATTCATTATTGATTGGGGGATTTAGTGGTTACAGCAGAGGGAAGGGGAGAGCAGGACTCCTGGGTTCTGCTTCTGTCTTTTCTACTGACCTTGGGTGAGCTGTTCCAGCTCCCTGAGACTCAGTTTCTCCATCTCCAAAACAGAGAGTAGCAGGCAGTGACTGTGAGGAAGAACTATTTGTTGCACCTGGAAGCCCAGGAGAAAACCCAGGGTCTGGGCTTGTCCTGCAGATGGTGGTGAAGAGGGACTCTGCTGTGAAGACCATACCCTGGGACACATGGTGCTGTATCTTGGAAATCAGTTTCCCCTTTCCCACAGTGAGAGGGATGGAAAGATCTATTTTCCAAGAAATCCAGCAGTTCTACTTCTGCTAACCCTCCACTTTGACTGATCTTTTCCTGCTTTCAGCAATCTCTGCTCTGTTGACATGTGCGGTTCCTTATGGACATATTTCCCAGGCCCTTACATCCCTTTTCTGGAGCTGAAAGAGTTTCTGAGGCTGTGGGAGGGTGCTGGCAGGGCACTCACGAGCCTGTTGCTGTACTCACAGGTTGGCAAGTTGGGTCAGGATCCAGCCATGCTACCTGGATACTCTGGGAAGGCAAATGGCATCAGGTACAGAAGCTTTAAGAGGGAGCAAAGCACATGACTGCTTCTCTTCCTTCTGCTTTGAAAAACTCTTTCCAGAGGTGGTATTTGGTAAATATGAGCTCCTCAGCAAAAACCAGTTATTTCATTGCTTCAAATCCTTTAGAACAAAAGGTTTTTCTGTTTCCCAGTCCCCTGTGCCTGGAAGAGATACTCTGAGGTTAAGGCACTGAGGCGACACCAGGAATATCACCCAGGTTTGGATCCTGACCTGTGGTTACAGTATTTCTGACGTAGAGTCTGATGAGGTGGTGTCACACTGCTCTAAAAGGGATGACTATGGCAGGGATTATTCCAGACAAGTAATTGGTTCTCTGATGAAACCCTGAGCAGACATTCGTTTTAACGCTCTTTAGCTGAGTTTTGCCGTGTAGGTGCAACTCTATTTGAATGGCTGTCCCCCCACCAATGTAAATTATTAGCTACTTGTGACGTAGGTTTTTAAGAGATTGCTTGCCAGGAAAACACTGCCTATGTTTAATCACTTGCTGAAATCACAAAGAAGACATTAAGATTTGAGCGTGTGCTTAAAATTAAGCATAGAGTTAAGCACCTTTATGAATTAAATTAACACATTCTTTCCATGCAGTGAAGTTGAAAATACCTTTGAAAGCCCCCTTACAAAAGTGAGTAACGCTGTATTTCCCCACTGACAAATATCTACTAAAATGCTGTAAAATGAAAGAAGAATTCATAGCTGTAAATATAGCTTGCAAAGAGAGAGGCAACCTCCAGAATTTAGCAATCACATTTGTTAAGGTTTCTCTAAAGCCTAAACTCTCAATTAACAAGCAAATCATCATCAGACAGTCAGTGAATGGCAAATTCATTCTATTCAACATCTTTTCAGAAGTGGATTTTGTGCACTTATCTCCATGAAAACCCAGCAGGAAAGTTTTCCATGAGAGTGATCCTACATCTGCCTGTTTTTAATGACTGTAATGGCAAGCAATATTCTACAATTACTTTGGCGATCTCATTTCAAGCATGCAAATCATATTATTTAAGAGCCCAGCAAAAGTCATTTATTTCTTGGAACTGCTAGCTAACTTTGGTGGGGTGAGAAAAAGCTGCACTTGGAATTAAAAGCCCTGATGTCTTGTAACCTTCCACGGTGGAGTTGTAAAATTTGTCCAACAAGGTCAGACAAGAAATCCTGAAAATGAGTCACAGAGTGCAAGAGAGAAGATGGGACCGGGGGGCAGGGGCAGGAGGAGGGAACCCCACCACCATATTGTTCATTACCAAGTCACCTAGGTGCTCTTTTAGCTTAGATGATGAATAAAGAGTTCATAACCAGTTTGTCACTTTAGACACCAGGTAATAGCGAAAAACACCGCACACAATGTCATTTCAGAAAGACGTCTGGGAAAAGAGATCTTTTAATTGCCACTGTGACCACTCTGAAAATCTGATGAATATCTTTCCTGGTTTTGTTGTGGACAAAGCTGACTGTTTTTCTTATTCACCCAGAGCTGGTGGGTTTGTATGTTGTTGCAGTTTTGCTGCCTCATACATCAAGATGCACATAATATCTTACTGTCTGTCTTCTGTCGGTACAACTGTCTGTTAGTTTTTACTTTTTCTTTTCCTGTTTTTTTTTTTTTTTTGTGTGTGTGTGTGTGGGGGGGTTTTTTTGTTTGTTTTTTTTTGTTTGTTTTGGGTTTTTTTTGGTTTTTTTTAATGCTATGGCAGAGATAATGATGTCGGGCTAAAGAAACTCACTAGCTGGCAATAAATTTTGACACAATAAAGAAAATAGTGTTGCTTTAGCACAGTCTATTTTCAGCTCACAAAAAAAATAAATTATCTGTTTGCTTGTTTGTTAATTTAACCCATGTGGAGACTCAGTGAATGCTGTGACAAGATATATATGACAAGAATGATGTAGCAAGGTATAAGATATCATTTCACTTCAGGTTGCCAATTCTGTCTAAGCCTGATAAGTGCTGACAAAAAAATGAGCAGCTTCTAATAATTATTTTTTTTTAGGAAGTAAACCTCAGCCACTTTCTTTTTCTGTTCTGTCCCAGTTGCTCTCCCTCTACTCCAGCTCCCAACTGCAGTCTGAGGTTTTCTGGAAGGGTGGAAGCTGATTATCAGCTGATTTAAATATGGTTACAGGCTACTGGGCAGGATTTCTCAAAGTGGGAGGATATGTATTCCTTGACAGGAGGTTAGGAAAGGTCCCCAGGGGGTCTTAGAAAAGTATGGAGAAGGTCCTGCTCTGCCATGTGCTTTCTTCAGCCTCATGTTTTCGTCCTTTGCCACCAGCCTTCCTTTGGAAAATTTTGGGGTGAGCAGTCCTTGGGTGGTGATCTGTCAGAATCCTACCAGGTGTAATGTCAGGGGAGTTATACTTGTGAAAGTATTAAAGCTTTGTACAGCTAGCATTTCATCCCTGTTTGATCCATCACCAGTCAAAATGAGCAATGTTAGTTCTCTTCTCACTCACAAATGTATTAAATCAAAATAAAGCTGGGACTTTTCCACTGAAGTGTACCAGATTGTTATGCCAAATACCCATTAGTTTAACATATTTAGAGTCCTAAGCTTCTAGCCTTCCATTGTAGATCTTCATCCACAAGATATTTTCTCTTCTTATGGCCACTGAAATCAGTGGGGCTTAAACTCTTTGGTACTTTTATAGATCTAAGACATTTAGTGTTGAATTAGATTGCTGAGTTGTTAGATTGCTGAGTTGTTTAGTGTCTGAGCACAAGTGATTAAAATACTACATCCCTTACAGAGCCTTGGTACTGTATTATTCACCCCTGTGCAGAAGTCTCTTCAAGTCTACTTGTCAGTCCAGTGTTCCTATCTTGGCTGCTGTGCTTCAATGACACAGTTTCAGCCAAGTGGATGACCTTGATTTTGGTTGTATTGAGGACTACACAAGTTTGGAGAAAAGTGCTGTTCTTTATTATGTATATAATAGTACGCAGAGTTCTTCAGAAACAAATTAAGGACACAGATCTTACCCTCAAGAGTTTATGATTTGAATGGATCTATAACATGATGAATGAACACAATAGAAAGAGAAGGAGGAAAGAAAAATATAGGGTCAAGCATCACTAGAAAAATCTGTGTCGTTTCATTGATGAATTACACATACATTTACTGCTTCTATTTCAACTGTTACGGAGTGTAATTGGTATTGTATGTACATATACATGAAGGATGACCTAGAGATAAGATTGCTAGAAATCAGTTGCTGTTGCTAATGCAGCAAATCTGTTATATGGCATATATATAAATTTATATACATATTTATGTAAAATTAAATCTATAAAATCAGTAAATATTCTTTTGTAAAGATTTAGTCCCGAGTGACTGGCTTCTGGCATGCTCTCAGTGGCACATCAGACAATCTTGGATGACACTCAGTGCAACTGGCTTTTCGAGGAATGGGGATGCCAAGGTTTTAACACAAAAATTACTCCTGCCCAAAGAGAATCAATAGCTATGTTCTTTCATTAGTCACTCACATTTTGAGTCCATGACACTTGGTCTTCTTGACCTTATTTATCCCACAATGGAGTTCATGGTAAAGAAAGCAATCGAAAACCGAACAACATCAATAATTGCAGTCCTTCTATCTACCAACGCAGAGATAAACACCCAAAGTTATGATTTCAGCTCATGATGTTAACCCATAAGTGGTTTTGTGTGTTAATTTCATAAATGATAATTTTTTAATTAACTAAATCAACTAGATACTCTTCTCGATTTGAAGGCTTAGGAAATGTGTTGAAGATCCTAAACACATCCCAGGGAGAGGGGAAATCATGCTTCTGTGTTTCTCCCTTCTCAGGATGTTTCCATTTCTCCTCTTAGTACTTCCAAGGTGCATTTTTGAGGGTAATGTCAACAAAGGGTACTGGGCACCAAATGAGGAAATGCAGGATAACAGGAAAAGGTCCGTGGACTGCAGTTTGGTTAAGGTGTCTGGAGTGTGGTAGGAAAAGGACAAGTTGTGTGACTGTGCAAAAAAGCATGGTCAGGCAAGATTTTTGACTCAACAGCCAGAGCTAACTCATCTGAGAATTTGTAAATTGCAGAATTAAAGGGATAAAAATTTTACACAGATAATGTTTTATTTTGTTTTACTATTGTTTTTTTACCCCAGTCTGTCAGTAATGACTCTAGGTTCAGAATAAGCCTCTGCTGGAGTCAGTCACTGGAGTGGGTGATTAATGCACCCCTCACGCATAAACTTTTGACAGAACTTTATCACATACAGTACAGTCCTCTTCCCTGCCTGATGGTATTTGCTGAAATTTTCTAGTTTCACCACCGCCAACCACGTAGATGAATAACCGTATATAAATCCACACTTAGAATCTGCCCGTATGCAATGTTTATGTTGCTGAGTGTTAAATTACACCTGAGCCATTTTTACACGTCTCCACTGCAGACAAAGAAGTGATTGGTAGTTATGTGTCTCTGGGCTAGCTTGAAAGTGGCTATCAGATACAACAGCTGTGTAGCCATGCTAGTTTAAAGTCTGGTGTGGGCTGTAAACCTTGCTGGAGAAGGAAAGAGGAAGGAAATAAATACTGTGACAGTAGTGCACCTGAGCTCTGACATGCAGAGCTACACGGGCAGCTAAATCAAAACTAACTCAAGGTAGCTAGTTGAGTTATAGTCGGACTTTTAACTGCAGTAAAATTATTTTCATTGGGAACATATCTAAAGCAGGGGAATGATGCAGTATGAATAAAGGTATCCGCTCTGAGTGGAAGGTAAGTTTGAAGACTAATGTTGTAACGAATATTAAAAATATTAATATACAAATATACAAACCAGTCCAGAAACAGAGACATAAAGTAAGTTTTTTTCTGATATCTTAGCTTTTTTGTAATGAAAATAAGACAAGAAATCTTTCACTTTCTGACTATGTGTGTGAACAGACAAACTAAAGTGAGAAACTCGAGCTGCATTTACCCAAGTACAGTGTGCTCATGTTTGGTCTGCCTGTCTACCTGCCTATCTAGCTCTCCCTTAATCATGTAAAACCAAAAAATGAACTAATAGCAGCTTTCCCAGATGAAACAAGTGTATTATCTTTTTAGATTTTCTGAAGCAGGCCAGCATTTCATCATTTCACTGTGTTCAGTTGTTATGTTAGATTGTTTAATGTAATAGAATGACATGACTGGTACACCAGATACATCAGAATTATGAACGCTGGAAAGAGACAGTGATAAAGTGTTTTGAGATACATGCAATCCTGATAGTGCTATAAGTTTCTGCAATTGATTAAAGACATTTCCCCTGTGCCACCTCATTATTACACATCAAAGGGGAAAAACAAGGGCAAGCCGGATAGAAAAAAAAAAAAAAAAGAAAAAAAAAATGAAGAAAAAGAAAATAAAAAAAGAAAAATATGTTATTTTATCCATTCAGCAGAAATCCCCCACATATGCTAAATTAATTTGTATATACAAGTATAAATAAGCACAAGAGTGTCTAAAATAGGTTTGGAGGGCACAAAACTTTGTGTTGGTTGTCTTGCTGATTGACACATCTGGAAGAGAGATTATAGGAAAGCATCTGAGCAAGTAGGAAAATGACAAACTCAGGATTGCTGTAGAGATCAAAGAGGTTTCTCTTGTAAGAATGACAGAGATGCTGATCATACAAAATTACTTTTAGGGTAGACCTGAGTCCTGGTGTTGAGCTGGCATCAAATATAATTTTCTCCACAATTTGAAGGCACTCAGGTATAGCAGTAATTTTGGCTGGCAATTAAGAACAGATTGAGCTAGGATCTTTGTAATTCAGTTTATTTCCAGATTTCTAGAGGATAAAAAGAAAGTTTGCAAGTCTTATTCACCTGTGGGTACACGGATACCTGAATCACTCCAAACATCATTCTATTCCATTAATAGACAGTGATGAACTAGGGGTTGTGCGCTTATGGGAGAGCTTTGAACTGGCCTGAGAATAAATTGCGGTGCTCTGAGCTCATGGCAAATATCTCCAAAGCATTACTGGCTGGTTTTTAATTAAGATTGAGAAAATTTGTGAAAACCACGAGGATAAAATGAAGGTTGGTTTATTTACTAATGCAATTATATGCTGTAGTGTTTAATCAAGGAAGTCCAAGGAGATGCCAGACAAATTCAGGTGTGATAAGTACAAGAAAAAGTGCTCAGCGTGGTACGTTTTGTTTACAGTGACATATGATTTTCTTACAGTCCAAATTCACAAGGTATTAGAAGAGATATAATCCTCATTGTACAGATGATGAACAGTGAGGGAGAGAAGCAAAGAAAGATTATCACAGGAGGAACCTGAGCTAATTAGCTGAGAACTGAACCTGCATGATTTGGGGTTCAGACCCATGTTTTAATAGTCAGATAGTTTCTTTCCTTATTCTATTCTATACCCCAGAACTCTTCTTCCCCTCTAAAAGGGGATGCTTATCTTTCATCAAGTAAATCCTTCAGTGAAAAGCCACAGAATAATTTTTAAATCTGACTGTCATTTATGTCTTTGTGAGGAAGACCTAGAAAGGGTGGACACAAATTATGTCAGATCTGTGTAGATTTCACTGAAATTCCTACCAATGATTTGGTGGCCTTTATGTACAAAAACTGGCCTATAATTTTTCCAAGCTTCTACCATTTGGTCCTACCTGAACTGCTTGCTCTGCAAGAAGCCAAAAACTGAGCTCGCATCTGAAAGTAAACTTCTATCAGACACTGATATTTTTGCACAGGGTGAAAGCCCTCAGGTCAAGCAGTCTTATGGAAAAATGTGCAATTGCTCTCCCTTCTAGTCATGCTTGGGGACTAGCAGGGGAACATCTGCCTGCAGAACTATTCATATGTCACCTTTTCCCATCATTTAACTCACTTTTATAGAAAGAAAAAAACATTTCACAAGTCTTTGGAGTCTCAAAACTTCTCTCCCATTTTCAAGCCGCTATTTTTTTCTTAGGGGTGACTCATTCAGGTCATATGTTTTAGCTGAAGTTTCTGTTCAAGACTGCAAATATCAGAGCAGTGGAAAGTGTTTTTAATAAAAAATCTGTGTGGCTTGTCTTAATGACACATCCTCCCTCCTTCTCCAGGGGAAGAGTGGGAAGACATCTAGTTAAAAGATCTAGCTAAGAAGGACCCTAGAGTCTGTATCAGATGGCACTGTCAAAAGAACTTCCAGGTACTCCAACATATATTTTTAAAAAAGGTCTTAGAAAGTAAGATATTAGGACTACTGAATGTCCTTCATTATAAGGCAGGACAAGGCCTGAAACAACACTTTGTTCATGACTCATGCTCAATAAAGACAGGTCGTTGCAAGTGCCAACTCAAGAAAATTATTTTTCCAATCATAATCAGATAAGCCCTGAGAAATAAGAGTAGATTCATACAGTGTTTGCAGAAATAGCCAATGGGGAGCCTCCTATCTATTGGCAAGACCCTTATTGACGTCAGTGAGAGCATGATAGAGCCCAGAATGCAACAGACGAGGCATGAGGGATACACAAATACCAAATAAAAATACCACAGGCATTTTGCTCTTCAGCATTAATAACAAATGTCAACAGTCAAGTGCTGCTTCTTCAGTATGAAGCTGTGATATCCAGCCAGTGGGTAATCTCTCAAGACTTCCCAGCAGCCATTTATAGCTTTCTGATAAGGTAGAGGATTCATTTTGTTAGCTTGCCCCAGACTCTCTTGCCACAAAACAGCAGTTTTACTTGTAGAAACGAAAGTAGAGGTCAATCACTGATTTCGTGGAAAGGCAGGTACAGAGACTTGGGCACTAATAAGGGATTAGGAGCACCTTGCCTTAGTTATCGTCTTTGTAATAGGCTGCTTATACCAATTGAAAATATATTCCCACAAATACTTAGCCATTGTGTGAGCTACAACTGAATTATCCCCACATCAGCAGAACCTTGGATTATCAGTCTTGGAAAGAGATACTGGCCTGAGGAAGGCATCCTACGAGTGTGAGCAGCAAAGGTTTGGTGCTCAGTTTTGTCAGAGGCAGCCATCCACCCCTGGTCAAACCATTGCTCTGCTCTGTGTATGTGTGAATTTACAACCAACAGTTGTAAATTCTCTTCTGGAGGTATGTTCTTCTGTCTGGCTTTCAGGTACATGAAAAAGTAAAGATAGGAGGAAACACCAGCATTGCAGAGAGATCAGAAGGGCCACACATAAGCTGTTAAGTTTCATATTTCACAGTGTTTCAGTTCCATCCTCATCTTTACTTGTAGTTTGAGCTAAGCTGTAGAGTTTTGTAGGAGGATGTCTAAGGTGTAAGCATATTTTTCTTTCAGCTGGTGATGATGTGGGAGTGGAAGTTTGCTAAAAGGAGAGTCTCAGATGACGGTAATAATTCAAGTTGAAGTAGAAAGATTTTCCAGAGCTTTTCTGGCAAGAGCTCATCTTCTGGGAAGTGCTTGGGAACCCAAACACCACTGATTATGTAAAGCATTTTGAAACCTGAAAAACTCCTGAAAATTTAGGTCTCACTCTCACTTTGCCTAAATGCACCATTCGTGAAGCAGGAACAATCATACTGTGAAAATAAACACATTAGTGACTGTGACAAGCTCAGTGTTGTGGAAATAGAGACCCTTTAAATACCTCCGAGAGAATTTTGTGTCCAGGGCCTCAACCATCAATCAAGGCCTGAGTTAACCACTCTTCCTTCCTGTTTTGAAGTCTGGCAATTTCCCTGCATGAAGCCAGGCTCTTGGCAGCCCCACAGAGAGTTTCCTCTCACTTTCTGGTGCTGTTTTGTTCTATGAATTGTTTGCACTTCAGGAACAGGAGGATGAATTGGTCTCTACGGAGTGTTGATGCCATTTCAGTCTGAATAGGCTGGGGGACAGCTAACCCACAGGACAGAATAAAATACAAAGAAGGCTTTATTAGCGTTCCTCTCCCCTTTTAACCTTTTAAACACCTCTCTGTGAAGATCCCATTGTCTGTTCTTTGAAATTAAATGAGAAACAAGGAGAGGCCAGTGTAAATTCTAGCAGGTGGAAGGGTCACAGAACAACCAGTCTTAGCTATGCGAACTTTATTTGTATCGGGAACATACACTTGGGAATTCACTTTTGTTCTTCAGCTTACTATTTAAAAGGTTGAGCAACATAACCCTGTTTTTATAAATAAGTGTATGGCTGATGGCGGAAATTCTGTTTGTGCTATGCTCTGACAGGTCCCTTCATGTGGTGTCCCATATGGAAGGGAGATATTTTGCATTCATAGATCATTTTAATTTTACCATGTTTATTTCCTGGTTTAGCTTCCCACCCCTCATATTTGTGGAGATCAGTTCTTGAGTCTCTGGCAATGCAAAATGCCCAGTCTTCCTTGTTACCTTAAAAAATGTCCATATTTCTGCCTTTTGCAACATGTTCATCTTTCTGCCTCAGGCTTCTTACCACTGAAGTTTCAGAGAACCAGGCACGTCCTGTCTGGAGAGGAAAAGACTAAAGGGAGTCATGATGAATGTCCATAAACACATAAAGGCATGTCCCTGAAAAAGGAGAGGAACCAATTATCCTCATTAGTCAGTGAGAACAAAAAAAAAAAAAAAAAGGAGTGATAGGTTCTGGATGAAGCACTGAATATTTAGGTTGACTGTTATGGAAAACTTCATAACTATTAGTACATTTAAGGCAATGAAGCAAGTCACCCAGGGGAGGTAGTCAGATCACCTTCATTGGAGATAGTCAAGGGAAGGTTTGACACTCATCCATCAGAGAAGTGTTAGAGATAATTAAATCAGTCTTGCCCCAGGCAAAAGGATGGACTAGATAATTCACTAGTGCTCCTGTTCAACCCAGCAGATTCTGTATTTTTCCTTCTTAATAGGAAAGATATGTGTGTGTGTGTGTGTGTGTGCGGGCGCATGTGTACTTCATTTCCTATCAATCTGTTTTACCCACAGAATGGCTGAAGTATCTGTATTAGGAAGTGACATTTCTTTCCTTAACTTTATTGTCCTCATTTTGAAAGGCTTACTCCAAATCACCTCAGCAGTTTTTCAGGTGCCTGTATGCAGCATTGTGAAGAGGATAGAGTACCAGTGGCTGCTAGTCTTATTTTTTTTCCAGTTGATCGGATTTGTTTTGCTAAAATTCAGCTCTTAAAATACACATCTAGACAGGAAGAATTGCCTCCTTGCCTGTCTTGACTACTCAGTGCCATCTGCAGATTAGACAAGCATCTCCAGAAGGTGCTTTTATCCCATCCCTAGGATGGGTTAAAAACCAATGCGGCTCTGGAATTGCCTGTCTCTTTCCAGTGGTTTTATGGGGAGCCCAGATACCTCTTACATTATAAAATATCTGAAGACAAGACTAGACATCTAAAATGAAGCATCATGAGTCTTGCCCTTTGCAGCCCTGAACAGTCTGTTTTCCCATGCCTTTGTTTCCCTGGCGATAAAGCAGGGTAATGGCAACGGCAAGGTACCTAGTGTGCTGTGCATGTTGCCTATTACAATTATCATGATTGTCTCAGTGTTGCTTTGTGCTTCTCCATCTGTTTGCAGCCTCCATCTGTTGCCTCTCCTCTTACAGTCAGGTAAGTCTAAAGATTTAGTTAAACCTAAGAGTTAGGTTGTAAGTTGTCTGTGGCAGAAGCCACCTATTTTCCCTTCTGTCTTTGCATCACCTACTGCAGTAAGACTGTGATGCTCGGCCACGGCTTACTTGTGCTGCAGCAATGCAAGCCATGAGAATAGCAATAGCACTAGAGATCCCTGATTGTGTGGTCAATGATCCAAGCAATGCTGCTATGACATAAATCATATATTATTCTGATTTTTGATAATCACAGAACAATACAAGGACGTCTTGGAGAGTAAGTTTGCAAAGTGTCTTCAAATCTGTTCATGAGGCAAAGAATAATTTTGATATTTGTACGCTGAGACAAGTCCTGAGAGGTGGTAAAACCACCACTGTCTTTGGCAGCTCAGATTAAGCACCCATTATCACAGCTGAGATTGCAACGCAAGATTTAATTCCTTTGTTAAATGTGCAAGCTCAGAGTAATGCGACTTGAAGAGTCTGCTCTGAAAGGCAATTAAAACTTTGCACAGGGAAACCATATGGACAACATGGAAAGGAGACTGCCATCTTCTTCACCTTAATCTTTACAACCACAGTAACACCCAGCATACTGGGAGAGGGTCCTTTTCCAGTGTGTTTACAGGCAGCAAGGAAGACCACAGCCTGGCCTCACAGCTCAGAAAGAGATCAAATGTAAGCTAATCGTATACAACAAATCAGATCTGAACAGGGCCATCAGCAAATGGAGAAAGATTTTCTGCCTTTTCATCCAGTTTCTGTTACGCACTGTGTCACTAACACTCCAAGGCCTCCGTAATAGTGTAGATAATTTAAGCATTTCTCTTAGCCAGTGATATAGTTTACTTCGTAACATGCTTTTATGTTTACGTCCAACTGCTAGAGCTGAGCGTAGACCTGGTTTAGCTGACTAACACTAATGGATGAAGGTGCTGGTTCTTTATCCTAAAGGGTACATTAAGAAACAACAAAGTTTACCTGAATTTACTAGACTAAGTGAAAACCTTTGCTCTTCACAACTTGCAAGAAGGTCCTTTGAGTGAGCATATCCCTGCATCTGGTATCTCCTGTCAACTTTCAAAGCAAAAATCCAGCTTCCTCCACGTCAAGAAGGGGCAAATACATTTTGGTAAAGAAGCATTTCAGGCTACAGCAAGAAGTTGAAATGTGGTTCTTCAGCTGTGCTAAAGCACAGGTTACCCAGAGTCTCTAGCAAACCCCTGTCCTTTTTGGATTAGACACACTATATGACTTGCTTGCAGGTTATATGATACCCACATGAAGAATCACAGAATTACAGAATCTTCATGGTTGGAAGGGATCTCTGAGACCGTTGAGTCCAACTGTACACATACACAAAACTCCCAAAACAAACAAACAAAAACACAAAACTCAGACCCCACAAAGCAGATNGAGGCACTATCACTTCCCTACTCCTGCTGGCCACGCTATTCCTGATACAGGCCAGGATGCTGTAGATCTTCCTGGCCATCTGGGCATACTGCTGGCTCATGTTAAGCCGGCTATCCAGAAATACGCGTAGGTCCTCTTCCTCAAGGCAGCTCTCCAGCCACTCTCCCACAAGCCTGTAATGTTACCTGGGGTTGATGTGACTGAAATGCAGGACCCAGCACTTGACCTTATTGAACTTCATCCCACTGGCCTTGGCACATTGATGCAACCTGTCCAGGTCCCTCTATAGAGCTTTCCTACCCTCAAGCAGATCAACACTCCCACCTAGTTTGGTGTCATCTGCAAACTCGCTAAGAAGAATCTGATCTCAAGCCTCCAAGATGGGCTATGTGGCGTACCATAACAAGAATCAGTGCTAAATGAGTGGCAAGTTTAAGAAATTGTTAGTAACCATCTTCTGATTTCCCAAGCTATTTTATTTTCTTCAGTGATAGGCAAAAAATATTGCCAAACTCCCTGATGCTAACTATACTGTGCAAAATGGAAACTCTTAATTTGCCTGGTTAGGAAAACAGAACATAACTTTTATTTTATAGGGGCTATCATCTTGCGAATACTTAAGCATGTGCTTAACTTTAAACCTGTGAGGCCTTTTTAAAGACAATGGAGCTATTTACATACTTCAGCACACTGCTTAGTCTTCATAGGATTAGCGCTGACATTAGCAGCCTTAACTTCCTGACAGTGTAGTTTCCTAGTTTTGCATAACAATAATGTTAAGTTTCTGTCTGATGTGATTTACACAGCCCATCATTTGCCTTTATCTGTGAAGCTATAAATCAATGTGTACTTTTTACCCCTGGACTGATCTTCAGTCTGATTCTCTGGGCTGTAACTGTGATTATGCCTGTTCCCTCTGTTTTCCCTCCAGGTTTTCTTGGGTTGCTTCCACCAGCAGAACACTTTCCGCCTAATTGGGACAATGAACTTTATCTTCCCCCACCCCCA
>VXBW01005082.1:80690-93840 GCA_013400375.1 Thinocorus orbignyianus | reverse complement strand
CCCGGCGCAGGTCCTGCCCCCTAGGCGCCCATGCCAAGGGCGGGCAGCAATGGGGCCATTGTTGGGCTGCGCTCCCCCTCCACACTGATGCCATTCTCCGGGACGGACAGCAATGCTGGGCGGGAGGGGGCTACAGCCAGGCACCCCCCACATTCCTCTCCCACTCACCGGCTTGTTTACATGGGACTGGGGCTGGTGGGTGCCACAGTTTGGGGTGCCCGTGTCCCATCCTACCCCGGCGGTGCCATCCTTGGGGTTGGTGACACCCTTTGTGCAGTGGCAACGCTCCCCAGGGATCTGTGCTGCTTGTCCCCTACCCAGGAGCTCCACTGGGGCCATCCCTCCTTAGCAGGGGGGACCCACCATCCCCATCCCACCCTGTCACCCCCTCCCCACAGCCCAGATGTGTGAGACCCCCCACCCATGGCACACGGGGTCCCGCGTGGACCACCACCCCGGCTTACCTGAGCGCCCCGGTTGCTTGGCCATGGGCAGGGAGACCTTGGTGAGGGGCAGCACGTAGACCTCGGGGCCATGCTGGGGGGCTGGGGAGCCCTGGGCCGAGAGCTCCGTCACGTAGTCATCCCCCTCCGTGTTCTCAAACTCCTGGGTCGGGGGGGTGCATTGAGGGGCACACCCCGAGAAGAGACAACTGACCCCGTGGGCTCCCCACTGCAGGCAGCCTGCCCACGCACACCCCCAGAAATCACACCCTCCCTCCATGCACCCCAACAGCAGACCCCGCCGGGGGTGGCACCCACTCCCCACCACCCGGGCACCCCATCCCATTACCTGGCTGTGCCTCCTGGAGACCCCCCGGCTCCTGAAAGCCACCCGGGCGAGCAGGTAGGTGATGGTGAGCATCGTGCCCTGCCCAGCCCTGCCTCATGGTGCTGCCAGCCCCACCGGTGCCACTCACCGCGACCCGCCGGGCACGGGCAGCAGCTGTCCCCAGCCCCGTGCCCTTATATACAGGGTGCAGGGACACCGGGGACACGCGTGGGCTCATTGTTCCCCTCCGGCGTGGCGAGGTGCTGTGGCCGGTGTGTGGGACCGTTACACAACAGCCCGGCGTGTGTCCCCCCCCTCCCTGCCTGACCCCNNNNCCCGCCGCGGGCGCCACAAGCCTCCACAAAAATCCCAGCAATTAGGGAAAAACCGTTTTCTCGGCACATTCTGTGCCTGTGAGGTCAGGGTGCCTCCCACCCCCGGGGGCGTGCGGGTGGGACCGCCACGGTCCTTAACCATGGCGTGGCCTGGCCCTGCACAGAGCTCGGAGCGTGGATGGGTCAGGATACAGCCCGTAGGGATGCTGAGCCCCACAGATCCAGGCTGCACAGAGCCAGGAGCCCGGATGGGTCAGGATACAGCCTGTAAGGATGCTGAGACCCATAGATACAGGCTGCATGGGGGGTCAGGATATAGCCCATAGGGATGCTGAGCCCCACGGANAGCCCCACAGATCCAGGCTGCACGGAAGGGTCAGGATACAGCCTGTAGGGATGCTGAGCCCCACAGATCCAGGCTGCACAGAGCCGGGAGCCCGGATGGGTCAGGATACAGCCTGTAGGGATGCTGAGACCCATAGATACAGGCTGCATGGGGGGTCAGGATATAGCCCATAGGGATGCTGAGCCCCACGGATCCAGGCTGCACGGAAGGGTCAGGATATAACCCATATTGATGCTGAGGCCCACAGATCCAGGCTGCACAGAGCCAAAATCCTGGATGGGTCAGGATACAGCCTGTAGGGATGCTGAAAACCACAGATCCAGGCTGCACAGAGGGGTCAGGATACAGTCCATAGGGATGCTGAGCCCCATAGATACAGGCTGCACGGAAGGGTCAGGATTCAGCCCACAGGGATGCTGAGCCCCACAGATCCAGACTGCGCAGAGCCGAGAGCCCAGATGGGTCAGGTATGACCCACAGGGATGCTGAGCCTGACAGTGTCCATGCTCTGCAGAATAAGGATCTTGGCTGGGTCAGGATATGACCCACAGCGATGCTGAGCCCTACAGCATCCTGGCTCTGTGTAGAGTGAGGCAGCCTGGCTGGGTCAGGGTACATCCCAGAGTGATGCCAAGCCCTGGCAGCACCCTGGGGGGCAGGCAGGGGGCTGAGCTCCCCCTGAGCACCATCACCCTGAGCCCGGGACACATCCTGCACCCAGATCCACGGGGCACATCAGTCCTTGGCTGGGCTCTCAGGGAGAAGCCCCCACCAAGCCTGGCCTGGGGGAGACCCCCCGCCCACCATGTCCCCGCGTCCCCAGCTCACCTTGAAGCCGATGTCCCCCTTCTTGCAGCACAGGCAGGCCAACATGAGGAAGATGAAGGTGAAGAGCCCCGAGAAGGAAACAGCCACCACGGCCAGCGAGGAGGACCAGGAGAGCTCGCTAAGGGGGGTGCCGTCTGCGGGGACAGGAGGGGGCTCGGGTTCAGGGCAGGGGGACGGAGGAGGGGGGACACCAGGAGGACAGGAGGTTGCGTTGGGGGGTCCTGCCCAGGTGGGGGTGGCAGCATGCGGGGGCACATTGAGGTTCACGGGGGCTTTGGTGGGGTGTGGGGGTCCCAGCACCACGGTGGCCCCTCTGCTGGCTCAGCTCACGGTCAAGATGGATGGGGAACCCAGGAGGGACCCCAGAGCTGAGGTAGGGTCCCCACAGAAGCAGGGTGGCAATGATGCCCTGTGGAGGGGGATGCGCTGGCTGAAGGTCCTGGGCACCCCTGCCCAGCCGAGCCGTGGCACCAAGGTTTTCCCTGCGGTGGGAGTCAGGAGGATGGTCCCCAGCGCCCAGGCAGAGCCAGCTCCTGCCCCATCCCATCCGCAGAGCTCGGAGGTGAGATCCCCAAGGGATCGCCCAGCCCTACTCCCATTGGCACCAACAGCTCTGCCTCTGCCCCACGCCTGGGCAACCCACAGCTCCGGACCCTGGGCCACCGGGCACCCGGATGGGGATGATGTTGCTCCCAGTTGGGTGCTGCACCCCCCAGGCACCAGCACACCCCAAATCTGGTACTCATCACCCCTCTCCAGCCCATGCCAGGGCTGGATGTCCCTTCAGGGTGGCAGGGAGCAAGGTGGCAGCCGCGGCTCAGCTGCCTGTCCCTGCCAGGCCCCCACCACCGGTTGCAGCTGCCACATTACTATTCTGCCCAGAGCCTGCCCAAACAACCGGCACGATTGTGGTGGGAGGAAGCCGGAAAACCACGGTGCTGCCAGCACAGCCAGCATCACTGGGACCCACACACACCCCCACAGTGCCCAGCACAGTGCCCACCCCATGGGACATCAGGGTGGGATGAGTGCCCCCCATCCCAACCCCGCATCCAGCATCGATGTCCCTCCCCAGGGCACCGAGCCCCTCGGGGATGCTCGAGGTGCACGCACATGGACCATGGGGCATCATCCCATCGCCAACCCCCACATCCTGATGGTGCTGCCCCTCTGCTGCCCCCCGCACCAGGGCTCAGCACCCAGGCCCCGTGTGCCCTTGAGAACAACCCATGAAGGGCACAGAGGCTCTGGGGAAAGGTCCTGCCGCCTGGCACTGCCTGGCACCGCGCGGCACAGGGCACAGAGCACCCTGGCTCCTGGCACTGCGGTGAGTGAAGGCACTGCCCCCCCCGTGCCCTGGCACAGCCCTGCCAACGCCAAACTCTTTGGCATCGCCCGCGAAGGAGCTCCAGAGCCATCTTCTGAGGCTGAGGGATGCGAAGCCAAACCTGGGAGGAGCAGGGGGTGGCGTTCCCCCTCCTTTCAGCCAGTTTCCATGGTGAACACACTTTGTACCGCGAATGTCACCATTTTCCCTGGATAGTGGGACAGCGAGAGAGAAAATGACTCACTGAAAAGAGCCTTTTGAACGCCGACGGGGAGCAGAGCGCGGTGACAGAAGCCTTTCCAGCGGGGACCATGAGCTGAGCCGCGGCTCGGGAACCGGAGCTTCGCAAACGAACCGCTCTCCCAACCACTGAGCCCATGAGCATCATCCAGCCCTGCCTCAGTTTCCCCACCTGCATCACTGGAGACCTGGGAGCAAAACCAGCCCAGCCTGGGAGGGCACTGCACCAGGGCAGGGACACCACCACCACCACCGTGACCCACTGTCACCATCCGTCAAGCAAGTGCTGCCCTTCCCTGGTGGGAAACATGGTATCGTCACAGAGGCCAAATGCTCCCAAAAAATAGGTCACATGCACCTGCAGCAACAGCTGCCGGAGTATCAGGGTGCAGGGACCATCAGGACACAGGGAACACCGGGATGCAGGGCCAACTGCATGTGGTGTGAAGGACCCCAGTGCTCTCAAAAGAATCCGAGGGTCCCGTGACATCCTGCACCCCATCCTAAGGCTCTGTCCCCTATTCTCCATCCCCTGGTCTTGGTCCATGCCCTCCTACAGCCTTGGCACTTGGTGCCAGCCCTGGGCAGCCCCCCAGCAGCCTCCTTGCCCACCGCAAGGGTGCTCGGAGCCAGACAGAGGAGAGCAAGGGTGCAGGTGGGTGCAGTCAGCATGGCAGCAGTGTTGTGGGGGGCAGCACCCTGCAGAGCACGCTGGCACCAGCACCAGGCAGGGATAGATGGGAGGATTCAGCACCCCAGGAGGGCTGGGACCCCTGCCTGGCACCATCCCCATCAACCTCATCCCTAGCTGTGGGGGTCCTGTGGGACTATTTCATAGAATCATAGAATCACAGAATGCTTAGAGTTGGAACAGACCTTAAAGATCATCCAGTGCCACCCCCTGCCCTGGGCAGGGGCACCTCCCACCACACCAGGTTGCTCCAAGCCCCATCCAGCCTGGCCTTGAACCCCTCCAGGGATGGGGCAGCCACAGCTTCTCTGGACAACCTCCTCCAGTGCCTCACCACCCTCACAGCAAAGAATTTCTTCCTAATATCTCAACTAAATCTCCCCTCTTCCAACTCAAAACCATTACCCCTTGTCCTATCACTCCACTTCCTGATCAAGAGTCCCTCTCCAGCTCTCCTGGAGCTCCCTTCAGACTGAAAGGCTGCTCCAAGGTCTCCCTAGAGCCTTCTCTCCAGCTGCTCTGCAGCGCTCCCCACCTCACCCTGGGGCTCAGGCTGAGAACGGCCAACTCAGTGCATCCTCAGCCTGGCCAGAAGCAAATGCTGCATCACTCGGGCAGCACCCAGCACCCAGAGCCCACCCAGGACCAGTGCCAGGGGCTGCATCCAAGCCAGGCAACACCGACCCAGCCGATGTGGGGTGGGGACAACCCGGGGGTTGGTGGCAGCAGTGAGGCCACAGCTCCAGCCTTGGGGGCACCTGTCCCAGCCCCAGGCCCGAACGGGAGCAGAAGGGACACAGAGGGAGTCTGGGGGTGCCAGGGGCAGTGGGGTGCTGTGGGATGCTGTGAGATGCAGTGGGATGCAGTGGGGTGCTGTGGGGTGCAGCAGGGTACAACGGGGTGCAGAAGGACACAGCAGGGTGCAATGGGGTGCAGTGGGATGCAGTGGGGTGCTGTGGGGTACAGCAGGGTGCAGAAGGATGCAGCGGGATGCAATGGGGTGCAATGGGGTGCAGCGGGATGCAGCGGGATGCAGGCAGGTGTGGTGGGATGCAACGGGGTGCATCAGAGTGGAAGATGGCACGCCGCTGCCCTCCCACCGCCCGCACCTTCCCGGTGCCCCCTGCCTTAACCNCCCTGGCCTCTCGCTGCAAGCCACAGCCCCCTGCCTCAGTTTCCCCACCTGTAATGCACGGGGGGTGGTTGCCCCCCAGGACCACCAAGGGTCCATGTGGTGGGGTGAGGCGATGGATGCTCCACTGTTCCTTCACCCCCATCATCATCACGGCTCCCATCCCACCCCATCAACCTGCCAGGTCCTGCACCCCAGGGTGCCACCCCGGCACCAGGATGAAGGATCCTGCGGGAGGAGCCCAGCTGGGGAGAGGGTGGATTTGGGCAGGGAGCAGGGCAGGATTTGGGTAAGATTTGGGCAGGATTCAGACAGGGAGCAGGGCAGGATTCAGGTAGGGAGCAGGACAGGATTCGGACAGGATTCAGGCAGGATTTGGGCAGGATACAGGTAGGATTCAGGTAGGCAGCAGGGCAGGATTCGGGTAGGGAGCAGGGCAGGATTTGGGCAGGATTCAGGTAGGGAACAGGGCAGGATTCGTGTAGGCAGCAGGGCAGGATTTGGGCAAGATATGGGCAGGATTCAGGCAGGGAGCAGGACATGGTCTGAACACGCAGGACCCCTGGGCACCCCCAGGTGCAGGCTCAGTGCCCCCCTGCCCCGGCAGCCCCCCCAGCACAGACACAGCCCGGGTGAGGCATTAATCCCTGCGCCCGTGGGCAGCTTCCAGGGAAGCAATTTTACACCCCACAGGACGAGCGCTCTGCTCACCCACACGCATCCAGGCGGCAAGAAACCACCCGCTGCCATTTAGCTCCCAAAGGCCAGGCTGCTCCTCACAGCCTGTCGGCATCTCCAGAGGGAAACTGAGGCACTAGGAAATGGGGAAGAAGCAGGGTGACCCCAGCTGCTCCATCCCTGAGCCTGGATCCCTCCCCAGCGGTGCCACCCAGGACCACGGCACGGAGCCACAGCATCCTCCTAAGAGGGACCAGTTGAAACTGGGGTGCGAGGAAGCAGCCCCCCACAGCCCCACAGCCCTGGAGATCATCTCCCACCAGAAAGAGCCAGAGCCATTTGGGCAACCTCTCCGGTGATTAACAGATGGGTTAATTGCAAATGCGAGGCACGCCTTGGTAATCTGTTCCCCTTATGTATCTTTTAATGTGGGCTTATTTAACCAACGCACAAGTATTTTAAAAAGGATTGATTCTTGCCTCTTAATTCTGGTTTTATCATCCTGGGATGAATTAGCAGTAAAAAAATAATTAGATGGAAAATAATAAAATTAAAAAAAAAAAAAAGAAAAAAAGAAAGAAAAAAAAAAAAAAAAAAAAAAGATCATCCATCATTTTCTAACGTGATGAAATAAAAATTAGGCCTGTAATAAGTCCAGGCCAAGCCGCATCATTGTTGTGCACACACCAGCCGTGTCAGCCTGATTAGAAACAACACCAAAAAATAAAAAATCAAGTTCCTCCATCAAAGCCTGCCCTGCTGCAGCGCCGGGTTCCCAGCCGGCACAGCCTGCCCGCCATCAACTTTCTCCATTTTCTGAGAAAATAGTAATATCTAAAAAATCCTCCCAAGCAAGACTGGCTTGATTATTTAAACCAAATCGTCCTGCCTCGGGTGCTGCGAAGCCTCCCACGCCGGCAGGGACGCTACGGCAGCATCACCACAAACCCCTCTCCCAGGGGACAAGGAGCGACCTCGGCCCTTCGTGCTTGAGGAGGGAGCAATGTCCACCCCAATCCTTGCCCTGCCCTGGCAGGGACCCCCTCAGCCCCATGCCAGGGTGGGTGCCAGCGGCTGGGGAGCCTGGCACCACGGTCCCGCCACTGGCAGCGTGTGGCAGCGGCTGAGACGAAGCAGCCTTTACGTAACGGCGTGCGAGGCAGCGCGGAGCCGGGCAGCCTATTTTTATCAGAAATGCTCAGCGGCGTTATGAAACCAGCAGCTTCGGCTCTGGAGACAAGAGATGGAGGAGCAGGCACCCCCCCTGCCCCACACAGGCAAGGGGATGCTCCATGGGGCATCACTCGAGTGGGCACAAGGAGATCCCCCCGACTCCTGCTCCTGAGCAGATGTCAAGGTGTCCATCATAGAATCATAGAATCATCCAGGCTGGAAGGGATCTCCAAAGGTCATCTAGTTCCACCTCCCCGCAGTCCCAGGGACACCCCCAGGGCCTCATCCAGCCTCACCTGGAATATCTCCAGGGAAGGGGCCTCAACCACCTCCCTGGGCAACCTGTTCCGGTGTTCCACCACCCTCAGAGTAAAGAAATTTTTCCTAATATCCAATCTAAATCTGCTCTTCTCCAACATCTTCTCCATCAGCACAGCCCTGGCACAGTCCAGACCTCGGCTGCCCCACGGCAGGGCAGGGAGTGGGGCTCAAACCCAGGGGGATGCTCGGTACCAGCCCCCTCTCTGCACCATCTCTGCCCCCGGCCAGCCCCATGGTGTCCAAACCACCGTCACCCACGTGTGTGGGAACACACAGACCAGAAAGCCCGGAAAAAACACCCAACTTTGCTGAGGCGACGGAGGTGGGGATGGCCCAAGGCCGGGAGCAGGTCCCATCCCTGCTCCCAAACCCCTCCTGGGCTGCGGTGAGCACCATGAGGATCACCCGATCTCACAGATATTTTGGAAAGATGAAGGGCCACGGAGGCCGAGGTGGTGGCCCGGCAGCAGGACACCCCGTCCCAGCCGGGATGGGAGCCCCGGAGCACCCATGGGAGAAGCAGCCCCTGCCCAGCCAGGCGGGCAACGCTGCTCCATTTGCTGCGTTTGCCTACACTGGAATTTTCCTTCGCTCCAGTAATTAAAACAAACCGTTTTAACACGGCTGCTGGCATCGGGCTGCGGAGGAGGATGCCGGCTGAGGCTGGGAGAGGGGAAGGGATGGGAAGCAGGAACCCCGCAAGCGCTCACTGCCTCCATCCCGGGCTGGGGGACAGCGGTTCTGCAGGAAATCCTGGACCTTCTCCCCCTTCCTCCAGTGCCGAGCCCTCACCCACCTCCCAGTCCTTCATCCTCCATCCCTCGGCACCACCGGGAGCCCTGCACCAGCTCTGGTGCTCTCCGGGATGCTGCCCGTCCCCGGTGTGCCCCCCGCCGTTGGCCCGAGCTGGAGTGGCTCCCAGAGTTCAGCCCATGGCAAATGATATTATGGCAGTAATTGCCCTAAGTCGGCCGCGCAGCACGCTCCGCCGACGCTTCCCCGGGCTGTCAGGGGGATTAATGCCCAGAGGAGATTTATTTTCCTGCCACCGGGCACGCTGAGTCAGCACAGCTCGGCTCCTCTCCGTGCCAGCACCGTCACCCTCCAGCTGCCCCAGCACGGTGTCCCATGCCGTTATCCCGCAGGATCCCTCCGGCTCAGCCCACCCCAATGGGTCCCACCGGGGACATCCCCGGGCATTTGCCAGGGCAGGAGCAGCTGGAGATGGGCAGACCCCCTGAGGGGCTGTGGGCACAACCAGGACCACCATCCCTCCACCCTGGGCAGTGGGTCTGGCACCAACGTGCTCACCAAATCGATGTGACACGGGGTAGAAACAGGCTCAGCCACAGGACTAGAGTGGCCCAACAGCCCCTTTGATGCCAGCATGGGAGCTGCCTGAGCCAGTGGGGATTTTCCAGCCCAGGGAATTAACAGGCAGCGTAACAGGAATGAGGAAAAACCAGGGAAGCACAAGTTGCCCGCTCTGCCTACCCTGGCTGCAGGTACCCATCACCGTGCAGGCTCCTGGCTAGATGTAGCCCCCCCTTGGCTGGATGCAGCCCCTCCCAGCTAAAAGCAGATTCCCACAGATAAATGAAGACCCTTCGTGGCAGCGGGAAGGATGCGGCCACACGTGTTGGGCCAGGTGGCACATTGGCAGTGCCAGTTCTGCCGGGATGGCAGGGCTCGGGTCGAGCATGGAGAGATGGACAGCGGGAGATGGGCAGTGGGAGATGGGCACAGGGATACAGGCACCAGGAGATAGGTACCGGGAGATGGGCAGTGGGAGATGGGCACAGGGATACAGGCACCAGGAGATAGGTACCGGGAGATGGGCACCGGGAGCACACGGTGCTGGGGCGGGCACAGCCCGTGGGTTGATCCGGCACATGGTGTCCCACGGAGCGCCGGGCAGGGAGCCCATGAGTCACAGCCCACTCCTCCCCCCCCCTCTGCCACCCCGGGAGTGCGGAGCCCTTTCAACCCCGGCGTATTAATTTCTCCTAATTGGCTTTGACAGGGATCCGTATCGCCATCCCGAACGCAACCGCCCGTGTGCATGGAGCGGGGGAGCGGGGAGGGAGCGGCGGGCAGAGGGAGGGATGGAGGGAGGGAGGAAGAGAGGGAAGGAGGGGAGAAAGGGGGGAGCAAAGCGGTACCCCCGGGGGAGCAGTGCTGCCTGGATCCATCCCCCCTGCCGAGCGGGACCCAGCTGCCCTGCTGCACTGCAGTGCTGCGCCAACGCCATTTCCCGCGGCAGCCCAGCTGCCAGGCTGTGCCGGGGCCAGGGGATTGACACACACCACCCCCGGTACCCCCGTTGGCACCCCGACTCACCCCCCTGCCCCTGTGTTGCCTCCTGCTGCCCACCAGCCGGACAGACGGATGGGCCCCGCACCGCTGGCACCTCCCAGCATCAGCCCTTCTGCCAGAGGGGATGCCGGCCACGGTGCTGCCCCGGCTGTGCCTCCCTGGAGCCACCACCTTCATCTCCTGCCCAAGGAGGTGCCACCTCCCTGCCCCAAATCCCCCTTTCCATCATCTTCCCCCCCCATCCTCCCCCAGCATCACCGGCAGCCTGGTTGGCACCAGGGTGGGAGCACAGGGAGCGCCCAGCTGTGGGTTTGAGCTGCCACTTCTAGGTGCCACGGCCCCTTTGCCACCACAGCCCTCCCATCCAAGTCCTTTCCCATCCCCTTTCCATGCCAGAGGTGGATGGTGATGCCAGACGTGGGGCACTGACACTCACCGAGATGTTGCTGCCACGTGGCCTGGGGGCACAGGACAGCAGCACGTGCCAGCTGGGACCAAAACCACAGGGCTGGGGGGCTCCTCACCCTCAGCCTTCCCCAGAGTTTTGAGCCCTGGCTCAAGAACCATCCCAAAACACAGGATCCAGCAGTAAAGACCGGTGTCACCACAGCCACCGGCAGCTGGTGACACCTCACGGGCTGCCACGGGACAGGGAGAGGGGCCGGGGCAGCTGCGAGGAGGAACATAAAGGGGAAGAAGAAATAGGTGGGGGAGAGAAAATGTTTCCCACGATTTCAAAACACGCTCCTGGGTACGAGATGGGGAAGTGCAGGCTGAGAGCGGGGAGGGCAGGCAGGGCAGGTGGCAGGGTGAGACATCCCTGTGTCCCCAAGGAGCTGCCATCGGCTTCACTGCCAGAGGATGGAGCGCTGCTGACCCCACAGTAAAGCGCTGCCCACCTGGGGGACACAGGGGACGTGGCACTTCTGCCCCCTGCCTCCACGCATCCTCTGTTCGGTGGGGCTGCCACAGGTCATGGCACTGCCAGGGCAGGGGGTGGGCACCCCATTCCCGTAGGAAGGCCAGGGAATGAGGGCTCTAGGCTTGGGGTGGTCAGTGCTCTGATGGTGGCTCCGAGAGCATCTCCAGGTCTGACCTGTGGGTGGGTGAAGCAAGATGGGAACCACGATGGGAACCGTTGGGCCAGGACCCCTCCCCAGAGCCCCCAGTGCTGGCAGCGAGGGCATCCCCTGAGCGGTGCATGCCAGCCCAGGGAACTGGCACATCTGGTGGCTGAGCTGGGCAGCCTGACCAAAAACAGCAGCTGAGGCCGGAGCACGGGCTGCTGGGGTTGGCACATCCCTTGGGCACCTCTGCCCCAGGTGACACCGCTGCCACCGTCCTCCACGGCCGGCTCAGCCCACAGCGGTGGTGGCTTCCCACCATCCCTTCCCAGGGGATGCAGGGACACAGGACCAGGAGTGTCCCCTTTCCCACGCAGAACTGGAGCCTCCAGGGCTGTCCCATCCTCCAGCCACAGTGCCAACGTGCCACCAAGCACCCTGAAACCCTTCCTCTTCTTCCACACAAGCAAAACCTGGGGAAACCAGGCTGGCGCGAGCAGCTGGTGCCACCACACAGGCAGGAGGTGCTGCCAAACGGGCGAAATCAACAAAGCCATGAAACAGAGCATGCGATTTGCTCCCCCTCACCACCTTTAATTCCTCCCCCTGCCAGCACCCGTGGGTGGCAGCCCAGCAGCAGCGGCTGAGCCTCGGGCCCGGCTGTGCGGCAGCACTGCGACGGGCAGTGATGGAAACCTCCTCAAGGAAGGATTTTTTAAAATCAAACCACCCTGCAAATCCCCAGGTTGATGGGATTAACGCCGTAAACGGGGCACCTCACCAGAAACCCAGGGAAAAATCCCACCGGAGGCGGAGGGCAGCAAACACGGCTCCGCTCCCAGCGCTCCCACATTTAAGATGCAAATAAAGAGGTTTCCTCCTGAAGAGAAATCAATGCCGAGCGGGCTGGGAACAAAGTCTCGGGCAACGGGGGGACGTGGTTTGGCTCGTTTTTAAATCCCTCCACGGATTCAGACCATCCACAGCCACCAGAGCCAGGGCCAGGCAGGTGGCAAAGGATGGAGGGGACCAGGAGCAGCTCTGACACCCGGAGCCCCCGGTACCGGCACCACTTGTCCTCCTCGGCAGTGATGGAGGAGGCGATGGGAGCCCAGCAACCACTGCTGGACCCTGACATGCTGTTCTATTCCCGGTTTGGGAAACAAAGAGCCGGTGCCGAGCGCGCTGCCAGCCCCACCAGCCCTCCCCACGGGCGGTGGGTCCCACGCACCGGGGGTGCCTGCTGTGGGTGCGATGGTCGCGGCGGGAGAGGAGGGATGTGAGGAGAGAGAGGCGGCTGCCGGCGTTTGGCAACCGAGGAGCCAAAGGCGGTGAGAGGAGAGGAGAGGAAAGGAGAGGAGAGGAGGGGAGAGGAGAGGAGAGGAGGGGAGAGGGGGGAGGCTGCTGCTGCAGCAGCCCCAAAACACGCACACACAAAAGCCAGCCCCTGCTCTTGCTCCCGCGTCTGCAGCATCTCCTGCAGCTGCGGCGCGGCCGAGGCCGTAGCACGGCGCCTTACGTAACAGCCTGCACCCCAAAAACCCTGCTCCCCATCTCCCGGCCACCTCACCGAGCCCCCCATGGCCTCTCCCAGCCCGGGGGGCCACCACCAGCCCCGCAGCCGGCAGGCGAGCAGGCGTCCCAGGCAGCTGGGGGGGCTCAACCCCGGGCAACCCCCATCTTTCCTCTCCCCATCACCATCATTCCCGCTGTTATTATCCCGTTTTCAGCCCGCAGATGCCTCCGGAGGCAGCGCGGCTCCCGGGATTCCTCCAAACCCGTGGATGGGGGGGACACACACACCACAAAACGCCTGCCGGTTGCGGCAACGGTTCCTCCACCGCTGTAAAGGGGTCCGGTCGCCGACAACCCCCACTGCCACCCCCCAAAAGTGACATTTCGATGAGGGCGAGGGGATGCTTCACCCG
>VXBW01005082.1:59919-80594 GCA_013400375.1 Thinocorus orbignyianus | reverse complement strand
CGGGACACGCCGCCGCCGCCCCCGCGCGGTCCCGCATGGGGTGGACGGGACACATCGGGACACATCGGGACACTCAGCCACCCACCCGGCACCGGAGAGGGGATGGGACCCCACACACACAAACACCGAGGGGTAGACACCCGCCTCGGTACCGTGGAGATGTGCGGGTGTTGGTTGTCCCAGGAATCGCTGGCTTCCCGGGACTGGGAATGGGGCTGGAGATGGGGATGGGAAGGGATGAGGACTAGGGATGGGGATTGGGATGTGGATGAGAGCAGTGATGGGATGGGATGGGAGATGGAACCAGGGATAGGGTGGGAGATGGGACCAGGGATGGGGACCAGGGATGGGATGGAATGGGATGGGAGGACAGGACCAGGGACAGGACTGGGGATGGGAACCAGAGATGGGAATGGGACTAGATGAGGACCAGGAATGGGAATCGGGATGTGGACGAGATCAGGAATGGTATGGGAGATGGGACCAGAGATGGAGACCAGGGAAGAGATCAGGGATGGGGATCAGTGATGAGGACTGGGATGTGGATGAGACCAGGGGTGGCATGGGAGATGGGAGCAGGGATGGAGACCAGGAAAGAGATCAGGGATTGGGACAAGACCAGGGATAAGATGGGAGATGGGATTAGGGATGGAGACCAAGGATGAGACCAGGAATGAGATGGGAGATGGGACCTGGGATGGGATTGGAGATGAGAGCAGGAATGGGGATAAGACTGGGGACAGGATGGGCAGCTCTGCCCCTCAGCCAGCCCTACACGCACCCCCAGCACACTCGGACACCCCATGCTCCAACCTCGCACTCCCGCTGGACACCCCAGCACCCCACATCTCTGCACCCACCACCCTGTGCACCAGCACAGCCCCCAGCCTGGGACAGGGGGAGCAAAGCCCTTTCAGCAGCTCCTTGTGAAGGTGGCCAGGAGAAGCTGTGGCACGGGGTCCCTGTGACACAGGACTGTGACCCCCAAACGGTCCCAATCCCTGGCAGGGAACAACCCACGGCTTCACCCACAGGCAGTTCCCAACCAGCACCAAGCCCACCCACCCCCAGAGAGCAGCCAGACCCAGGCTGGACCTTCCTCTGGGGTCACGGTGGGACAGTCCCATCCCCGTGAACCCCAGACTGGGAGCTGCTGCTGCTGCAGGACACCATCCCAGCTCAGCTCTTCGCCCGGGGCTCACGCTTCCCCCCAAGTCGGTTTTAATATTTAAAAAGCCAAATTTTGAGTACACCATTAATTTTTTACAAGACTTCAAGACTTGCAGAGAGCACCACGCCGCACATGTCGCGTCACCGCAAATAGATACAGGGCTGGAAAAATTACAGACTGCTGGGGGAATAAACATGCTCCTGTCAGCAGGAGCCAGCTTGCTTCTCCAGAGCCTCCACGTTTCCCTGCTCCAGAGCAGCTCGCATCCACGTGGCCCGAGGTCCCTCTGTGAGGGGTAGCGGGGGGACAAATGACCCCCACCGCCCCCCAGCATCACCCAGTTTGGTTTCAGTGCACCTTGGCTGGGGGGCAGCCCATGGGACACCCCCCTCACCAGCCACCCCCAGGTCCCTGGGTCCTTCCTGGCCATGCCAAGGGCCATGCCATGTCCCCGTGTGGTCACTTCACCATGGGAGCCCTCCCAAGGTCTCCCAGATGCCTCCGCAGGCATCAAAGCAGCAGAGTGAACCCAGCACAGCGGCTGGCACCTGGGGGAAGGGGGGAATTTGGGCTCTCTGGGAGCTGGGGTGGTACCTGCACCCACCAGAGCAGCCGTGGTACCGTGGGGAGGGGGCAGCCACAAGCCACCAGGGAGAGGTGGGGGGGATTTGTGTGGTTGGCCCCACTCCTCTCGTGGCTGAGCTGGCACAGGCTGAATCACGGCGAGGCTGGATGCAGGCGGGGGTGGGCGGCCGCGCAGAGCCCTCCCCAGCACCCACCTGCTCATCCTGCAGCCCCCACGGGGCACCCACCCATCCTGGGCACCCTGCAGCACACACAGCTGGGCTCCAGGAGGATGAGCTCCAGGCCTTCCTGCTGCTGGGCAGGGGCAGCGGTGGCTTCAGTGGGTGGAATGGGATGAAATCAGCCAGCTGTTGGGTTTTGGGGGTACCAGCGCAGCTCCCCATGGAGGCAGCCCCACTGCCAGTGTCTTTCCCCTCCAGCACAGCCCCTGTGTGGGGCAGGATGCAATAGGGATGAGGAAGAGGATGGAGAAGAGGATGGAATAAGGAAGAGGACAGAGATGAGGATGGGATGAGGAAGAGGACAGAGATGAGGATTGGATGAGGAAGAGGACGGAGGTGAGGATGGGATGGGGAAGAGGATGGAATAAGGAAGAGGATGGAGATGAGAATGGCATGAGGAAGAGAACAAGAAAATGGGTGGGCTGGGGATGGGATAAAGACAGGGGATGGAGCATGAGGATGAGGTCAGGGATGGGATGGTGTTTGTCCCTCCCCAGGGAGACCTGAGACCCCAGCTGCATGGGCAGCCCATGCCCAGGTACCCTCCTTGCCCAGGTGACAGCCCCAGCAGCTCTGTTTGACATCTGAGATCTGTTGGGGTCCCCCAAACCCACTGCCACCCCCAGCGCTGCCCACCCCGAGACCCGGCGACCCTTCCCTCTCCCTGCTTCCTTGCATTTTCCTGCCACGACCATGAAAGAGAAGATCCCAAGGGAGAATTAAGGCCAAATGCCCAACCACCCCCGGCCAGGCACCAGTTGGGGTGCAGCCCTGAGCAGGGGGGACTGTCCCACGCCGGGCAGAGCCTGGCAAGAGGCAGGGCTTGGCACTGGGGGGATCGAGGTCCCCTCTTCAGCCCTGCAGCACTGCTGCTGCATCTCAGGCAGGCGAGCAGCACGCTCGCCCCAATTAGCAGGGGAGATTACCCCGCCCGGAGCCTGCCAACTCGCTCCGGCTTCTCGGCTGATTTGTCTGGGGCCGCAGCTAATCCCCCGCCGGGCAGACACCAGATTGAGCCACGATCTCCTGCGTGGCGGCTGCCAAAAGCACCCTGTGCTCCTGACCTCCTTCCCGGAGCAGTGGTGGGGCTCCGCGGCAGGCAACGGGCTCATCCTGCCTAATCCCAGGACAGGGGGAGAGGGGGCTTCGTAATTGGGGATCTTTGGAAGAGTCTGTGACAGCCACACGGCCACCAACAGCCTTGGGTGGCAGGGACAGGGCTTGTGCCATGTGGTTGAGGATCCCGGTCCCACGGGATCCCCCTGGGGTGTGGGGAGGTGGGAGTCCGGGGTGTTGCAGCAGCAGGGCACAGGCAGCCATCTGGGGAAAATCTGCATCCCTGCTTATGCAACACCACTGATTTATTCATGCCTGAACCGGGCACTGGCCTAGAAATTAGCCTGGGTGATGCCAGGGAGGGGCAGGGCTGGAAAGATGCTGGAGGAGGGAGCCCCGGGGGGACCGTGCCCACCCCCCAGCCGGCAATTCCAGACAGGGCAGAGGGTGCTGCCACCCCTACACACCACCAGCAGGGCTGCAGCCAGGCACAACACCCCGCTCTGCCCCAGGACAGGCAGGGAGGGGGCTGCTCCCTCTCGTCCCACGTCAGATTTTGCATGATTAACCAATTTAAGCGCAGCAGGTCGTGGGCTGTGGCACCCACCCGGGGCAGGAGGCTCTGGGTGGCCCGAGGGGAGGCTGCGCAGGGCGGAGGACGGAAGCGGCGCTCAGGAAACGGTGGTTAGAGAAGCAACAGCAGGGAAAACAAACCCCCTGCCTGGCCTTTCCCAGGAAAAGGGAGCTGTGCCCTTCTCCGAGGGACAAGAGGGGAAAGGAGCCAGCACCCCTCTGGCTCAGCCAGCAGCACCCTGGGGTTGGAGAAACTCCTCATGTCCCCACACACAGGCAGGGTAATGGGTCCTCGTGGGCCCACGGCACCCTTGGGTGCCTTAGGACCACGTTCCACAGCCAGGAGCTCACACCAGGACAAATGCCAGTGCCAGGAAGCAGCTGAGCTCCTCTCCCTGCAGCTCCACAGCACCCATGGGTGCCTCAGGACCACGTTCCACAGCCAGGAGCTCACACCAGGACAAATGCCAGCGCCAGGAAGCAGCCAAGCTCCTCTCCCTGCGGCTCCACATCAAGCTGGGGTCACCCCAACCACTTCTCCCCGGGAAGAAGGGGGCTCCGGCAGCCCTCCCGCATCCCACAGCCCACCAGTGGAGCACAGGACGGGTGGGAAACACTCCAGGACCACGATGAGCAAACATCTGCCTGTCCCCCACGCCGAGCCCCGGGCTCCTCGGGGGGAAAAGGCTGGAGAGGAGCAGTCACACACTCCCTGCTGAGAGGAAACAGATGCCGCCGGCCCGGCCCAGGCATTTCCCGTGGCTGTCAGGGGGTGCTGAGAGATCTGCAGGTAGCAGAGCCTGCAGGATCTTGTCCTGCCCTGGTGGTGCCTCCCTGCACCATCACAGATACTGCATTGTCTGAGCCAGCACCCATAGGGTGGGGCTGGGTGACAGCATCCACCTCCACCCATCCCATGGTGGGAAGGGGAGTGGGCTCAGCGCAGCCCCCCACCTCAAAATCTCCAGAATCTCCTCCTCAGAGGAGGCTTGTGGCCACCAGCTCCACCATGACCTGCAGGTCTCACCACGGGGAAGGTGTCAGGATGCGGGAACACAGGGTCAGGAGTGTCACCCACTGGCACAAGGAAGAGCAGCTCGTGCCCCAGCAGTGACACACACGGGGAGGGACAAAGCCACCAGGGAAGAGCAAGAAGTGGCGGGTGGGACAGAGACCCCCCTTCCCCCAGGGACACAGACAGCACAGGAACAGCTCTAGAAACCAGCAGTTTTATTGCTAAAACACAACCACTGAGACCAGGTTGGGGAAAAAACAGGGAAGGGAAGGGGGGGGCAGGGAGAGCCTGACCCCAGCCCCATGTTCAGGGGTGTCTGCTCCCCCCCACAGCCCCCCCGGCAGCATGGTCAGTTGTCAGCCAGCAGCTGCTTTCGCTGCTGCTCCAGCAGGGCTTCCAGATGCTCTGCCCTCTGCACGGCTGCCTGCAAGAGAGCAGGGGGGAGGCAGAGCTGGCTGCACCCCCATATCCCCAGGGGCAGGGGGGAGGCAGAGCTGGCTGCACCCCCACAGTCTGAGGGGCAGGGGTGGGGGTCAGGGCTGGCCACCCCCCTCACTCACCTCGTACTGCTTCCGAAGGCTGCTCACGCCCTCCTCCTTCCTCGCCACCGCCACCTTCACCCTGAGCAGACAGAGACGCTGAGGACCCCCCCCGTCCCTGGTGCCCAGCCCCTAACACCGGGCTGGCCCCGTGCCCCAGGGGTGTGGGGGGTGATTTCAGCCCCTCTCCCCCCACCCAGAGCACAGCAGCAAGGCAAAGAGCATCAGCTCTGATCCCTGGGTGCCACTACAGGCTAAAAGTGCCTATTCCCTCGCTGAGCATTACGTAGTTTGGATCCAGTCAGCGACAGGAAGAAGGGGACATGAGCTCCACAAGACTTAATTAATTAACAGGACCACAGGGAGGGGATTTTAAGTTTCTTCCCGTTTCCCAAGCCCACGGTTGCTGCCTTGTGGTTGGATTCTTCCCCACAGCTCTCAGAACACCGGACCTCCTGCGTTTCAACCTTTGCCAGGATGTATGGAAGGGAAAAAGGGGATCCTTGTCATCTCACACTCAAGGTCTGGTCCTGGCTCTCAGAGTGAGTGGGAATCGCACAGCAGGATCCAGGAAAGCCAACGAGTTCCATGAGCTCAAACAACAGCCTCCCATTCCAGCTGGGAGTGAGCAGCCCTGCAGAGACCCCCACAGGATGGATGGCTCTGCCCCACGCACAGGGCTCTGTCCCACACAGAACGAGCTCCAGCAGGGGAAAACACACTTCCCCTTCTCATTTTCCTTTCACTTGTAAAACGCCTCCCCCGCAGGCAGACTCCAGGGAAGAGGAAGCCTTCACATCCCTGCCTGACACTGAGCCTGGCTCCCAGCACCGGCTCCCTACTGAGCACAGGATGGAGCTGAGCCCCATGGCACAGCCCCACAGCACAGCCCCTGCTCCCTGCAAACCAGGTTTCAGGGTGCTGTGAAGCCAACAACCAGGGTTCCCAGCGCATTTTGGGGATGCCACAGCTGCCCTTGACCTCCATGGTGCCAGGGAGGCACCGCAGATGGAGCTGGGCACCCCTGGTCTCTCCTGGCAGCAGCCCTCACACAGCTCCAGCTGCCCATTCTGTGTCCTCTGGGCATGCACAGGAGCAGCCCCAGGGCCAAGATGACACAACAGGCTACAAGTCACACAGGCCAGCGGATTCACAGCATCTGAGCAGGCAGCCAGCCCCGGGTGAGACCCATTTCACCCTGACAGGACTGGGAGCCAGGCCTGAGGATGTAGCATTGTGGACACGCTCCGGCAATGCCCCCTGGGCCAGCTCAGACAGCCTCACCTCCTGTGAACCTCCTCCAGCTCCTTGTCCTTCTCCCGCACCACCCTGTCCAGCTCCAGGCGCTGCCGCGCTCTCATTGCCACCATCTCTGCCTTCAGCTGCTTGTTCTCCTCCTGTGTCTCCAGCAGCCTGTTGCTGAACTCCTGCCGGATCACTTCTGCCAGGCCACTCCGCTCCTGCGCCAGCTGGTCCCTCACCTGCAGCACGTCAGGAAGGTGGCATCGAGGCACGGACAAGCCACAGGGCAACGGAATCAGGTAGGACACAGAGCAGGGAGAGCTCACCCACCTTCTGGATCTCCTCCACCTCCTGCTCCTTGTGCTTCAGCAGGCCCTGCAGACGAATGCTCTCCCCTTCCAGCTCCGCCAGCCGCCCCTTCAGCTCGTTGCAGCGCTCCTGCAGCTTCCGCTCAGACCTCTCCAGCTCCTGCAGCTCTACCTCATACTTGTCTCGGATCCTCTTAATCCTACCAGGAGGGAAGAAGCAGCAGCCTGGCTCAGCAGAGACCATCCCCAGCCGCTTTTGTGCTGCACGAGGGACCACGACGCAGTAGGAATGGAGGGATTTGCCCCACGGGAGACCCATGTGGCTATTTTCTCACTGAGAGGTGAACTTCACCCCTGCAAGTTGCTCCTTCCTGCACTAACTCCAGCAAGCTGCAGCATCCAGAGCTTGCTGGAGAGATCACAGGTCTCAGGAGACAGGGAATAGCCCGTGAGGAGCTGGGACTCGCAGGCTCCCTCCTCCCTCTCCCCCCTACCTGTTCTCTGCCGCCCTCTCACACTCCTCCTTGGCTGAGGACATGTCAGCCTCCAGGCGCTGGATCACCAACTCGATCTCTTTGTCCCTCTCCTTTCTCATCTCCTCCCGCAGCTCCCGCTCCCGGGAGAGCAGCCAGGCTTCCTGGGGACAGAGAAGGCAGACGTTGCCTCGATCCTTCCCTGAGCCAGAGGGTGGCACCTTCAGGGAAGGACAGCCCTTGCCGATACCTCCTTCTTCATGTAGTTTGCCTCCCAGGCCTGCTTCTCCACCTCCAGCTGGTCCTTCAGCACCTTCACTTCTGCCTGTGGGAAGACAACTGCTCAGCTGTGGCAGCCCTGGCATCGCCCTGGTGGGACACAGGGCTCAGCAGTTCCAGCACCAGTGCGGGGGGACTGGACTGCTCACATCCCAAAAATAGCAACCCAGAGCCCAGAAGTGAGGGAAAACCAGACCTGATGCCGCCTCTCCTGCTCCTCCTTCTCCTTTGTGTACTCCTCCTTCAGTGCCCTGGTGACGGCCGAGCTGCTGGCCTCCAGCTGCCTCCGCAGCTCCTCCACCTCTGCTCTCTGCCTGCCCGCACAGAGCGCGGCTCCCAGCGTCAGTGCCAGCCCAGCCTCACCACCCCCTGCTCAGGCTGCATCCCCTTGGCCCTCCTCGAGCATCAGCCCCACTGCTCCCAAGCTCAGGGGTGCCTCCACCAGCATTTGGCCACCACGAGGGCCCAGCTGCTAGCCCTCTCACCTGGCTGCTTGCTGGCTGAGCCGCTCCTTCTCCTCGGCCACCTCTGCATAAAGCCGGCGTCGCTGCTGCTGCAGAGCCTGCTCCTCCTGCTCCAGCTGCTGCTCACACCTGCGGGGCAGAGTGTGCCTGGTTTGGGGCTTTCATCCCCCTCCACCCTGCCCCATCCCAATCCCATCCCTCCCACAGCCAACAAGGGGCTGGTCTGACGCCGGAGGATGCCACTAGTTCACCACAACGTCTCCCAGTTCAGGCTGGTGGAAAGAAAGGGGCTGCTTTCCATGGATATTAACTGCTCTGGATACCAGGAACCTGCTGGTACGTGGGTGGTGGGCACCCCCATGCCATGAGCCCCAAAATCACCCTCCAGCCTCCCCCCGTGGTGACGTACTGCTGCCGGGCCAGCTCCCTCTCCCGCTGGCTCTGCTCCTCCTTCTCCCGCACCAGCAGGTCCCGCAGCTCCTCCGCCTGCCGGCCGTAGCGCTGGGCGGCCCGCTCATCCGACTGCAGCAGCTCAGCCTCGTGAAGCATCTTCAGCTTCTTGATGTCCTGCTTGTGCTTGGCAATGAGCTTCTGGATCTCTGGCTCCAGCCCTGGGGCAGTGGGAAGGACAGTTACCGCTTGGCCAGGGGGCTGTCGGGACCCCACCACCAGTGCCCTCGGCCCAGGGTGGCTGGCAGGGAGGTGACAAACACATCAAGTAGCAAAGAGGGGCTGGGAAGAGATGGAGGGAGAGCATGGATGGGCTTTCTTGCCCTCTAACATCTGCCTCTACCAAAGGGAGGGAGCAGAGACTGCCCATCCTGAGCAGCTCCTGAAGACACATCCCTCTCCTGGACCTGCCCGACTCCAGCCACCAAGAGAGAACGTGTCTGTACCTTTCACGGTGATTTCTTTGATCTTTTTGGTTTTCTCATCCATCCACTTCTCCCGCTTGATTTTCTCGGTTGCACTCATCAGTTCCTTCAGTTTCTTGATCTCCTGTTTGGAAGCAAACGGGAAAACTTCAGAGACAAGCTAAGGGAGAAGACCTCTGTCAGCCTGGAAGCCCAGCTGCTGAGAAGGAAGATGCAGGGAAGAGCAGAGGGCCTGAGCTGTGCACAGAGAACTCGCACAGCCCCAGCCAGGCATGTTCTCCCAGTCCAGAGGAGCAGCCATACATTCTCCCAGTGCCTTCTCCTCTCTCTCATGGGATGGGGCTGCTGTTGCCCCACAGACCCTGAGCACGAGGGAAAAGAGCAAAACCCTCAGGAAAGCACTTGCTGCCTGAGACACAAGAGTATCCACGGAGAAGAGGGGGGAACTGGGGCTGCTGATGGTCCTCCTGTGGAGGTCAGTCCATCTATCAGAGATGCAGGTCATCTGGGAAGCTGTTCCCTTCTCCAGCCTTCCCTTTCCCTGGCATGGAAGACCCTCTGGCAGGAGGACAGACTGACAGGCAGGCGGGGGGGCCTCCCAGCACCGCGGTACCACTGCAGCACCCCAGAACTCTTCAAAGACTTGGAAGCTGCACAGCTGCTGCTCTCACTTCCTCCCCTGCCTGAGTTTACCTCCTCCACCCTCCTCTCCAGTAAAAAGGTTGGAGAGACACCCAAGCCCTGCTGCCCACGGAGCTCTTCCCAGTGCTCCCATCAGTGAAAGCAAGTGGAAGCACTTGAACATGTAGTTCAGTGCTGGGGTTTCTGGTGAGAAAGGCACTGGCCAACAGAGAGCCCAGCCTGGCCAGAAATGGCTCCACTTCAGCACAGGCAGATGATGACCATGTGCAGGACGTGGGGACATGTCACAGCTCTGGAGCACAAGCAAAGAGGGGTAAGGAGTAGCAGGGGGCTGCCTGCACAGCCCAGGACTAGCTCTGAAGGGAAAAAGAGGGCAGAAAAATCCACATGGGAAGATGGGGACAGCCTGAAGGCAGCAGCTGAGACCATGGCCTGGGGAGACGGGGTAAAGGGGCTCCTTCATGGGGCTGCCCCTGCTGCTGAGCTGGGAGCTCCCATCCCAGCCCCACCACCTGGAAGGCCCTGCAGAGCTGGGGTAGGTCAGGGCGTGGGAGCAGAAGGGCAAGGCACAAAGAACAGAAGAGCAAAGACCACATTTACCTCGCAAAAGGGGCCCAAAGTGCGCCAGACCTGGGGAGAAAGAAAGGAGGGGATGGAAAGAGAAGGGGAATGGCAGTCATGGGGGAGAGGGGAAAGTGTCTGAGGGAGCCCAGAACAGGGGAGACAGAGGGGCAGGGAGTGAGGATGGGCACAGCCCCACCGGGCAGTTACACAGACGTGCCAAGGGCCTGGCAGCACTGCCATCCATCACAGCTCTGGGACAGGGGTTCCCTACCAGGGAATGTGCCATGTAGGTGGGACCTGCTCTGGTGACCCCCACGGGGACAAACATCCCCCACTACAGAGAGGAAGCAGGGATGGCAGAGCTGGGAACAGGGACAACGAAGGGGGCACGGGGCAGAGCAAGAGTCCTGGGCCTTTCCCACCGCTCATGCCCCATCCCAGCTGCAGCAGCAAAATCAGCCCCATCTGTCCCTCCATGGGAAGGGGCCAGGCACCAGGCATAGTGACATTGTGCTGGCTTCTTCCTCTCAGCTGGGCTCAAAACTTGGGCACAGAGAGCCAAGCAAGCCTTCACTTTGTTTGCACAAGGGTGTCTCTGCAAAAGCTCAGACCAGCCCAAACACCCACCCTGCTCCGGAGCCCTGGGCATGAGCTTGGCTGCAAGGCCAAGGGTGAGCAGGGACCTGGGTACACAAGCTCTGTGGCCAAGCTAGGAGCCAGCAGCTCTGTGTCCCTGCCAGACCTGGCACAGGGTGAGCCCAGCCTTCTCCGTCTGCCCAAGAGGGAGCTCTCTGCACGACCCCCAAGGGAGTCCCCAGGCCAGCTCCCAGCAGCAGGCAGCACACCCGTGGTGTTTGGGTGCTGGTCAGGGCAACAGCCCAACAAAACCCACAGAGGGCTGCTATTCCTGTTTACACACTCCGTGTTCCTTGTCCCCATTTAGCCCTGAGAGCATCCCCGTTCCTGCAAAGGGGGCTGGAAGTCACCCAGCTCAGGAGGACATGGCCACAAGTACAAATTCCTTGGGTTTGTGCCAGCGCCTGCTTTCCCTTCTGCCAAAGCAGGAGCCTCCAGTCACCCCCCAGCCAGGGAAGAGCTCTGGTGGTGACAGCAGGGTGTGTGGGGAAGGATCCTTCCAAGCAGAGTCCCCAGGAGCTGGCACTGTCTCTTGATCAGTTCCAGGCACCTGACAGGACAGCAGCCACTTGGGGAGCCAGGGCAAAGCTCCACAGGTGACACGGACCTTCTGTGCACAGAGAATGGTTCCTCAGAATGACTGAGCCCCACCAAGGTGAGACAGACCATACTGCTCTGGGCAGAGGTCCCACTTGAGCAAAACCAACCAACTCTAGCCATGGCATGACTCCTCTCCCAGCCCCCTCACCTTCCCTATCCCCTTACCAGCTCGTGCTGCTCCTGCATCTGGGTGATCTTCTTGCCATACTTCTGGTCCACTTGTTTCAGCTCAGCCACCACAGCCTCACACCTCTCACTCAGCACCTTCTTGTCATCGATGAGCTGGGCAGGATGGAAAAAAAAAAGCATGGGGCAGCCAGGCAGGGTAGAGCCACTTCCACCTCTGGCTTCAGAAGCATCAGCTTGAGTTGGGATGAGAGATCACCTGGTCGATGAAGGTCAGATGCCTCTGGATAGCTGCCTCATACTGCTCCCTCTGCAGCTTGAGCTGGTGGCCGAGCTCCTCCTCGGTCTGTTTGATGTGCCGGACAGTCAGTTCCCTCTGCTGAGCCTTTTGGGTGTAGGGAAGAGACAGACACAAGACATTAGGAGGAAGAAGTTACACCAGCTCCACCATGTGTACAGGAGAGAGCTACCCAACTGGGAAGGCACTGTTGGGCCAGACAAGGAGGAACAGAGCTAAACCAAAGTCCCTGGTTCTCACACACCTCCTGCCCCACCGTCAGCAAGGACACCCAAATTCCCATGGGACAGCAGAAAAGAGAGTCCAGTCCAGGTCCTGGATCAGCCAGGCACCAGGGAAGGGAGTTTGAGGATGCCTTTCAAATCCCAGGGGCAGCAAGGAGAAATCTGAGCAAGGCCCACACCAAACTGGGAAGGACCTTGAAGGCTTTTCCCATGCTGGCAGTGACTGTGGCGTGTCTGGCAGCCACTGGCTCTGGGAGTTCCAGTTCATTGCTGGGGACACAGATGGGAAACCCTGTTTGCAGAGCCCTGATCTTGTGCTTCAAAGGCACTGCTCCCAGAAACATCTGCTGAGGGTTCTTGGTCTTTATTCCCCAGCAAGCAAGCATGTGTGGCTCACCCACCAGGGCTGTCTGCAGCAGGCTGATGGCTCGCTTCTTCTCCTCCACTTCCAACTTCAGCCTCATGATGGAGCTGGTGACCTCTGTGGCAACAGCTGAGGCGTGCTCCAAGTGAGCCAGCTCTTCTTCCGAGAGGAGACCCTGCCACAGCAGGGGATAAAAAACCCACAAAACAATTCAAAGGTAAAGAGGACCACCTGGAACCAGCACAAGGAGAGGGGACACCCTTCCCACCAGCGTCTTGCACCATCTCGTGCTTCAGCACTCACCTCCCGCTGCGTGGCCGAGGCAGCTGACCTGGGCCTCTCCTGTTCTGACTTCTCCATCTCATCCAGGAAACTGATGATGCTTTGGAGCTTGGCTTCTGAGAGCAGGGCCCCATCCTCAGGGACCCCTGGGGAGTGGTTCAGCTTCCCAAACTTCTCCAAGTTATCCGCAGTCAGGGAATTGGAGCTGGGTTCCTGCTGGGCAGATGCAGCCGTGAATGAGCACCCAGGGGAAGGCCTGGGAGAAGAGGTGCTGGCTCTTCTCCATCGCTGCACCCCAGTAACCAGCCTGGTCCTCTGTGCTAACCCCAATCCCATCACAGCCCTCACAGTTCCTGCTCCTCCCTGTGCATGCCCAAGCCCTGGCTGCACCAAACCCTTCCCTGGCTGCACCAAACCCCTCTGCTGCCTTCTCTGGCAGTGACCCAGTGCATTTCCCATGCTCCACCACCCAACAAGTGCTGGGAGAAGGCAGCCCAGGGGAACCTGCTCTCACCAGGCAGCCGTCGCTGTCTGAGGGTGAGTGCAACCAGCCTCATCCCTCTGCTTACCCCGTCTACCCAGGCACATCTGTCCTTCCTGAAGAGCTTCGGTGGGGGCAGCAGCTCTGGTTCTTCTTCCAACAGCCTGAGAGTGTCCAGCAGCTCATTGAGGGTGACCTTGGACTGAGCCCTGCTGACAGCTGTCACCACCGTCTCCAGATCCTCACCACCCGTCTCTCTGGAGCTCACCTCCTAGAGGAGAAGACAATGTGCTTTGCAGTATGAGAGTGTGCTGGATCTCCCCAGAAGTCAACAAAGGCTCCAAAGCCACCCCGGCCAGGAGCACCACGAGGTGAAGCCAGACTCACCTGCAGTTCATCCTCTGCCCCAGGGTCACGTGTGGGCACGGAGCCGGGGTCTGCCAGGCCACTTTCTTCTGGTTCCACAGCTGCTGGGTGGAAATTGGCCTCTGCAGGAACCAGACTGTCCTCAGGCACTTGCAACCACCAGCCCCTTCGAAGCAGCTCCCCAGAGCAAGAAACTCCTCCATCCCCTTCCTCTTCCTCCCTCATGTCACACACTGCTCCAAAAACATCAGAGGGGACTCACCAGCGTTATTGGCTTTGGTGACACTGCTGGCTGGACTGAGGTTCCTTGCAGAAGCAGGTCTGGCAGGCTTCTTCTTTGCTACCCTTCTGCTCTCCTTCACCACCACAAGCTCTTCTTCTGCCAAGCGCTTTGCATCCAGAGCCTTTTGGGCCCTTTTCTGGTGCAGTTCCTGTAGGGACAGACAAACCATCAGGGTCCTGGCCCACCACAGGGGGTGCTTTGCCACGTACCTGCGCTGCTTTAAGTGCTTAACAAGGCCCTGGGAGACAGCAACAACCCACAAACGTGCTGCTGAGGGGTCAACAAGGACAACCCTAGAGACAGGGGACACACAGGAACAACAGCTCTGCTCTGAGCAGAGGGGAGGTGGCCACCAGGGTCTTGACAGCTCCACGTGTGAACAGGGGCTGCTCACATGTCCTTTGCTGCTCCGTGAAGGGCCTCCAAATCCCGAGGGCCGAGCACTGCTCAGCACAGCGACGCCACAGTGCCCAGGGGGGCTGCCTTAGCCAAGGTTTGGAAAGTCACTTAAGGCACAAGCACGTGCTTCCAAGGCTGTTGCAGCATTTTGCTGTCCCCCTGCTGCTCACTGCTGTGTCTCCCTGACTCCCCCCCTGATGAAACATGATTCCATTCAGGGCAAAGAGAAACAGGGTTTTAAAAAGAATAATCTTCAGTTATACTGCAGCTCCCCACAGCCTGTGCCAGCCCCTCATCTGTGCCCCAGGAGCAGAGGGAGCTGCAAGAACAGGCTGAAGATGATGAGGTGCTTCCTGCCCACCCTGGAGGGTCTCCCTTCCTCATGGGGGTCCCCTTCCCAGCACACTTTTGTCCTCCACCACTCTGAGGAGCTTCAGCTACCACCTCCCTGTTTCAATGTGGTCACCCTTTCCCCGAGAACTCGGGGAAATCGGCCCCATCTTCGCAAACGCCGAACGAGCTGCCAAGGCTTGGCAGGAACACAACGGAAAACCGCTCCATGGCACCTCCGTGTCCGCAGGGAGCACTCCATTGCCAAAGCTGGCTCTAACTCTGCTTCACGCAAAGCCCCAAGAGATGCAGAGGAGAGGCCCTCTGGCTGCCTCGTGAGAAGATGCCAACAAGCTGGTCTCAGGCAGGCCTTGCCTTCTCCCTACCTGGATGGCTGCACGTCGGGCCAGACGCGCCTTTTCCTCTCGGATCTTCCGCCTTTCCTCATCCTTTCTCTCCTGCAAATCCAAGATATTCCCTTCCTCCATCCGCTGCTGCCTTTCCTTCCAGAGAGGAGGGTGAAAATGTTACTGAGAGCTCTCCACCACCCGCAGCAGAAAAGGAAAGGGCAGACCATGCCCGAGGTCACCCCACCCCCAGGCTTTCCATCCCCACAATCCTCCCCTCCACGTAGGTAGAGAGTCCTCCGAAAAGCTCCACTTTAGAAGAGCTTATTTTCTTCAGAAACTAACTGTAATTATTAGTCATCTGTGTCTGAAACCACCAAGGAGACAAGGCTTAAAAATAGACTGTCACATGCAAGAGTTATGGTACTCTTCGTTATTGGAATAAATAATTAAACACAAAGAAACACAAATAGCTGCAGATGACTCCTCACTCTCTAACGAGTCGCTCGTTACCAACTCGCTGAGATGAGCCCAGACAGGGCGGGTTTCCCTCCTCTGGCCACAAGCGTGTCTGAGACAATAAGAATCCAGCAGGATTTGGGCTGCTACCACCACAAGTCTGCCTGCTCTCGGGGAGCTGGTAGAGCAGAGTCACACAAGGCTGAGCCTGGGGGCTCCGAGCCTGAGCCCCCCTCCGGACCCAAAGCCACGCTTCCCCCCTCCATGGCCACACAGCTCTGCAGGGACAGGATTTTCCCTGGCTCCCTGCACCACACGGTGTTGGCCAGATGCAAAGCCAAGGCCTCCTCAGGTCTTGGTTGGAGGGTCTGGTGGCTGAAGGGACATAAATCCCCCATCCAGCGAGGGGAAGGGGACACCAGGGTGTCCCAAGGGTCTGCTCTATGAGGCCATGGACAGGACTCACCTCTCTTTTGGAAGCCAGCAAGCGCTCCAGAGCTGCTGCTCCCACCCTGCGCCTCTGCGAGTGGCGCCGGTACCAACGCTGGATGGTGACAGCGGCCAAGTTCACCCTCTGGATGAACCTGTGGAGAGAGGAAGGGTCAATGTGGCCCCTGGGTCTTCCTGGGCCACCAGCCAGGTACCACCACCCCGTCCTGCCTCAGCAGAGCGCAGGCTGCTCACCACAGCACTGGGACCACTGTCCCCCCAACACCCTGATCCAATGAGGCCCTTTCCCAGGCTGATTTTTGGGGTGGAACTTGTGTCTTTGATGAGGACAACTCAAAGCACAGAGCTGAGCCACAGGGAGGGCAATTCAACCAGTGAGGGTGCACAAAGAGGGGCCCTTCCCAAATTTGGAGTCCCACAGGACAGGAATAAATGAGCACCAGCTCCCCTGGAGCTCACCCCTCCACCTGGAACCCTCTTCCCACCAGCCATCAATCACACATTGGCTCCTCCTCACCTCTCTGCCTCCTCCTCCGTCACCTCCTTCCTCCGGGGCAGGCTGCTGCTGTTGTTGTTGCGGGTCATGATGTTGTTGCTGGAGAAGTTCTTCTGTGACTTCACAAAGCTGCTGCTTTCACCATCCTCGTTTGAGGTGGCTTTGACAACGTTGCTAAGGCAGAAGATGAAGCTGCTTGGCACCACCCTGCCCCGTCGCATGCCCCATCAGCACATGAACACAGGGTCAGCCCAGCCTCCGAGCCAGGACCTCGCCACACTTACTTGAGGGAGCTGGGTGCCTGGTTGGAGCTTTTGGGTGCAGGACCCTTCTCGGTGGTGGAGTAGTTGTTGTGCACCATGGTGGTGACACAGTTGCCCATCGCACCCTTGTTGCTCCTTTTGTGGAGAGAAAATAAGGCATTAGAACTCACTGGATCTGAAGGGGATAGTGTGCACCAACAACAGATGTTCCCCAGCTCAACCCAGCTGTGACCATCCAGAACATCCCCAAGACAAGGAGCACCAAACCATCTCTGGTTGAGTGCTGTCTCTCCCACCTGTTGTTGGCGGTGAAGTTGGCTGCCAGGAGCACGGTGGCTTCTTTCCTCCTCATGCCCGCTGGTGGTTCAACGCCACGGGAGCCAGAGGGGCTCAGGAATGCTCGTGGCTGATCATCCTGTTGTGGAGCCAGAAGAGTAAGGGCAGGAAAGCACCAACCCCACATCCTCAACCATCACCCTCCTCCTTCACAAACCAGTTTCTCCCACACAAGAAAACCATCCCACAGCTCAAGGCTTTGCCTGTGCCTCTGCCTGTCCCCACCAGTGGGATGGAGGTGACGGGCCAAAAGCCCTGGGCCACAGCCAAGTGACAAGGCTAGAGGACCAGGCAAGCACATTGCCCATTCAGACCATGCCAAGCTTTGACCACAGGCTAAGGAAGGACCAGCCTGGTCATCATGGGTCATCAGGTCTTGGGAAAACCTCCCACTCCTCCACCAAACCCAGCCAACCCCTCAAGAGGCAGAGTTGACTTTGCCCACCCACCCGCGCCAGGAGGCCACCATCCTCACCAAGATGTTCCACGTGGTTTTCTTCTCCGGGGAGGTTTTGCTCAGACTTGTCGGTTTCTTTCTTCCCCCAGAACTGCTCTCAAAGAAGGTCAGGAAATCTCCCGTCTGCTCTGAGCTTCAGCCCCAACCCAGGGAAGGCAGAGAGGAGGAGAGAACACGTGTTCTGGAGTTAATATTGCACATAGACACACAGCAACGTGACCGTGATAGCAGGGTTCTCATCCTGCACTGTTTGCTTCAGCGAGAAGCACGCTCTGATGGTGGCAGGGCACTGACAACGGGCACAGCCCAGAGCTGAGGCACATCTACCACCTGCCATCGTGACACAGAGGGGAAAAGGGACAGAGAAGCATTGCACAGCCATGAAATCCACAGATTATTCGGTTTTATACAGAGCTGTGGATTCCAGCACGATGTGCAGAAATAGAATGTATAAAGGAATGGGAACAGCGCAACAAAAGAACGGAAAAATCACGATTCAGAGGCAGCCCAAGGAGGTCACTGGAGACAGAAGGGCTTTTCCTCTCCTAACACAGCCCAGCTACGGTCTGGAGGGTCCAGGAGGGACTGGTGTAATTGAATGGTCACATCCCTTGGAATTAAACTGAGTGTCTTTTGTGACAGAGGCTTACCAGCCACAGAAATATACTCTATATCCCCAAATCCTAATCAAGTGACCCCCAAAAAATCCCAAACAAAAGCCCCATCCTTGGCTTTTCAAGGCCAGCTTATAACCCCTGATGTGTATGACAGTTTAACACATGTTTTTGAAAGGCTCTGGTTCCCTCCCAGGACAAGAGAGGTCAGACAGATGGGTGGGAGTCTCACACAGTCCCATCTGTGGGACAGAGGGACAAGCACTGGTAGCTGGAGCCGTACCTGCGCGCGCTGTTCACCCGCTGGTTGACCTGGGTGGTGCTGTTGGACCTCCGGAGGTTGTTCATCGCCCGGGATCCCGCATCTTCCTGCGGAGGAGAGAGAGAGAGAGAGCTAAATTCAGCAGCAATGCTAAGGCAGAGCTGGGATGCCTGGCCTAGACAGGCTTCCCCCGTGAATCAGGCATCCCAAAATAGCTCTGCTGGCAGTGCCACCCCTCCACCCCCTTCAAAGCAGCCCCGACACGATGTTTCCCACATCCCCACGGCTGCCAACCTCTCCTTGAGGCACAGAGCAATGACACCTCGCTCCCTCCCGGGTGCCTGCGCTGCTGCTGAGCCAGCAGGAACGGGCTCGTTTGTGAGAGCTTCCCCAGCCAAGAAGGGCTGGGATCGTTTGATCGTTACCTGCCCTGGGAAGGAGCACAGAGGAAGGCTGCCAAGATTACTCAGCAAAGAGGGCAGAGACTCTCTGCTACCGGATCATAGCAAAGCTCCTGTAAGCACCCAGGGCTCTGCTGAAATAAAACACTCATAGAAACCCTCACTCTGCAAGACCTCAAGAGTTCTGAGCCGTCGCTGACCCCAAAGGGAATGGAGGGCGTCCAGCGACCAGCAGGGTGGGCCTGAAAACAGCAAGGCATCCAGCAGAACCTACCAGGAACTCGGGGATTTCTGGGCAAGGAAGGGAAGGGTGAAGCCTGACACTTCCCTGCTTGCCTTTCTGTGTATGTTAAAGGGTCAAGAAGGGCTCTGTTGAGGACAATCAGATCTGGAGAGACAGCACAGCGCTGCAGCACCAACCAGCCACCAGGACCAGCCTGATTCTCCCCTCCCAAAGATGGTATGGATGCTCTCCATAAACACCCAGCCACATCACATGTTCCTGGGGGGGAACTGGAGCCCTCTCCAGTGCCACTTCCCACCCTAAGGCTGCCTTTCAAAGCTCATCCTGTGGAATGAGCACAGCCCAGCATTAGACAGCAGAACATGTGTGCATGAAGGCATCCCGCAGCCCATGCACAGGCACCTCCTGCCCCAAGCAGCAGGAAAAATGAAGGAGTTCTCCCTCCCAGAACTCACCAGAGCATTCCTCTTGGGTTTCCCATCGGTGGTGACCGAGATGGAGCGTGCCATGTGCTTGGCAGAAGAGGCGCTGCTGGGGCGCCGCAAGACCGGCACCGGGAGGCCCGTCAGGCTCAGATCCACGCTGCCAGTACCGGTGCCCTGGAAGGAGGAGCTGCTGCGGGTGCTCTTCATGCTCAAGCAGAGAGAAGGGGCCTTGGAAGCACAGCACAGAGGGAGAAGTGAAGGCACGGAGAGCACATTCAGCCTCGTGCAGCAAGGAAAGCACACGCTCTGCTCCCAGCATTGTCCTACAGATGCCAGCACGCGGAGATGTAACCATTCTCAAGTGGGACAAAACACTTTCTTCTATTCCCACGTGACAAATAACCTGAACACAAGCTCTGGAGAGGCTCCAGGTGAACTCCTGACGGTGCCCAACACCAGCAGCCACCTCCTCACTACTTTGATCTAAAGCCCAGCCAGCCACCCCCATCCTGCTGCCCCATTGAGGGGCTGGGGCTCTCTCCTTAAAGCCAGCAGATGACTAACAGAGAGGAGAGAGGCCCCACTCCCCACAGCAGGATCTTTCACTCCATGCAAACCAGAAGATCGTGTGAGCCCGCAAGAGCCCCTTCTGAGAAGGCCAGGCATCCAGCTCACCCAGCGCCCTGCATGGGGCAGCAATGCTGAAGGAGCAGCTGGGCAGCTCCTGAGGGATCATTTTCCCCACACACACACGCTCTCAATCTCTGCCAAGCAGCTGCTTGGAAGCAGCCATGCCCTCTCCATGGGCACAGGGAGAGCTGAGCCTCCCTTCCCAGCCTGGGAGATGACACACTCCCGCCTTGACCCCTTTGCATTTCCTCCTGCCACAGCTTTGAGCCGGGAGCTGTCACTGTCCCCGGGCAGACACCGCTGTGGCATCGCTGTATTTCTTTACACGCTGCTTCCCAAACCATCCCTAACCCAACCTCCTCCCAGCAGGCCTGGTTTCACACCCTCCTGAGGTTCCACCGCAGATCTTGGCAATGCTTTGGCCTCACACAACCCGGGTAAACAAAAGCCTCTCGATGGAAACCGCTGGGAAAACAGGCCACAGCCCCAGAACGGGGGTGCAGGACACCCAGGTTCAGGCTGCAGATCCAAGCCCAGAATCCCCCCAGATTGCCAAGGCCCTGGCCTCTGAGTTCCCAGGCCCAGGGGCCTCTCAGTCCACCAAGCCCTAAGGGCCACGACTCCCCAAAATCCCAAGGCCCTGGTCTCCAAGTTCCCAGGCCCAGGCCCCCAAACCAAGGCCGAAGCCCCCAAACCCAGGCCCAGGACCCCAAAACCAAGGTCCAGGCCCTGCAGGCCTCCCTGTCCCAAATCCTCCAAGACCCAAAGCCCCTCAGGACCCCCAGGCAGAAGGGGCAAGACAGGTGAGGGACCCCAGGCACCGAGAAGGGCCTAGAGAAGGATGGGAAAGGCCTAGAGAAGGGTGAGAAAGGCCAGGCCTGGGCCTTGGGTCTGC
>VXBW01005082.1:5460-51304 GCA_013400375.1 Thinocorus orbignyianus | reverse complement strand
GCTCCGGATGAATAAAAGCTCTCAACCCCCACCGTGCTTGGCTTTAAAGTAACGGAATAAAGAGGCCACCGTCACCGGGGCTGCGGGAGGTCGTGGCCCGGCCCCAGGAGGGTGAGCAGCCGCGGAGGCCGACAGCCCAGCGGCTCCCAGGGACACCTCAGCCAGCCCTTCCCGCTTCTTCCCAACGTTTGCCAGCTCCAGCTTTGCTCCAGAGGAACATTCCCTTTGGCAGCAGCAGGACCCAAGGGGCAGCACCGGGACGGACACCGGCACTGGGAAGGGCCCCATCCCTTGGGATCGCTCCAGCACAAGCCCTGCTGCAGCCGCTCCATCCTCCGCATGCCAAATGAAGCCTTTTCCTCCCCAAGGCAGCATTGTGGAGGATTGCAGCCTCCCCTCCTCTTCCCCAGCATCAGGGAGGAGCACACCTCAAAAGAAAGCACAAAACCCACCCCTTTTCCTTCAGCGGTGGCCTCCCCCGGCCGGTGCAGAGCCCAGCAGGTGGCTAAAGCTCATCCGTCTCTTTTTTAATTAAAAACAATAATGGAGAAATCAGTTCAAAATGCTTCAGCTTATTTTATTGATCGGCTCAACCTCCCCTCAGCTCCCTCCACCCCCAGTACGAGGGGATGCAGCTCCTCCCGGCTTCCAGCCCCGGGGCCGCGCCATCCCCGGCTCCTGAGGGATATTGGGAGCATCTTTGGTCCTTTGCCTTCACACAGACAACCCAACACGGGCAGGAGCCTGCCCTCGCCCTGCCCGGGGTGCCCCGGGGCAAGAAAGACTTCCAAAAGGCTGGTTGGTGCCACGGGGGGATAAAGCCCGGAGCTTCCCCCCGCTGTGGGTGGGGAGCCGTGCTCCGGAGCCCACTGCCGTGCCTTTCCCACAGGGACACGGACACGGGAGGGCTCCAGGGTGGCTCCGGGGTGTTGTTTGTGCTTTAAAGACAGCGGAATGGAGAAGCTGGGTTGTGCTGTGGGGTGGGGGAGAGTCCTGAGGGTTAAGGCCGTGAGTCAGGGGGCAGGGGGGGTGGTGGCCCTCCTGGAGAAGGAACACCGGAGCCCGTGGCTGCTGCCCTGTGGCTCTGGGTCATTTTAATGAGCAATTAAGATGATAGCCTTCAAGGAACAGGCACACGGCCCAGGCAGGTGGAAGAAGAGCTCCCCAGCAACCGGAGCCCGCTGTGTGACAGTCCCACACGTCCAATAACAACCCGTCCCCAGCTCCAGGAGGTCCCATCGGATACAAACTCAAGGAGGCTCAATTTAGCAAAGACACTTGGAGATAGACTGGGATATAAAAACCACCACAGTGATGAGGTCTGTAGACTCCAGGCTGGGAAATTTCAGCCCTTCCTACTGAGAGCTTTGGGATTTGATCTTTTACATTCGCGAGTCAGGATGGAAAAACAAAACAAGACACACAAAAAAAGCCCCAAAAAACACAAAAGGATGAATCACCGTCTGGGAGCCTGACACAAACCAGAGCTCTCGGAGAAGCTCTTCCCTTCCTTGCTCATAAAACACGTTTCCAGGGGTGGAGAAGTGACATCTATGGATGTAAAACAGCGTGGGGAGGGGGATGGGGGGACACTGCGGGGGACACACGAAACAAACACGCTCCACCACGTCGCAGAGAGAAGAGGTAGGTACGCCCGAGCCAAGCCCCCGCAGTCCCCCCGTGAAGCCACCTCTGTTTGTTCCCAAACGAGTCACCTCTTGCAGAAAAATCAAGCTGGTTTTGGGGAGAGGGGGTGGCCTGGACACACACACACACCCCCACACCCCGGGGTCGAGCTTCATAATGCACTTTGGAGAGGAGAAGTGGAGCTTGAGAGCACAGAGGAGAGTTGAGCATCTGGGAGGGCGGCGAGAGCGAAGCTCCGAGTTATTGCTAATTTGTGGCCAAGCAATTAAATCCCTGGGATGAGAGGCAGCACAACAGCGGCCGTTGTGCCCGTTTAAGGCAGCGTTTCTACTAAACTAGGCTCCTAAACCACAACTATCTCCTAAAACATGCAAGACTTACCAGCTCCCAATTCAAGAGAAACACCAAAGCGACTGGCTAAGCTTGGTCCTCAACTCAGGACTTGAGGCTTCTCCCGAATAAAGCCCTTCCCTGAGGTGTGTGAGCCCCGCTTCCCCCAGCTCCCACCGCTCCAGATCCCAGATCCCCAACACCCCACAGCCCCACGCAGCCTGGGGTGGAGAGACCCAGGGCAGGGCCCCTGGGGGAAGCCTTTTCCAAGCAGGGAAGGGAACCTTACGGAGGAGAAGAAGGAGGAGGAGAAGGAGGAGGAGGAGGAGGAGGAGGAGGACCGACCTCGGTTCCGAAAGGGGAGCAGAGAGCCAGGTGGAGAAGGCAATTTGATATGAAGGAGATGTTGAAAAAAGGTCCTTGAAGGCTGGCCTGGCAAGGAACCAAGGTAGATGGCAACCTCTGAAAGCCAGAGGAACATCTGGGAGCTTTTCCTTCACGGTTGCCATCTCCTTGGCCACCCGCAGCGGCAGACTGGAGAAACCCACAACCCCCTGGACGTGGCGCTTCCAGTTCCAAGGGGATCCCCCCACTCTGGGTCCAAGCAAAGTGCTGCTGGCTTGGACCCGGGCGGCAACGGTGGCCAAAACCCCAGCTGCTTAACTCAAACCTTCCCTCTGGAGCTCCTCTGCCCGGTGCCTGTGGCCAACACCCCGCAGCCACCCACCGAGCGACCACCCCGCTCACTCGCTGCCGTCCGCCTGCGTCACCTGCTTGATCTGCCGGCTGTGGACCACCTGCTGAGCCCCCTCCACAACCCGGTTTATCCGTGTCTCTAGAGCACTGCGGAGGTCGTTTACTTTCACATCTGGCAGGGGGTTCAGGCCAATGAAGACCCCCGCCCCCTCTGCGGCCTCCTCTTCCTCCTCGGGAGGCAGCAGGTCCCGTCTCCTCCGGCGGAGGTCCAGCTCTGCCTGCAGTTTCAGGTCCCGGTTTGGTTTGACGTCGTGGTCCAGCTTCTGGTCCCCCTGAGCAGCTGCTCCTTTGTCTGGTTTTTGGGCAGGAGCATTCTCAGGCCCTGGCTTCTTCTGGGCATCGTTTGTGAGGCCTCCATCCCCGTGCCTCTGCTTGCCCCGTGGACCCCCCTGTGGCTCCTGGGCCATGTCCACCACCTTCTCCCGAGGAGCTTCATCCTTCACCTCCCCTTTGCCAGGCAGGTCCCTCTGTGAGCCCTGCTGCCTCCTGGCAGTGCCCTGGCTGTCTGCAGCTCCCTGAGGTTCCCGTAGGTGCTGCTCGCTCTCTGCCACGTTCCTTCTACTGGAGGAGTCCAGGGCAACTGCCAGGTTTTTGGGCTCCACCTGACTCAGTGCTTTGGCTTTAAGGTCTGTTCCTGAGTCTCTTTCCAGGCTCTTTCCTGCTACTCCCTGAACTTTGGCAGCCCCCAGCTGTTCTCTTTGGATGGGAGCTGTAGCTACTTCCACAGCTTTCAGGGAATTCTTCTTCTCATGGACGTCCCTTCCAGCTTTGGCTTCACGATCTCCTCCTAAATCCTCCGCCAAGGGCTTCTTTTCTAGGTGGTTTCTGGCTGCTGGAACGTGCTGGGCATCCCCATGAAGGGGATCCTGGTTCTCTGCAGGATTTTTAACAGCTCTTTCATTCTCCTGGGGCGGCACCTTCCTCTCCTTGGGAGGAACCCCAGGAATCTCACGCTTGTGCCCAGCCTCCTCCAGCTTTCCCGCAGTGCTCCGGCGCTGCTCGGCTGTGTCACCGGGCTGCCTGCCCTGCGCCGGCTGCTCCAGCACCTCTTTGCCCAGCAGTTTTCCAGCAGCTTCTTGCTTAACTCCAGCTCCCTCATCCTCCTTGCTCTTGGAGAGAGGCACAGCGGGCTCCTGCTGTGTTTCAGCTGCAGAACAAAAAACCCACATGTAAAAGCTTTCTTCTTACAAGATTCCCTTCTCCCACCACCCCGTTCTGGACAGGAGGAGAGATCAGACCATCAACGGCCACATGGGAAAACAAGGAGAGATGTTGGGGAGAGCATTATCCCAGCGATCAGGGGCTGGGGATCCCCACCCCAAGGTCAGGGTGAGACACAGGAATGGCTTTTGCAGAGTGGACTCTTCCAGGGGGACTCTGATCTCTCCTGGGATGATTTTACAGCTGCTTTGAGCAGTGATCAGCCCGTGGAGAGGTCACACTCCAGGGAGATGTCCTTACCTTGCTTTGGCTTCTCCTCTCCTCCTTCCTCCTGCCGTTGCTGGTGGATCTCCTTGTGCTGCTCTTCAATGACAGCCAGCAGTTTTGCCTGTTGGTCAAGGAGCTGCTTCTGCTGGACCTGCTGTTCTTTGATCACCTGCAGCAGCACAGCATGGTCGAGCAGTTTCGCCTGCCCTGCTTCTAGAAAAGGGGAAAAACGAGAAAGAAAACTAATTAATGCCTGAAAACCCTCACTAATCACCCCTCAGCAGCTCTGCTGGGGTCCCAGGGCAGGGAATTTGGTTGAGAGCGAGGGGCTCAGCTGCCCAAGTGAGATGAGCTGCTTTTAAACATGCTAGTGGAAGCTCCAACACCGCTGCAGCTCAGCTTTTGAGGTCAACCAGGCTTCTCAAACACAGATCTCCTCTTTGAATGCACTGCAAAAACTTCATCCCAGCTAAAACCAGCCCAGAAAGACCAGAAATGGCAAATGTACCTCCCACCACCACAGTAAAACCGAGCTCCCCGTGCCTGGGCATGGGAGGAAATCAAAATCTCTTCCCACTGATGCTTCACAGCCACATTCTCACACAAAACAGACATTTCGGGCTGAGCAGACGCGACTCACATCACTTCACTGGCTGCAAACACCACGTCAGGCAAAAACTCTGAGTCTGGGGTCTGGAGAGAAATGCTGCTGCCTTTTCTGTGCCTGGACAGACACCCAGACGTATCGTAGCACGTGGTACCTGGAGAGCAGGAACCTGCATGTGGCTGCTCTCTCGCACCACGGCCCAAACTCAAGGTGTTTCTAGACTATTATACCCCAAAGGAAATAATGTCAAGATTAATAGGCTGTAAAACACCATTTAAATTAAAAAAAGGGATGCTGTCCAGGTTAATTCCTCTCCGGCACACACTGCCTCCCCCTGCCCTACTCATCACCCACAAGGTGATCACAGGGAAATATTTCCAGTTCCCATTATGGCACTATTAGCCCAGGGTCCCTGGAATTCCCCTTCCACTCCACGGGCAGGAGAGCTGGGCTGCGAGGGGGGAATTTGGTCCTTTCAAGAGAGCAATTGACTCGTGGAGATCTGTTTATTTTTGGCACTTTGCTCAGAATAAACAATGAAAACAGAAGTCACTTCTCCTATCTGGCTCTCCCGGCTCGCCAGGGCCCAGCTCGGCATGGGAATGTTTGGGTTGAACCACAGCAGGCAAAGGTTTAATGCCAAATCAAAGCCTTCCTGGTGGAGAGCTCTGCAAACACGTGTAACTCCTGTGTTTGTGCAGCAAACCTCTTCCACACAAACAAAAGGTGACGCCAACACCCAGCCCAGCCTTTGATCCCGGGCACAGCAGCCCCCAGCCAGCGCTTCGGCTGGGTTTGAACAGGCACTTTCCATAAAAAACCATCCTAAACTATTATTAAATCAAAGCACTGGAGATCACTGGCCCAGGGCAGCCACAGCCAGAGCACTCACCAGTGCTCCCAGTGAGGCAGCCGTTTGCAGGGAGCACCCAGGGAGCTGCACAGCCTCTGCCTTCCTCCCACGATGGTGTTTCACCCTTCCCACCCTCTCCCAGCCCCTGGGCACCAGGCTCAGCTCTGAGCTGAGCAGCAGAACAAGCCCTTTGGTTGTTCCAGAGAACATCCTCGTGGGAGAGCATCCCCAGCAAATCCCCCACAGACCAGGATGGAAAACCCTATGGAAACTCAGGTGCCTCCACCCTCCTCGAAGGTGAAGACTCATCAGAGTCCTTACCCACCACCAGCTTTTCACACTTGGTTTTTAAAGTCAAATTGTGATGCAGGATGGAAAGAAATTAATTAAACCCAGCTGTAACTACCAAAGAGGGTGATGAGCTCCCCAGGAGCAGAGCCTGCCCTCTGATACTGCTCATGGCACCACCCATCTCCTCCAGACCAGAACGATGGTGAAGAGCCACGGGGACCCCACCACGCACCAGTCTGGGCAAAGCAGAGATGAAAGACAACGAGCTGAGCCTGAGGAAGGGCTCACGGCACGGCACCAGCTCCGAGGCTGCTGCTTCACACCAGCTGGAAGGTTTCACTCCAGCCTCACTCTCCCGGAGGCGCTGGAGCCGCTGGGTGCCAGCATGACTCACGTCCCCCGAGTGGCGCTGCCAGGGGCTGTGCCACGGAACAGCCGGCCCGCAGGAGACAGGCACCCATTGCTGCCGTGGTGGAGGTGACTACAGCCTGAAGTATGCACAGGCAAGAGCCAAGAACAGTGCTGCCTGGCACCGTCCTCCTGCTGAGAGAAATCCTGCGCTCCCAGCCCTGGCTCCCCTCCCCACAGACCCCAGGGACACACACTCACCCTCCAGCTTGCTCTCCGCGTTCTCCTGCTGCCTCTCCTCGGTGTTTCGGGGATCCCTGGGCTCCAGCTGCTCCGCTCTGTCCTCCTGCTTTTCACCTGTGGAGGAAGAGAACGACAGAGCTGTGCAGTCAGTGATGCTCCAGCAGCAGATGTTCTCCGAAACGACTCCGCGTCGTGTTGTCCCTCCCCGCCTAAGCCGGCACGGTTTACATTCAACCCGATGACTGCAAGGGAAGTTATAAAAAAAATAACAAAAAAAAAATATTTAACAATCTTATAGACTGGTGGCAGGCAGCCAGCACTAACTACCTCAGCCAATTAAAATGCAAGAATGGTTCTAACTGGCTTTTAGACGGGCACTTAGCAATGTGTTACCTGTCAAGATCTCCCGGCTCCGTGTCCCCAATGAGTTCGGAGACGCAGAGGAACAGCATGGCACCTGACATTTAGTAGGCTAGCCAACAACTGTTTGACAGATATTATAGTAGCTGTCAAAGCCACCAGATTCCTCCCTTTCCCCAACAGCTGCTGAAGGGGCCATGCAGGCTCTCATGCTAATCTCATGAAATTAAAAGGAAGCCCCGGGATGTTTGGTAGGAATCACCACACCGCCCCGTCGCCGGGGCAGATCGCAGGCCAGGAGGAGAGTTTGTTCAGACAAGACACCACAGAGGGAGCTTACCAGGGTCGCCTTCCTTCTCCACGGACTTGGCAGCCTCATCTGCTTTCCTGGGGAGGTGGAGCTTTGATTTCTCCCTGTCACCTGCAGCCTCAGCTTTCTTCTCACCGTCCGGCCCGGCAGCTTGAGCCTTGGCTTCCACCCCTTGTTTGTCTGGCTGCAGCTCTTTGTATGGCGGCCTGCCATCCTGCTGCACCACCACCTCCAGGACGTTCTTTGGATTCTTAAGGGGTTTGTCAGTCCCTCCCCGCAGTTGGTTCTCAGCGATCACTTCCTTCCCTTCTTTTGGGCCAAGTGGCTCTTTCTGGGGCTTCTGCACGGCTGCCTCCTCCTGCACAGGCTCCAGCTCCCCGTCGTTGCCTCCCTCGGCTGCAGCCTTGTTCTCATCGGATTCTTCCCGCTCCCGCCCCATGTCCACCACCACTTCATCATGTGGGACGGGTGGCTCGTGGCGATGTGCTTCCCCCACGGGCAGGGCGATCCCTAGGGTGGGCAAGAGGCAGGGTTAGGGGGCTTGAGAGAGATGGGAGAAAGCAACAGGCAACGGGGTCACAGCACACCCAGCTCCCACCCACCTGCTGCCCTTGTTCAGCCCTGCTCTCCCTCATCAGGAGGCTGCATTCCTAAAGGTTGGACTTCATGATCTTAAAGGTCACATCAGACAGGGCTTGGAGCAACCTGGTCTACTTGGAGGTGTCCCCCCTGTGGCAGAGGGGTTGGACCTGGATGATCTTTAAAGTCCCTTCAAACTGTTCTGTGATTCCATGATTCTACAAAAGGTCTTTTCCAAACTAAATGATTCTATCATGCTAACAAGCCTCAAGAGTGTCAAATACTAAATTACCTTTAGGTAATCTCGTGGTTACCTAAATTACCACGAGGTAACGAGCAGAGACCAGGATTCTTATCTGAAACAGCCCTGCAACACACACCTCCCAGCACCAAAGCTGGCCCAGCTTCCTCGTTACCTTGATCGGGGCGGTCGAGCTGCACTTTCTCCTCCGCCTTTCCCCTCTCCTCCTCTCTCTTGGGTACCTCCATGGGCACCTTGATCTGGGGCTGCTCCATCTCCTCCTTCTCCAGCAGCTTGGGTTTATCACGCTCATCCTCCGCCTCCTCCACGGCCGGGTTCTGCTCTGCAAAGGCAGGAGAGTTAATTGCAGGAGGGTTAATTGCAGGAGGTTACGCAGGGCTGTGCTGTCAGTCCACGGGCAGATCAAGGCAATCGCTTTGTCCCCTGCGAACCCTTTACAGCCCAAACCACCGAGCAGGAATTTCCCCTCCAGCCAGGGATGGGGGCTTTTGTTCTGGGGTTCCCTGTTTGTTTTCCCTGCAGTGGGGTTGTGTTTTTTTTCTGGAGCTGCCGCAGGGAAGCACAGGCCAGGCAGCGCTGGGATGGGATGGGATGGGATGGAGCCGGCTGCCGCTGCGAGCCAGAGCCGCCAGATGGTAGCATCCTCCCGGCTCCCCCACGCTGGACCCCTGAGCATCAGGAAAAATCCAAAGGGGGGTCCATCCACAGCCCCCCCATGGCTCTCCTGCACTGGCTGTGTGCTGCAAAAGCGCCTCAAAACCTCTTTTATTATATTTTTTCTCCTTTTTGTGCACAAAAGTTTCTCCTTCGAAGGGGCGAGAGGGAGGGACCCCGCAGAAGGCATGAAAACTGGAAGTTTTGAGGAACACAACTAGGGAAAACTCCCGAGGGAGACAGGGAGACTCTCCCCATCTCTCCCTCAAACATCCAGGATTTTTCTGGAAGACACATCCCAGTCAAACCAGTGACTGGGTTCAGCGCTGGAGTAACCACGTGGAATTCGTGGCACGTCCCACGGATGGGAACGGTCCCTTCTGACCCCAGGGTGGCAGAATTCGACCCACACAGCGCCAAGAGGGAGTGAACTCTTCCTTAGAAGAGCAGCAGAGGAGGAAATCTAATTGTTTCCCAGCACTGAGGTTGTTCTGCAGATTTTTTTCCATCCAACAAACTCTGGAAAAAGAAAAAAAAAAAAATCTATCTTCTGTCACAAAAAATAAATAAATAAATAAAATAATTCCCAACTCTTCCCCCCCCATTTGCCCTCCCCCATGCGATTTCCTTCGGGGAATTAATTCTATATAAACATCTTTCAATTTTCTCCTCCCCCTCTGCAGGGCTGGTGCGATTTATTACAAGATGAACTCATGGGAAAGAAGAAATTGCCACAACTTCAGCTGCGTGGGCCTTACCCAAATTGGGGAGGGGGGGGGGGGAGGGTGGGGNGATTTTCTGAGAAACTCAAGTTTGGTACCCAAGGGTCCCCCCCTCTCTCCATTGAGGGACTTCCCAGGGTTCAGCAAGTCACGGCAGGACACTCCTCCTTTCAGGAAAAAATGGACTGGAGGAAGCGGTGCCCAGTCCTGGATGGGGGCCCTGGGAAGCGGGAGGCCGGGGATGGGAGGGTTCGGCACGGCTGCGGACGTTCCCAGCTCAATTCTGGCCTTGCAGCAAAAAATTATTTACTCTATTGGAGGAAAGTTTTTTTCGTTAATTGGTTCATGAAGCTGGGAGATGGCTGCGCTCGGAGAAGCCTGGAACCAGCCGATCCAGAGAACCACACCAGCGTTCCCACGGCAGGCGGGGACGAGGAGCGGGGAGGCCGCAGAGCGGGATGACGTGCAAGAGGGATAGAAAACACACGGAGCGGGGAGAAGGTTTCCATATGAGGGGGAAACGGAGGAGTTAAAACCACAAAACCCCCAAGGTACACAGCAGGGTTTGGCCACAGGACCCTGCAGCAGGTGAACCCCCATCTCCACTGGAGGTCCAGGCCACGACCGAGGGGTGGCCGGGGGGGACACGGACCCCGCTGCTGGGAGGAACATCAACCATAAATCAAGAGGCAGCCACATGGTCCCCGTTCTGCAAACAATGCCGAGGAAAAGACCAAAACACAAACAAAACACAAACAAAAACCCTCTGAGTCTCCACACCATAATAAGACAAAGTTGCCTCTGAGCCGTCGTTTGCGCAGCGGGAAGCAAAATTAAGTTCATCATCAGGGCGTGAATTAACGACCTCTCGCGCTGCATGGAGACCTGTGAGGGCCTGTGTGCGGTTTGCAGAGAACAATTTTGCTCGGGATGTGTGTAATAATCACCCCGACTGTGTCTAGTCACCCTCCAGGTCCCTTCGGAGAGCGTTACAGTAATGCTGAGCCTCTTAATGTTTTATGAGCGGCGTTGGACTTCCCAGGCGAGGGCTGAGAGCCTGTAAAAGCTTCTTGCCTTAAGACACCGGGACCTGGGCACTGGGAGGGTTTGTCTTTGCCCTCGGAGGGTCCCATGGAGCCACCCCAGGGGCTCATGATGCTCCTCGGCAACTCCTCTCTCCTCGGCAGCTCCTCTCCCTCTTCCTCCCCCTCGAAGGGAAGCCAGGGCTCTCTGCAACTGATTTGTGTGTGTGTGCATGTGTGCGCGCGCGTGTGTGTGTGTTGTGGTTTGCCAACAGCCTCTCCAGGCTGCAATAAAATTTCATGATTAGCAACCTAAAAGCTTCCCTTCCCCCTCCCCGCTCCCGGTTCGGGTGGTAGCAACGGTCCCAGAAAGGCATTAAATCCCTCCTCCCACGGTTTTCCCATCGCGCTCGTCCACCGCAGCCGAAAACTGGGTCCGCACACCCCACTCTCAGCCAGGGCAGAGAGATGGACCCTGTTGTGCTCACCCCAAGCCAAGGGACCCCCAGGGACAGCACAGGGGTTAGGGGAGACCCCAAACTCTCTGTGCCACGGGGGAGCATCATCCCAAGGGATGTGGGGAGGGTCAGGACCTGCTCAGGATGGTCCAGCTCCAGACATTCCTAAATGGCTTCAGCGCAGTGAAACAGAGCAAGATCCATCATCTCCTGCTTCAGGAAAAGGAAGAACAAGCTGGGCAGAAGGATGGGGGTGACCCCAAGCAGGGCAGGAGAAGCCCCCCCGGCTCTATGGGGACCCCCACGCAGCCGCTCTCCCCCCAACCCCGCAGCCCCAGCGGCGCCTCCAGCTGCCCCTCTTTTTTTTTTTTCCCACCCCTGCTCCTGGAAATGGTGACAGATTTCACAAGGTTATCGAATGGCATCACCGAAATTAGTTCACAGTTGTCTCCTGACGCACCAGCAGTAAAAACCAACCCAAATTACAAGGGGCTGATAGTTCCCTTTTCTGTGTCACAGGCGCTATTAAAAGCTCGCTCGCACAAAGCACCCGGGAGAGCCGCCACCAGCATCAACCTCTTCCTTCCAAAATCCACAGCTCCCACATTTTCGGAGCTGCTCGGGCTAATAACACCAGCAGGGATGCAGCCCATGGCTGGGCAGGGCTTTTTTTTGGGGGGGGAAACACACAGCTGGGGAGAAACCCTCAGCATCACGCCCTGGTGTATGCGGGGAAGGCAAATGCCGAGGCACTTTTCACCCAGGTGCCTGGAACAGAGGCCAGGTCATCCCGGGGGACACTGGGAAGGGGGGACAGGGGATGGGGAAGGGTCCCCAGTGGGCAGGCTCCCCCAGAGCACCGGGGAAAGGGCAACTCTTGCATAAGGAGAGTGAATCAGGTCTTTGTTACCCGAGATTGCACAACGCCAGGGCAAGAAACCGAAGCAGCGATGATCAAGTAAGGAGCTGAAAAATATTACAAAATCTTAATCCTCCCCATGAGACCCTCTAGGGTGCTTTCAAATACAGAGAGAAATTGCCTAATTAGCTTTTTTTTTTTTTGCCTTTTTTTTTTTTTTTAAATGGATAATTGCCTTCATGAGCTTTCACAGGCAGCTTAGCAACCTTTTAACACAGGCACACAACGCCGCACGGAGCGGCAGAACCCTTCTGAAAGGGGTTTTATACCTTTCCCGAAGAGCTGCTGACAGTAAACCTCAAGCAATACAGGCAGGGGCTGTAATGGGCACTTGGGTGTCGTTAGTAAAAACACTGCTCAGAGTTTGCTGGTCAATACGTGTTCACATAAAAGGGCAATGTTCTAATATTCATAATCCCAGGGCCCACAGGGCAAGGGTTTTAATGAAAGTCTGTACAGTTCTGGTCTCCTCAACATCAAAGAGCCCAATAAAACTCCTCTCACATGCTGACAGGCCAAAGTCAGCCGGGGAAGGCAAGGCTGGGAAAAAGCCCCATGCAGACCCCCACACTTTGCCTCTCCCAGCGCAGGGAAGGGGCTGGGAGGGTCCCCCAAGGCAGGGCAGGGGCTGAGCACCCCCGGGGAGAAGCCGTGTGAGCTCCCCGAGCCCAGATGTGTGCCTGAGGAGGGAGGGCCGGGGGCTGGGGGGCATCCTGAGCACCCCGTGAATGGCAGGATGCAGCTGCTGCCGTGTTTTCCAGGCTGTGGGCTCCCGTTTCTGGCAAAACAAGCCCAGCGAGGATGAGGGGGGGGGATCTGATGGTGGGGAGGGGGGGAAGAAGGGCACCATTTACTGCCTCTCATTGCTAGTCAAGCCCACATTCTGCAGAGGCACAGGGAGGGCACGGATCCAAGGCATGGGGCGGTTGGCAGCGGTGTTGCCCCATGTCCCCTTCCCTATAAGGTCCTTATCCCCCTTCATCCTGCTTCCATCCCTCTCCTTCCCTGCCCAGGGAAGGCTCCGCTCCCCGGGACAGAGCCAGCAGCCTCCCCTGGCTCTGAGGGCGGCTGAGACTTCCCAGGGCAGCCGCTCGTCAGGGCGTTGGGAGCCACACGGCTCGGCTCCTCCCCGGGGAAGTTTAGGAAGCAAGAGCACTAAAACTGCCAGGTGGGATTATTTAATCCAGCAGGAAGTACCCAGGCAATCAGGGCTCACGCCGAGAGGCAGGGACCCTGCTCTGCCACCCCGGCTCACGCGGAGAGCAAACGGGGAGGAGATCTAGCAAACTCCAGCGGACACCATATTTTATGGGACTTTTTGGGGGGGTTTTTTCTTTCTTTTTTTTCCTTTTCTTTTCCCAGTCACAAGAACACGTGTCGTCAGCGACTCCTCCTGAAACGAGCAGCTGTTCTTTGGCTCTTACTGCTCCCAAATTAACCAAGACGGAAGAATTCAATCGCATCCCTCCTCCCCAGCCCTGCTGAGTGCGCTCGATTAAGGGATTGAGAGCATCTTTTTTGCTGTTTTTTTTTTTCCTTTTTTGCTGGGATTTGACGGGTTTCCTAGTGCCTGAGAAGGCACGCACAGCTTGGGTGAACCAGGAGCACGAAGGCATAAAAACCCCACGGCTGCCAGGGAGGGAGCAACCCAGGAGTGAATGTTATCGGCGGCAGCACCGGTGTCTCGGAGACACTCAAAGCTGCTCAGCAGGAACACGGCCAAGAACCAGGAGGGAGGATAATCTCCAGAAGAGACAGGCATCCCCCCTCCTCTTTCCACTTTCTCGCTTCCGTTCTCAATCTCTGCGAGGCTATTTCAAGGCCCTCCCCGAAGAACACACCAAAAAAAAAAAAAAAAAAAACAACCAAAGGAAAAAGGAAAAAGGAAAAAAAAAGCAGGAGCAGAACCAAAGGAAAAATAAAATAAAGAAGCAGGACAGAGGCAGAGCTGAGGGGCAGAGCAGGGTCAGGAGACACCTGCTAGCCATGGCCTTGCAAGGCAAGCCTGCAGCTGGGGAAGGGAGGGCTGGGCCGTAATTCTATCACGGGCCACAGTAAACAAATAATAAATAATGTGAAGCAGTAAACAAAGCTGAGGCATAATCACAGGCTTTGTCAGAGCTAAAACCCAATCCAAATTTATATCCTTGCAACCCCCCCCTCCAAAAAAAAAGTCAGTGCCCATAAATTTACATACCTTTGAGTGCAATGAATGGGCTGTTATTGGGAGCGCGGACAATGCGCTGGCAGAAGTGGTGAAAGCAGCCCTGTTCGGCCACTCACACCCCTCCTACAGGTGGCCAGAGTGGAGCCAGCGCTGGGCTGTGCTCACAGAGCTGGATTTATCACCCCAAACAGGCAGCTCCGTGCCCTGGTCCTTCCAGGGGACCCCAGCCCCTGCATCCTACCCTTCCTCTCCCGGCCCTTCCCAAAGGAACATCCCCCACAGGGTACCACCGGAGCTCTCAGAGGGCTTTTCCAGAAGGCAAAACTGCAGCCTTTCATGGGAAAAGTCTCCAGGATGCTGTGAAGATGCACAGAGCAGCCTGGAAGTCACCTTGCTCCCACCACACTTTAAAAAAAAAGGATATATTTGGCTGGGAAGCACAACGCAGACAGACACATACCTGGGATTTGGACCGAATCTTGGTCAATCCTGCTCTGCTCGCCCTCCAGGTGCTCCAAACCCACCACTTCTGTCTTCACAGGGGCATCCTCCCTCGCAGACAAGGTGGTGTATGTACTAATAACCAGTATTCCCAGGCCAATCCACAGGATGATCTGCACAACATGCCAGAGCTTCAGTTAGCACAGCAAAACAAACAGGACCAGCGTTCTTCATACAAACAGCATCTCCAAACAATTCAAAGCTCAGTTTCAATGACACGTGTCAATAAAAGAGAGCAAAGAGGAGAGAAATTTAAGAGGTGAATAAAGAAAAATAATCAGTAGCTTCTGGTGAGGTTTGTACTTGGATGCAAAAACATGGAAATGAGAGTTTCAGATGCTGAGGGTTGTTAAAAAGGCAACTCCTGTACCAGAAAGGCTCAAAAGCAAGTGGCCAGGACGCGGGGATAGAAAAATGCACGTGGCAGACAAGAGTCCAGCCACAAAGACTCATTCCTTGGTGTTTCCAGCAGCTCCAGTAGAAGACCATGAAATCAGGTCTGGCTGAGAACAGAGGTGCCCAACCTGTTTACAGCCCAGAACGTTTTCTAGGGAGCTGTTTAAAGATCCTTATTTTTAAGAGCAAGAATAAGGTGTTCACAGATGAGTCCTATTGGCCAGTGCTCAAGAAGCTGATAAGAATCTGATTTCCCAAAACCTGGGACAAAATAGAGTAAAAATAGAGAGAATCTGGATGCTGCAGAAGGAAGTCTCCACAAACTTCTCTAACTCAAAAAGGAGAGAGAAAACTTTTCTACAGCTTATAATCTAACAATAAATTGATCTAAAAGGGTCTAATTCCACATGAGCTGTGAGAAAGAATAAAAAACTCTCTGCCTTTGAAAGCATCAGCAATTCATGGGGTACCTGGGGAAGGACAAGCAAGAGGATGCACAGCAGCCAGAGGGGCCTGGAACTGTCTCCCACGCTGGGTGTCAGGGCTGCCAAGTGTCCACCAGCTCCTCCGGGCGAGGGGGCAGCAGTTCAGAGCACCAAGCCGATCGATCACCAGCCGACAATGCTGACCAGGGACATTTAATTAAACTCTAATATCTTATTTTTACCCAGTCAGTCACTGCAATTGTCACAGCAGGGGCTTCTTGTGGAACCCAGTTTGCATGTCAATGCATCAACGGCACTGAGTGATTGCAGCAGAAAGTCTGCAAGAGCTTGTGCTGAAGGAAACGGGCAAAGAAGCATCATCCTCCGTTGGAAACACCATCTCCCCACAACCTCCTTTCCTCAACAGACCATGGAAGCAACAGGAACCATCGTATACACAACAGAAAACACCTCTGCAATGCTGGGAAGCTGGAAGTTTGCAGCAAATTGGTGTTTATGATGCAGAAATTCCCTCTTTTCTTTTTTCTGAAGTACATTCCGCTCTCTGAAACACCACGGATCCAGCTCATTTCTGCAGCTCTGCGGATGGAGATGATGCTGCAAACAGAAGGAATCCAAGAGGATCCCAGCTCACGAGAGGAACACGTTCTGCAGGACTCATCTCTTCCCCCAGAACCCTTATCCTGCAGTGTTTACACCCGCAATTAACAAAAATCACAACAAAAGGATGTTACTCAGTGTGAAAAAAAACCAGGAATGACTACAGGGCTTGCTACAACTGGGGGCTGCCGGAGGGAGAAAACTGAAAATAGAGGGAAGAGCTAAAATTGAAAGGAAAAGTTAAAATATTGGCATCCCCAGGAGAGGGAGAGGAGGTTAATGCCTGCCTTTTCTTCCTCACTGTGAAGAACATCACCCAGAGATGCAGGCCAGGGCGGTCAGAGCCCTGGGGGCCCAGAAGACCCCATTCTCAGCACCCCCTTGCAGACAGACAGACGCCTTCAGAAGGAAAAAGGCTGGCAGGACGTGAGGCAGCCCTGGCTGAGGGACGAGCAGCACGACCAGGGAGCAGAGGCCAGGGCTTAGAGACGATGCAAAGGAAACAGGAGTAAAATCTGCTCCCTGCCTCGCCGTGTGGGTGCACAAAGAGCAGATATCCTGCCATCCCACCCGGGCCAAAAGCGGAGTCAGCAGGTCCTTGCCACGGCTGCCCTCGGCTCACAGCTCCCAAGGCTTCCTCTCCCTCCCACAATCTACAGCCCTGGTAGAAATAGAAATGCACTCGGTGACTGGGAAGCTGTTCTGGCATCTTCCAGAAACAACAACGGAGAGGAAGAGCGTTTTCCACAAAAAGGATCTATTCTGGTGCCACAGGAACTAGGAGCAACGTGGGAGAGGAGGGAATTGTAGGAAACTGCTGAAAACTTTAAATGATTCAAAAAGATTTTTTCTTGTTTCTTATCATGGTCAGGGAACCACGGGCTTGAATGCCTGGGATTCAAACCCCTTTGATTGTTTAATGTTTGGAATTCATCTGTGAGCTTCCCAGAGCAGCAGGTACAGGCACACATGGTGCCCATGAACAGCCCATGAACCAGCAGTCCTCCTTCACCTTCAGCTCCCTCGTTGGCACATCTCCTCCTCACCTACCCTATCACCAACCAGAGACCAGGATAAAGAGCTCCACAATTTGGCTTAATTCCTTGGAGATACTTATGACACGGAAAACCAGGCAGTTTCTACTCAAGGGACCACCACGGCTACTCTGGCAGTCAAAAGAGGAACGTGGGCTGCAAGGCCCTGGTGGCTGGAGGAACCAAACACAGGCAGAGGAGCCACTCACCCCCAAAACATCCAGCTGAAGAGCTGAGAACCTGGAGCAAGGAGAGGGACAACACTGCAGAGCAGTTATTATCCAGTGTTTGGTCTCACAGGAGGGATCTACCCCCCACTTCTGAAAAGCAAACCCGCCAAGAGCAGAGACCTTTCTCTGGAAACACTTCTCAGTGTGGACACAGCAAGAGGATGCACAAGCCCTTTTGGCTGCAGGCTCCTCCAAGAGGCAGGTCAGCAAGGCAAGGGCCTGTCTCTGGAGAGGAAGGCTCTGAGCAGTGACGGGAATTCAAGCAGAGGAAGTTTACGTGGCCGTTTCCTCCGCTGGGCGCTTTCCCTCGGCCCTCCTTCCTCCCAGAAGATAACTCGAACTTTGTACAGAAGAGTCATCAGCTCAGCCCATCCCCTCTGGCCACGCCTCAGCCATCAGCGGGAAGCAAATAAAAAAAAGGACAAAAAAATCCCCCCAAAAATCCAACTGCATTTGTGTAGGGTGACGACATCCTCCAAACTGGGCTGTTTTGGACACCGAGCGTTTGGAGGGACAGAGTCATGGCGAAGGAATGCAGAGCCCCGGTCACCACCGGGTTCCTCTGCTGTGCCTGAAGGGCTGTACCGACCCTGGAGCGCCCGTGGGGAAGGTGTGCTGGCCACCACGCCACCAGGGAAGGGCAGAGGGGAATCTCTTTTCCATCCGCACGGGAGCGAGACCGAGGGGTCATTTCCTGACCTGGAGCAGCCTCTCAGCAGCTCCTCTTCCCCAAGCGGGACACCAGCAACTCCGGCCGCCCTAGGAGGGGCCTCTCGGACAGGCTTGTGTCAACACTGGGAAGCCAACACCTTCCTGTTAGAAGTTAAAACACTTTGTTTACAGACCTTAACGTGACCTTCAGCAGCGCTCTGCCAAACCTTGCTCCGTCCCCTCACTCCAGGCTCCGGGAGGGCAGAGGGACACGGACCCGCAGTGTCACAGGAAAAGGCTTGATGCTGAACCACAAGAAAGGGAAGGCTCTCCCCAGCACACTCACAGCCTGGCTTCAAGCTTTTTAACTGCTCTGTTACCCCAACGTCTTCCCAACACAAGGAACCTTTCAACTAAGCCACCCCCCAGCCGAGCCCAAGGTGCCATCCCCAGCCCTGGTGGCTGTGATAATTGGCAACTGGCTGGCAGAAGCCACCCGTGCCTTTTGCTGGCCAGCAAACATCTGGGACGGTCCATATTCCTCCCAGTTTGATAATCTCAGCCTTCACCACCTTCCCAGCTCAGTAAATCAAAACTCCCTATCTCACCAGTCCCATGAGCTGCCCCATACGGGACTTTGGGCCAGAGGTGGCTCAACAAAAAGAGCCAGTTCCCAGCAGCAGCACCACAAGAGTGGGGATAATTCAGGCAAGAGGAAGAGCTGGCGTTGAAAAGATCTGCTGCTTTAAAAGAAAGCTAAGGATGATGGAGGGAGAGGGAAAACACAGAGAGGGAAAAGCTGGGAGGGACAGTTACGCCCAGGGCTGGCTCCCTCTCCCCCTTGACTGCCACTTTTCACGGGAGCGTATTTTGATGGAGTGGAGAGCCTGATCAAAGAGAAGCAGGAATGAAGGAGGAGACCAAAGACAGAGCTTCGGGGAAAGAATAAATGAGTCTTTGCAGAAGACCTGGAGGAACGAGGAGAGGGTGGGCCCCGAATTGTGCTCCGGAGCGGAGGCAAGGGAGGGGCTCTGCAGCCCGTGTCTGCAGGTGTGCCCTCACTGCAGCACTTCAGAGCATCGCTCAAAGAAACTATGCAAACTTGACAGGCCATGGATCATTCAAGAGAAGGCTGGACAGCTTGCTGCCAGCCCCTTGAAATGCCAGGGTAACCTGGGGGCTGATGCTTTAGATAAAGCCCTTCTTCCTTCGTGGTGGATTTCTGCAGGACAAACGTTCTTCACCAGCCTCGTGACCAGCGTTTGAGGTCAAAGGATTGTGAGGGCCCCAGTGTTCAACCCCGGGCAGCTGACAGTCGCCTCTGGGCAGCCACTTTAAGAGCTGAGCCCATCCTAAGTGCAGTTTCAAGGCACTGAGGAGAAACGTTCTGGCTCGGCCGGAATAGAAAGCGATTCTTGAAAGTGCTCTTTGTTTCCCTGAAAAAATCCAGGCTGGCATTCAGGCTCCTGCTTGGGGTTTTTCAGTCAAAGACGTTAGGACCAAAGTGTCAGAATTCAGAGCGAAAGCTGGAAAGTTGGACTATTTCCTCGTGTCAGAGAAAGCAGGGGGAAAGAGAAAAACATAAAATACACCCTGCTTAAAAAACTTCCATGTACGTTTGCAAACCCACAAATCATTAAACACAGAAGAAGCCATTAGTTCTGGAGGACCCACAAAAATGTCGTGCTCTGCCCCTGCTGACTCCGCAGTTTGCCGAAAACCTTACCCCCAACCCAGCACTGTCGCTGGGGCAGAGGCCTGCTCAAAGGCAGGGGATTAAGTTATTGTTAGAAAAAAAACAAAACACGTTAATTTCAGCCCCACAAAAGCCCAGTATTTGCAGAAGGAGAGAGATGGAGCCCAGCAAAGAGCCACTTTGTTCCAGTCCCCGAGGAGGCCAATCCAAACTAGAGCAAAAGGAAAAGTTAAACTTCTAACAGCCTCTGAACGACCCCGATTTTTTTTAAAAATCAATTCCTGAAGCAACACCTCGATGTGTGTGTTCCTTTTTATTATTATTATTATTATTATTTTGGTTGAAACTAGAAAGCTGAGGGTCAGCAGCAAGAACCGCATCGCTGAGAAACCGTGTTTATTTGACCCAGCCCCGGCAGGTTGGGATGTAAGACCCTGTTAAGGTTTTATAGGCTGCCTGGATTTCACATTCTGCAGATACAGAACCTGAAGCCCACCAGAAGGTAGACTGGAAGCAGCATTTTGTGCACCAAATGAATGCTTCACTTGCTGCTGGAGGGACAAAAAGAGCTGGTGTTCCAGCACAGGGCTGGCCGTGCACTGGGCCGGCGCCCATAAGCGATGCTGCTCAGAGCAGCCGACCAGAACAGCTCCCATCTGTACTGGGCAGACTGGAGGGGGAGGCTGGAGGAGATGCCGAGCAGTTTTCCTGCTGCAGTCAAATTAACTGCGTTCCCAGGCTCTGCAGAGGGCTTAGGGGGATGTCAAACAGCATCAGCACTGACCTGTGAACAAAGCGCATTCTTGTGGATCTTCTTGTAAATAAGAGCTGGGCAGATAAAACAAATGAGGCTTCCCATGGTAGCACCTGTCAGGCCCAGGACTGTTTCCACTGGCAAAGAAGAAGAAGAGAAGTCAGCAAAGGCCTCTTTCCAGGACAACCAGAGCAGCAGCACGAGGTGGCTGCCTGAGCCCCTGGGCAAGGTGAGGCACGAGCATCACAGGCTTGGCCATCCCACCCCTGGCAGCCAATTTAAGAGACCAGAGACCACAGCCAAGCAGCCAGCCCCGGCCCACAGCTCACCGTTGGGGATCATGATGCCTCCTACCATGGTTCCAAACACAACAGCCAGCGTCAGGGCTTTGAACCGGAGTGGGGGCATGTAACCCCCTGCAGCGAAGGTGCCGTCTTTTTGCTGCAAGAGAAAGGGCAGGAGAGGAAGAAGATGAGTTTAATCCCTGCATCAGAACCCCAGTTCCTAAACAACTACCCCAGCAGGTTCCAGCAGCTTTGTCACCTCCAACAGGGGAGGAATGGGGGCAGTTGGACGTGGTTGAGCAGTTTTAAAACGCAACTGCATTTGAACCTTCAAAACAAAGAGTGGCAGGGGGCACGGAGCCAAAGCTGCTGCTTCCATCCTGCCCCAGATGTGAACTGCACAGCTGTATCCCAGCCCCTGTGCCAGCCCCCGTGAGCAGCCCCAAGGCCAAAGGCATAAGAAAAAGGGGCAGGGAGAAAGCAGGAGGGAGAAGGGATACAGGAGGAAGAGCTCTGAGTTTGCTACAGCGAGGTGTCCCCTAACACCTCTGGGAGCAGAGTTATTCCCACCATGTTTCTTGTTCCAGCTCCCCTGACCTGAGAGAAGACACCCCAGCTGGACAGCAGAGGGGAGAACCAGTGCTGCTGGGGAGCTGCTGACACCAAGGGTTTCCAGTTGCCCTCTGTTTCCCATCCCCATGGGACACGAAGGATGTGCAGAAAGCAGAGGACCCAGCGAACCCTGGAGATCCAGTGAGTCCCCGTTCTCCCAGCCACACAGGCAGGAGGGGACAGCAAAGTGACAGGTTCAGAGCCCAAAGAGCAACGAGCAGAGCCCAAGCAAGAGCCTCAGTCTCCCCAAGTGCTTACTCCTCTGCACCCGCTGCCTTTCACCAACCGTCTTCCCCCATCCTCAAGCCCTCCCGACGTGAGAAAAGAGCCGGGGGCTTCTCACAGGGAGAAGTGGCAGGATTTAGAGCTATAAATTGCTCAAGTTTTATTTCCTGCCCTAAGAGGTTTCTATTTATGCAGATACACAAAGGCCTCAGAACATTCCCACAATCTCTTACTGTTATTTACTGAATACCACGGGCATGCTTAGTGCCGTACAATACACAGAGGAGAACACGCTCCTGCCACAAGGGACTTACAGTCTAAATCAGACAGACCAACTATAGTCACGGAGGCCGCCTGAAGATCTGACCCTGGGAAAGGTGAATGTGTGGGAGAGGAGAAGAGAGGAGAGGAGAGGGCTCTGCTCCACCCCCTGCTCCTGCCCCACACCAGCACCACCAGCCCTGGGAGGCACTGGAGGAAGGGGACATCCGAACCCCGAGGGGAGAAGGCTGCTCAGGGGGGCTACTGACAGAGCTGCAAGGATGAGAATAATAATAAAAGAGCAGAAAGGAGCACGCACAGACAGAAGCAAGAAGAAACGAGGCTGGGCTGGGGCTCAGAGGCCAGGAACAGAAGCTTGAGCTAAATGCAAAGCAAGATCTGAGTTGGCCAGCAACAGGATGCCAGCTGGAGCAGCAGGAAATAAGGAGGCTCCTCTGTTTCCAAAGGCACATTTCTCCCTCTTTCTGAGGGGGAGAGCTGCCGTGGCTCTGAACTGTGTAACACTTCTGCACGAGAGCTGGAACCCCCAGGGGAGCAGCAGCAGCCCCAGGACTTGCAGAAGAGCAACAGCGAGCTCCAGGCTCACAGCCCCAACACTTCTGCCCACGAAATCCCTCTGCAGAGAGGACAAGAACCTCAAAGCAGCAAAGATGAAGCATTCTGCAGAGCGGGATTCACAGCCTGTCACGGGCCTCCCGCCGCACTCTTACCACACAGCAGGCACTTAGGATTTCGCTGTGAGTTGAGGGTTTGTCCCTCTGGACAACGAGCACCTACCACGAGTCAGACACAGGCAGTTGTCAACGGAGTCTCACAGAACCAAGGCATGTTTGTAGCCCAGGTCAGCAGCCAGCAGCAGAAGCCAAAGAGGCACAGTTAGCTCCTCAAAAAGCGGGTTTCAAAGGCGCGCACTGGCCACGCAAGAGGGTCTTACCTGCTGCTCAAAGAGAAGGGTGTTCAGCGCCTGTCTGCAGGGGAGAATCATCATGGGAAACCCCACAGCTACCGACATCATGAATCCCACTCGTATCATCTCCGTCACAAGGTTGGAAGGGAAGTTCATGAGGACGTTGCCAGCAATGGCTTCAGTGTAACTCACGTAGCCAAAGAAGCCCACCTGTCCGGCAGGAGGGGAGGTGAGCAGGTGGAGTTTGACCCCCAGGCACATTCATTTCTACTCTTTACACACAGCTGGAGGTCAGAGACCTCCCATCGACGAGGACGGGCCAGGCCAAGGAGGGCACCTAGGGCCACCTCCGCCAGCAACCTGCCAGCAGCACCCCAAAATGGTGAAAGAATAGTAGGACCTTCCTAAAAGCAGAGCCAATTTCTCCCCAAATACAGGGGGTTTTCTTTGAGGGTGTTTGAGAGCTGGGGCTGTTCAGCCTGGAGAAAAGAAGGCTCCGGGGAGACCTGGGAGCAGCCTTCCAGTATCTGAAGGGAGCTCCGGGAGAGCTGGGGAGGGACTCTTGGTCAGGAAGTCTAGTGACAGGACGAGGGGGAATGGTTTTAAATTGGAAGAGGGGAGATTTAGATGAGATCTTAGGAAGAAGTTCTTTGCTGTGAGGGTGGTGAGGCACTGGAACAGGTTGCCCAGGGAAGTTGTTGATGCCCCATCCCTGGAAGTGTTTAAGGCCAGGCTGGATGGGGCTTGGAGCAACCTGCTCTAGGGAGATGTATCCCTGCCCATGGCAGGGGGGTTGGACCTGGATGATCTTTAAGGTCCCTTCCAACTCTGACCATTCTATGATTCTATGTTGCAGCGAGGGAACGCTGCCACTGCCAGTGAGGAAGAGCAGTGACACCCTGCACCCTCCAAGGAAGGAGGGGCCCGTAGCCATTCCCTGCAGCAGCCCAGCTCAACAGGCTCTCCTCAGGAATTATTAACTGGGTTTTATTAGCTGGTGCTTTATGAGGCATCACTTCCTTTACATCTTTCCAACTGCAACAAGCTGAAAGAAGCTCCGGGCAGCACCTCCAGCTCCAGGCTGAGCCCTGGAAGGCAGGGAGCAGGCTGATGGAAGCAGGGAAGAGCTCAGTCTCCGCTCTGCTTCCACCCAAGGAAACGTGCCATGCTGAGAATCTGGCCTCTCCAAATGCCTCCCCACATCATCTCCCATCTAGTTTTGCTCTCAGCAAAACGACTTATCTTTCAGAATAAATACAGATAAGTAGGAACCAGCCCCATCTGAAGATAAATCTTTGTCCCTCTTGCCCCTCCGGAGCGTGACTTCTGGCAAGGAAGGAGAAGGGGAAGTTTCTTACCGTAATGTAAAAGGTGGTGACCACGTTTAGGGAAGAAGCAAATATGGAGCTCATGATTTTAACAGACGGCTCATCCAAGCTATCATAGGTAGGCAAGACCTGACTGTAGAAAAGGGTAAATTATTTAAGGAAACCTTCTGCAAAGAGAGAGAGAGAAAAACCCAACTCCAGCACGTTCCCTGCCTCAGCCCAGCAGCGAAGAATCCCTGACACCTTCCCCCTATGGAGCATAAACACTCGGTGCTATTCCACAATTTATATTGCTAATGCCAAGAGATTTCAGAACACTCATAACTTTTAAGTGTTGCAGAAATATCCCTGTTCTCCCCACCCCAACCACGTGGAGCTAAACGTGTGATGTAAACATTTTTGGTTCTAAAGTGTTGCAAAATGAATGACCGTTTGTTCCAGTGAAACACCAGTGGCCCCGGGCCAGGCAGCCCATTGCAGATTATTGTTCTTGGACCTCTCCAGGCTGATAATTAAAGCAACGCAGTGTTTACAGAGTGGAAAAAAAAAAAGCAGGAAGAAGGTTAGAGCATCCCAGTGTCTAAAAGAAAAGTTAAACAAACAAAGCTGAAGGCAGCGCCTGTCGTATTTCAGCGCTGCTGCTCCGGCTCGGTTCATAGAAAGCCGGGAGCGCCAATTACACGGGATTTGGGGTATTTACAGACTTGGAAAGCATGTGGAATGTACTTTTTGACATCAGGTGCATATTTTAGCAACTCATTAACCTCTTGTTACTTTAATTCAAGTGGCTACATCCTGGCTTCATGTTACTGAAGGAACTCGCAGGAGAAGTTGGAGGGGGAGTATCCAGTTAAGATGGGAAGGGGGTATCCCCGGCTCCAGTGGGCACGAAGCCATCATGGGAACGTGTGTCAAGCTGAGGCCCAGCAGAAAAATCCTTAACCCTTAACATCAAACGGTTCTGCACAAAGGAAGCCAAGCACATTGGCTCTCAGGAACCCACCAGACACAGGCAGGGTCTGTGAGGACACCACTGTGATGGCCATTTACCAGCCCAGCATCTCCAGAAGTCTCTCCAAGCGTGGCCAGCAGGTGAAGGGAGGTCATCCTCCCCCTATGCTCTGCCCTTGGCAGGCTGCATCTGGAGCACTGGGTCCAGTTCTGGGCTCCCCAGTTCAAGAAGGACAAGGAATTGCTGGAGAGGGCACAGCAAAGGGCCACGAAGATGATGAGGGGACTAAAACATCTGTCCGATGAGGAAAGGCTGAGGGACTTGGGCCATTTTAGTCTGGAGAAGAGAAGACTGAGGGGTGATCTTATAAATGCTTATAAATACTTAAAGGTTAGGTGTCAGGAGGAGGAGGAGAAACAAGAAGGGAAGCAGAGAAACTCTGCAGTGTGAGGAATGGCACAGCCAGGCCAGGTCCACGTTAGAGCAGGAGCACCAGCAGTGACAGAGGGAAAAGTGCCACGCAAAGTCCAGCTGCACCCAGGCCTCCTGCCACCACCTAACAGCACCCATTTGGTCAACTTGGGTTTGGGGGACCAGCACAGCATCCCCTGAGCCTCCACGACACACGTCCAGCCCATCACCACCTCCCAAGGCAGAACAAGAGGACAAGAAGTAACAGGCAGCACGTCCTGACACGCTGAGGGGAGGTATTTTTAAGCAAAATGATGACACTTGAAGACCAGAGAAGGACCAGGGACCCTACCCCACGTTATCTGTTACACTCTAAGAGGGAGCAAGTAGATGGCTCCTCCTGAGCAGAAAGGGGACAAGTCAGCACAAGCACTAAGAGCATCCTCAGAGACAGCAGCCTTGCTTCAGAGATGGCCAGGGCCACCACAGAGTGCCTGCTCCTCACCTTCACTGGGGGGACAACCTTGCCTAAGCCCTCTGAGGGCCTGCAGGGAACTGATGCTCACAGAGGCAACCAACACCCCTCCTGGCTGTGATTATCCTGGCCATTTCAGCATTTTAGCATCCATCAGCACCAGAAGAGCCACCCACTCAGAAATGAGAAGTTTCTCCTGGAAAGCTCCAGTGACTCCTCTTTAACTGGAAGGTTGAGTGACTTGACCAAGGTTGACCCCGGAGTCCTCACACCCCCAGCTCTCAGTTCCACAGCCAATTTCCACGCCAGGTAACTGCAGAGAGTGACCTACTTTGCCACTTCATCAACAACAGGAGAGCTTTTAAAGAGCGAAGGGGATCGAACCCACAAGTAAAGCAGGGTCAAGTTTTCCAAGCTAGAATAACAGTGAATTTATTTGTCCTTACTGGATGCTGCACTTACGTGCTGAAGGAAAAGAATTTCTGCTTTACATTAGAATTATTTTTCAAAAATTCATTGGTTAACAAAATTAAACCTACCTAGCTGAGAATAACAAGCTTAGAAGGGTTGCCTAGGATGGGGACAGTGTATTGCCCTGATGCTTGGAAAAAAACCCTAGAGTTTTAGGTTCAGTCTGCCACGTAAGTGCTGTAACCCAGCCTATATTCAGGCACGTGCAGCCTGGTCCAGACCAAACGATTTCCCTGCACTTCCAGCTCCCAGCAAAGTTGTGCTGGGTACTGTGTGGCTACCATCAGAAATTTAAAAAAAATAAATAAAGGAATTAAGAAAACTCTAAAATGTTAACAAGGTAAAGCTGTAGAAGAATACAATTCCCTTCGCTGGCTGTAATGGAGACATTAAACAGCAAGACTGGAGCGTGTTCGGGTAGGAACCGAGCTGCCAAGAGAGCCAGTAAGTGGAAAATGATGATTTGGATCTCGCGTGTGGGTGTAAACACAGCAGTCTGAACAAATTTTATCTGTCACATTCATTTACTGTTGGCATGCTACCCGTTTGCTAGAGCTACGGGGAAGGGGGAGGGGGGGAAAGCCCAACTCTGCCAGCCCTCCAAATGAGGATGGTCTTTTCCGTGTCCACATTTGGATTTACGCTTCTATTTAAAGCCTGTTTCTATTCTGGCCAGGCACGGATTGCTCACTTGCCATTTTGGTGCAGAAGGTAACACTGCTAGAAACGTGGAAATAGCCCGTTCTGCCATCCCCTCCCTCCACGTGCCAACGGAAACCCTCATGAAAAGGTGAGTGGAAACACGCAAACAACTCTCCAAAGTCAACGGCTGTGCCACCTTCTGAGTATTCTCCAAGAAATTCGGGGAAGGAGAGAGCAGCCAGGAGCGTGCACTACCACGTGGGGGGCCTTGCAGCCACCAGGCAACAGCCCCCACTGCCTTTCCCGGTGCTAAATCATTCCCTTCCAGAAACAGGGGAAATTCATCACTTCTGCAGCTGTACCAGAAGCAACGTGCATCACGTTGAGGATCTGTTTGGCTCAACTGATCTTGTGTGGCTCAAGTACAANTGATTCTATGATTCCACAATAACTCCCAAGTGAAATATAACTCCCCCCCCCATCTAGGTATAACAAAAGGGTCACAACTGAATGAGATGCTGCACTTCAGCGGGCTGTAAAATATTTTGATTAAAACAGAATAGGAAACCAGATGGTATCTATCCCTTGCAGATCCTCCTGACCCTCTGCCCTCCCAAAAAAAAAAAAACACCTCACTGAGGACCACGACTGCCAGAAGAGGGAATGGCAGGTACTTACGACTGACAGGCAAAAGACATGCCAAAGATGGGGATGCAGCGAAAAATGCCCTCCCAGCGAGTGTAACTGACCCGCTGCAGCCACTGCCCGCTGAAGAGGCCGTGCTTGAAGGAGGACAGCACAATCTGTAGCCAAAAGAAAGGAAAGGGGTTAAGATCCCACCCAAAACAACTTCACGGCAGTGCTGGGATAAAAGGCAGCGTGTGGCAGCTCTGGGAGGAGCAGCTCACGCTCCCTACCACAGCCTGGTCTCTAGAAGTCAAATTCCCCGGCTCCCAACCCCACCCACACACTTTATTACAGCTCCCAGCAACCTCCAAGGGCCCCTTGACACCAAGGATCCTGGAGTATATTTTAAAAGATCCATGGCATTCCCCCCGCCTCGTTTGATGCCATCAGACATCAGAGCACGCACCAGGGTGGAACAATTTCCACCGACACATTTAACTGGGAGAATTATTGTTCCCAGCAATTTTGCACTCTTTTAAAACACGTTTTTGAATCCAAACGGGAAGCGACGTTTGCCTTGGGAGAATCCTGTTCAACAGAGAGAGACACAGGCTCCTGAAGCAGGACCCCCACCTGCACACCGCTACTCCAGAGCCACTGCACAGCACCAGCTCACCGAAGCCAAGGATAAACTTCAGGAAAACGGGGGGGCCACGGCACCCAGACGCGGCCAGGGGAGCTCTTTTGCCATTGACAGGGAAACAACTGGCAGGCGTTGGTTTGAACAGGAAACAGAAGGTAAATACGTCTGAATGCCTGTTTATAATATCGCCTGAATGGGGGTTTTCTAATCCCCAGAGATTACGTTTTAGTGCAGCCAACTCTCATGAAATGTTGTGGTTTTCTTAAAGGCACAGCTCCTGCAACACAGCAGCTTTATAAAACACTCCTTTACACTTTCCAGCCTCCTTACGGAGGCAAACTCAGAAGCGTGACCCAGCACAACCTCCCAGAAAAAAGTTAAGTGGAAAGAATTTCCACACCTCCCTTTTCTCCTTCTCGTTTCGGTTTTTCCAGTCCTGAAATTTGGGAGAGACAGGGCTGGGGCTCCGTAACCAAACCACACGAGCATCCGTGAGGTGAAACCTGAAGTCGTTCAAAAGCAAGTGAAAGCCTCCAGCTCTCAGTAAAATCTCTCCGATGGGGCTTGGCCAAGGCAAACTGGGGCAGGTTCAGGTAACTCTCAGCTTAATCTAAACGGTGAAGAACCCTTTCACCTCAGTAAAAAAAGAAAGAACAAAACTTTTCTAGTAATATCCAAGAACAAGCACACGCCACGCACCAGACCGAAGACTTTATGATGCTCAAAAATAGAAGTGCTGGTGTCTAACAAATAAAAATACTTGCAGCCTGAAAGACATTAACCATCAGCTGCAAAAAAACATGCAAAGAACATGCCTGGGTTCTTAACCAGAGCTGCCTTCCCCCTGCAGATTAGAAGCACCGAGGTTTTCAAGGCAAAACACTAAGGCACAATCAAAGTCCTCCTGCTTCCAGGCGCTCTCCGCCACATCTTCCATCCTTTGATTTCAAGTTCAGAGCCCTAAATTGTAAGACACCAACAAGCAGAATAAACCACAGCTCGATTTGTGGTTTATTATGATCAGTGCCACCACAGTTCCTACCATTTTTAATTGCTTACAGACCCACTGGCCAGTTTCTATGGTCTCTGCCTCCCCACCTCCGCGCCAGCTCCAGCACCCGGATCGCTCGTTATGCCCGGCCACCGGCAGCACTAATTATCAGGAAGGACATTTTTAAACTCAAGGCCTGCACCTGCAGGCTGTCCCAGAGGGAACAGCTGTGTTAAAACAATAGGAAAAAGAGCATTCCCAGGCTGAGGACTCACCACGAACATGAAGATGGTGTAGAAGATGAGAGCCATGGCGCTGAAGGACTGTATGGAGGCCATCATGTTCCGCTGGAGGCTCAGTGGAAGCACAATGCACAGGGAGACAGCAAAGAGCAGGACTATCCGGAAACTGCCCGACACCTGGAAGAGGAACCTGCATAAAGAACTGGAGCACGGAGTATACTCAAAACATCCCACCCAATTAGCAAAGGAACTCCCTGATACGGGTTGCTTTTTTCCCCCCAGAGTGAGAAAGGATGCAAAGCCAGGATGGATTTTGAATGTGATCCTGTGCTCCAGGAGGTATTTTAAAGATTTGGTGCTGAAAGCTTCCCATTTCTCTGGCTGGGTCTGTGATGAGCTTCTGCAGTCACTGGGTGCCACTGTTGCTCTACACAGTGTGTGACAGGTCCATCCTGAAGTGGAAGAATTGGGGGGTGTGGTGTGTGTGTGTTTAAATGCTATTCCAGCACAACTTATTGAAGTATTTGCCTGCAATTAAATAAAAACTAAAATTTACTCAGGAAACAAGAGATTGAAGACTTGAAAATGCTGATCCAGAAAACTAATCAAAACCTTGCATTGGTATTTATTATAGCAGAACACTCGGAAATGCTTGGAAATGTTTAATACCCACTTGGGCTGCAGCCACAACACGTCATTTTAACTTCACAGGCCCTTAATCGGAGCTTAGTGGCATCAGGAGGAGCAGATAACAGCCCGGCCAAAAACCTTCCACGTGTCTATTTTGCTTCCACACACAGTTCCTCGTGCTGCTCTCGAGTGTGGCCGCCCACACACCGGCTCACAGCTCTCCAGGAGAGCAGCAAGAACCTCCTGCCTACCAGGAGAACCTCTGGCTACCACCACCAGGCTCATCCCGCAGCTGCTTCTGGCTTAAAGAGGAGGCAGGAGCACAGTAAATTTGGCCACCAAAACAAAATCCTTCTGGAACTCCAGGGCTGCAAAGGGGTGAGAGCTTGGCCAGAGGAACTGTCTGTCACTACTCATTAGGGGCAGAAATTAAGACAGGAAGCATCATCTCCTCCAGGAATCTGCTCCAGAATTAAAAGAGGCCAAGTTAAAAAGAATTCCTTTGTTGGAAGTGCCTTATTGGAGGATTTACACATCTGATTGTTCGCCATATGGCTGGGCTTCCAGGACTTCACAGAGCTAAGGGCTCTGTGCACAAGGCAGGCTATGAAAGCTCACCACGAGGTGACCCCCCAAATGCTTCACAGGGCAGGATGACCGTTGCTGTATCCGAGGCACACACAGCTCCATGCCAGAAGAACTGGGAATACCGTCTGCGTGGCACGGTTGTAACCCAGAGAGGATTTATTTACCTGAAATCCAAGCAGCCGGGCAAAGAAGCTGGACCCCAAATCACCAATAACGACGTAGAAAGCAATGCAAGTTCCCAGCATCAGCCCGATCATGCTGCAAAAAAACCCAAAATACAGACAGGTCAGGAGGCTGGAGCAGGAATCCCAAGCAAGCGTGTATCAGCAGCCACATTCCAAATCACAGAATCATAGAATGGTCAGAGTTGGAAAGGACCTTAGAGATCATACAGTTCCAACCCCCCTGCCATGCACAGGGACACCTCTCCCTAGAGCAGGTTGCTCCAAGCCCCATCCAGCCTGGCCTTAAACACTTCCAGGGATGGGGCATCAACAACTTCCCTGGGCAACCTGTTCCAGTGCCTCACCACCCTCACAGCAAAGAACTTCTTCCTAAGATCTCATCTAAATCTCCCCTCTTCCAATTTAAAACCATTCCCCCTCGTCCTGTCACTAGACTTCCTGACCAAGAGTCCCTCCCCAGCTCTCCTGGAGCTCCCTTCAGATCCTGGAAGGCTGCTCCAAGGTCTCCCCTGGAATGGATTTGTACTCTGCACTTGTGAGAGGAGGAAGCTTTGTTCATGCGAAGGCTACCTCGGGGACACCCTGAGACACTGCCACAACCCCCTGATGATGACAAAAGGGCAGTGAGAACACCACTACAGCTCATATGCTGGGAGCAAGGGACATCCTACACACGCTGCAGGTGCTGGCAGAGGGTTATGGCAAAGGCTGAGCACCAACAAGGTCTCTACACCCTGGACACAACCACAACAGCTGAAGGTTGCTGAGGATCCTACTGCTCCTCCCGTTTGCCAAGGAAGATCCAGGAGAGTTAAAGAGAAACAGCAAAAAGGGGGCATTTAAATCAACTAAAAGTCTTGCAGCGTGCTCGTCTTTGGAGGTGGAGCAGCCCCGGCGTGCCGTGCTCCAGCGCACACCCCAGCTCTGGCACAACTTTCTGGCCTTTCATGGTGGAGACGAGCCCCAGATTTTGCAGACCCCACACTGGAGAACACATTTGGCAACCAGTGACAAAGTAGGTCTTCTGTCTACAGGGCTGCAGCAGGCTGGGAGCTGGCTCTCAGTGCTGCAGGAGCAGGCTGTGCATCGCTTCTCGTGCCAGAGGACAGGAGCACGCTTTTATCCCCAAGCTCGTGAGGAGCAGCCCACCAGTTCTGCATTCAATCCCAGTAAAATAAACCCCAGAGAACTTCCATCCACCCCACATCCACACCTGACATCTTGGCTAGAGAGGCTGCTCTGGTAACAAGCCCTGCGTGGGTTTAACTGCTGTTTGGAGTCACAGGGGAAAAAACCCAGCCCTTGGAGATGGCAAGAACTCCCTTTAGCTCATGGAAAAACGTTGAAAAGAATCAGTAAGAGGTTCTCTCAGCCCCACACCCGGGGCCTACCATGAAAAGCCTCGATACCAAATGGGCTCTCAAAGTTCTTTCCACAAAAACGGACCACACTTTAATGAAAAGATTGTCTTATGAACTGCTTCTCCTCCCATTCATGATTGCACGGACCACTTTCCCTCCCAGTTCCAATTATACAACATCCCTGTGGCAATTACAGCAATTGCTTGCACGGACAAGTAACATCTGAGAAATATTCTGTGTATTTTTAGTGTTCTGCAGCAGTTTGCAGCTGGGAAGAGGGAAGGAGCCAGCCCCACCGACTGGCCTGGCCTCAAGACGCCTCCACCAAGGAATCTCTGCTGGAAAAAGCCAGGCTGTAACGATGCCCCGTTACCACACCGGCTGAATGGGACCCGTGGGGACCTTCTGGGGATCTTCTACCTGCACGGGGGTCACCTGGGGAGCTGGGGTCTGCCCTGGAATGGAGACATCTCCTCCTAAAGGCTGGCATCTTGTGGAGGAAAGCAGCGCCCGCTGCGAGGAGCCGGCAGGATGGGAGCAGCGAAAGGGTGGATCTGAGGTAGGGAACGCTCTCCCTCCCGCTAACTCAGGGCAATCTTAGCAGGGATTTCACCCCTGGAAAACAGCCACAAGGGACATGCCCATGGCTTCATAGCACACGCAGCAGAGCGGGAGGTGAGTTAATCCCCCAACTCCTGTGCTCCCGCTGCCTGGAAAGCACTCCTGCCTCTGCTCAGGGATAGGAGGGACGTGCTGAAGGTGACACCAGTGACCCGTGCTCAGGGGATCTCACCGAGGCTCCCGTTCAGATTCCGGGTGGCAAGGAAGAGCTCTGGGACCAGAGAAGGCAGGAAGGTAAGAAACGAGGGCACAGCAAGGCTGTTGAGAGGGTACAGAGCAGGATTTCTCATTAAAGAAAACCAAACTAGTCAAGATGTAAATAAGAAGCAGATTACCTTGTTTCCACCAACATTTTTCCTGCTTTTCCATAGGCGTGAAATGCTGACGTAAGAGAAGAAAAAAAAAGTTGGAGTTAGTCAAAGAAAGGTCCAGAATGTGGCACAGACATCAGTTTGGAATTAAACAATAAGAGTGACAAAGGACAGTGCAGCAGGAACCCCCCAGTGTGGTGTTTTGGGGCTGTTTCCCTTGCTCACCCTCCCACTTTCTCTTTCAGACATGCCCTCTGCAAACTGAAAACCACATAAGACAGGAGCAAAGATGAGGGAAAGATAGAAAGCAGGTTCTTTTCTTTCTTTTCCCCCCCTCCATTTCAAAAAAAAAAAGAAAAAAAGAAGTAGTGTGAAGTAGCAGTCACACATGGCAACCATTACAAGAAAGCCAGCGCGGAAGAGAAAATATGCAGGCAGAGTTAAAACTCTCCTTTTTATTTTTATCTTCCCCACTAGAACCAAACGTTGCTGGATGGGAGATCTGAGATGGTGCCCAGAACGTTCAATCCCAGACCCAGAATACCCAGAACTCACAACCCACACCAAAGGGCTGCTGCCAACAGACCTTTTTTTTTTTCATTTATTTTTTTTCTTTCCCCCCCTCCCATACTTGGGTTGCAGCTCGTAGCAGAAAATGATCAGTAGTCTTGAAATCATCCTGTGTTTTCTTAACGAGCAAATGCCAAGAAAACTCTGCTTGTATTTTTAGATCTTACAGGGCAGAATGGGAATTGAGACCTCCAGTTCCAAACACAGACCACATCACCCAATTCCATCAGCCTTTCACTGTCAGCCCAACACGAAAACCACCAGCCTGGACTCCCCTTTGTCTTCCCTGAAGGTACAGCACACATTCCTGGAGACCACCAGAAAACAAACTTCATTCCCTTCTGGAAGCATCTTCTGCTATTTTAAATATTAAACTTACAAACTCTGATTTCTTTGGACTCTGCTTGAGCTCAAAAATTAAGGAAACAAGATGTTCTCCCACAGAATGAGAAAAAAAAGCAGGAGCATGGCAGGAGACCCACAGCAGAAAACTAAACCAGAGCTGTGCTGTGGGGTCGCACCGAAAATAGCCCATGGCTCTGTGACAAACAGGGTGGGACAGCTGCCACCAGGCACGCTGCCCGGGTGACAACAGCAGCGGCACCAAACCCAGCCTCCAGCTCCTTTGGGAGCTGCCACAATAACGGGGAAAGGCAACGGGCCCTTTGGGAAGGGGGTTTGGTCACACAGCCAAAGGGCCAGTGAGGAGGGAGAGGGGAATATCCCTCCTGGAGAGGGGGTTATTAACGAAGAAGCCTCCAGGAACTGCTGCACTGCTCCTGCAAGATCCCTTTCTTCACATCCCAAAGAAAGGTGGGTGCTTCCCAGGAACAGCTACAGCCCGAGCCCGGGCCAGAGGTGCTGAGAAACAATCCATCTCCTCGGCTGCTCTGGAGTGATGGTGTAATGAGAACAAGCCTTCAAACGTTGTGCCAGATGTCCCCATCTGGGGACAGTGGGAAAACTGGATCCTTTATCTTCTCAAGGAGGAAAGAGATGATGACTGCAAAATAAATTGTACAGTCAAACGTCTTTGGAATGGGATCTCTGGATGCCTCACAAGCCGGGCAGAGACGAATCTGCCCAGTAAGTAGAGAAACACTTTTAAACCCAGTGTGGTCACAAGCCAGGACAACCTGTGTTTCAGTGCTTTTCCCTCTCTGCCAGGGGTGCAGGGTGCTGCTGACAGGGTGGGTGCCTGGCACAGGGAGCGGGTCTGGAAAGACCCAGGCTGCTTTCAGCAGCTCTGAGGGCAAGAATCAGCTCATCTCCTGCTTGAATCCTACCTGGGAACCGCACCCTGCTTCCCTTCTTGTCCACACATCTGCCTAAAGCCCTTCCCTTCCACGCAGGGCAGGAGAACAGGGATGAAGAGCAAAATACTTTTAATACCCAAGCCCTTCAGGCACAGGGTGCTGCCAAGTGAAGAGTCTGGGTGAGATATCAGCCCGTTGCCACCCTGGCTCTTCTGTAGCTGTGACGATGGCTCTCAGTGTTCCTCCGGAAGGGACTGGCTGACTGAAGTGAATTTGCAAAAACTTTCTTCCATCTTTCAGCCCTGCCAAAGCCTCCCACAGAATCAGCTGCAGGGGCTGCCAGGAGCTCTCGCAGATGTAGCGGGGCACAAGCCCACGGTGACAAAGGCTGCCTGTGTGGAGCTGCTCAACCTTGATGCATTAGGATGCGTTACAGGAGGGCTGCCTTTCCTCTGGGGGCTGTCCCTCCCGGTGGCACCTCTCCCAGGGCAGAGGCATTTCTTTCAGTGCCAGCCTTTGCGTGCCAGGAAGTTTAGAGGCATTACTGGCCCTCTGTGTATTCGAGCCCCTTGGCTTCGGAGAGTGCAGAGGATCCCTTCTTCCCAGGAGACGCTCCAAGGTGGAGGGGACTCTCTGTTCTTCAGGGAAGCAGCACACAAAGAAGTGTTGTGAGGGGCCAGGGAGAGGCAGCCCGGGCAGCTGGGCTGGGAGCCGTGGGGAGAAGTTGGATGCTACCTGGAAGCTCCCCCTTCCCTCTGGCATCACAGGCACAACCCCAGAGACCACAGAGCTTCTTGATCTTTTCCATTTGTAGCAGATAAAACTCAGCAAAAGCCAAGACTTGCAGCCTGGTGGCTGCACCTCGGGCACTCTGAGGATGGAGGAAACCCACCCGTCAACAACACAGTCAGTAAGTGTTTCTTTAGCTCTTTTACCAAGGGCAACGCCAGCCAACTCTCTCCTCTCCCAGAGAAATAAGAGAGATGGAGTAAAAGAAGACTTTTCCTGCCATGCCAACAGACAGAACTGGAACTCAACCACCTTCTCCTGCCCCTCAAGTCAGCCAGAATCGGCAGAAAGGTCACAAGCAGAGGCCAACCCTGGCGCCAGCGCAGAGGCAGCGAGCTCTGAGGAGCAGAGGGCTGGCAGGCTGCAGCCAAAAACCCACACAGGAATCTTGCAGATGTTTTTATTTTCTTGGCCGCTTGGAAACCCTGCGCTCTGTTTCCTCCCTGCTCTGCCATAGAGGCAGCACAGCTCAGATCCTGGCAGCCCCAGCTCCATGCCAGGCTCTCTGCTGGCAGCACCCGCTGTCCCCGGCAGCACACTGGGTGGGGAAGCTCGTGGCTTTCATGCCGAGACCAATAATTTACAGCAGACACCAGCTCCCGAAAAGTTGGGTTTGGATCAGTCAGCGCCGCGTCTCCTCCCCTGCCCCGCGGAGTCAAAACAATTCCGTGCCCATTAACTGCACTGTCAGGAGCAGAATTAAACCCTCCCGTTCCCCTGGGGAACGTGGGGCAAGGGGGAGGGAGAGGCTGACAAGAGGAAAACAAGGCCAGTTGAAAGCTACATCAAGAAAGCGTTTGCTCTTCCAACAATATCAGTATGAAGGTTATAAATTAAGGGGTCAAAGTGAAACCACAGTTAAATTAAAAATGAAAAAAAAAAAGAAAAAACAACCAACAAAAACCACACAACCAACAAAAACCACACAACCAACAAAAACCACACAACCAAGCCCCAGAGCTGAGAACTCTCACCGAGGCCGGGGTAGGTCCTGCGCTTGCTGAGGTTGGCTGATTTCACCAGGAACATGCAGGACTGATGAGTCATCCAAGAACAGAAAATCAGCAGCAGAGCTCCCAGGACGATGCCACACTGCCAGGGGATGGGAAGGAGACAGACATGAGATGGAAGATCAGTCCTTCCCCGGAGCTTCCCTCCTGACCCTTATCACCTGCCACCTGCCTCACACACTGAGGGAGTTCCATGGACTTAAGGGCAGCCGGGAAAAACACAACATATGAGTTTGTTTACTCCCTCCACAGCCCAAGGACAATGTGGAGCAGCCACCTGTTTCCCAGTTTCCAGCTACACCAGTCTGAGCACTGAAGAGTGAACTGGGGAGTTGCCTGTGGAGCAGAAGCTCCGTGGTCCCCCTCATTCACCCCCCAGCTCTCAGGGGGTTCACACAGAGCAAAGAGAAGCTGTTTCTAATCCCGAGGTGTGAACTCTATTGTAAACTTATTAATAAGAACTACCTGGCAGCATAAACTAATTAGAAACTCACTACCAGCAGTGCCCTGCCTTGCTGGCTCATGTGTTTGTGATGTTTAAACATGATGCTTTTTAAGCAGGTGACTTTAAATAGGCACAAATGATAGAATCACAGAATGATTTGGGTTGGAAATGACCTTCAAGACCATCCAGTCCCAGCCCAGGTTGCTCCAAGCCCCATCCAGCCTGGTCTAGAACCCCTCCAGGGATGGGGCAGCCACAGCTTCTCTGGGCAACCTAGGCCAGGGTCTCACCACCTTGGAAGAGAATGCTCAGGGGAGACCTTAGAGCCCCTTCCAGTCCCAAAAAGCCCTGAAATAACTGGAAGGGGCTCTAAGGTCTCCCTGGAGCTTCCTCTTCTCCAGCCTAAACCCCCCCAACTCGCTGGCCTTGATCCCCTTCAGGGATGGGGCAGCCACAGCCTCCCTGGGCAACCTGTTCCAGGGTCTCACCCCCCTCACAGCCAAGAAGTTCTTCCCCAGATCTCATCTTCATCTCCCCTCTTTCAGTGCCAAACCCTTCCCTCTTTTCCTAGGGCTCCTCTCCCAGATCAAGAGTCCCCCCCAGCTTCCCTGGACTGGAAGGGGCTCTAAGGTCTCCCCAGAGCCTTCTCCTCTCCAGGCTGAACTCCACCAACTCTCTCAACCTGTCCCCACAGCAGAGGGGCTCCAGCCCTTCCAGCATCACCGAGGCCTCCTGGGGATGAAGCTCGGGATGCAGCCGGCCAAGCCACCGGGCCTGCGGTTCCGGGACCCCCTGACGCCACCGGTGGGGGTTCCGGCGGCGTCAGGGGGTCCCGGAACGGCGGAGAAGCGCTCACCTGTCTGAAGCAGAAGGGGACGGTGAGAACGCTCACCCCCACGATGCTGTTCACCACGTTCATGATCAGGCCCCAGTTGGAGCCCGCCGCTGCCGCCCCCGCTGCCATGGCCAGCGGCGAGGTTGTCCCCGCCGTGCGGGGGTCCTTCTCGCCGCCACCCGTTCCCTCCCCCTTCCCCCGGTGGATCCCTCAGCCGCCCGTAGCTTCCATAGCGGGAACCGGCCCCGCCGCCGGCACCGGCCACAGCGGCACTTCCGGGTTCCGCTGCTCCGCTGGCGCTTCCGGGAAGTGGTGGGAAGGAGCAGTGAGAGGAGAGAGGCAGAGCGGCCCCCACAAGGACTACTCTTGCCGCTATGGAGGACTGTGCTCGCTGATCATTGGAGGACTGGGAGAAAGAAGGGGTGTCCCCCACCCCCCGACTGGGGACAACCCCGGGAGCTGGGGACACACAGGGGTCTACAGGCGTGCACATGCACATACATGCAGATTCCTGCTCATGTATGCACGCAGATGAATCAGAGAGCCACAGAATGGTTTGGGTTGGAAGGGATCTTCAAGATCATCCAGTTCCAGCCCCCTGCCCTGGGCAGCGACACCTCCCACCAGAGCAGGTGGCTCCAAGCCCCATCCAGCCTGGCCTTGAACCCCCCCAGGGATGGGGCAGCCACAGCTTCTCTGGACAACCTGGGCCAGGGTCTCACAGCCAAGAAGTTCTTCCCCAGATCTCATCTCCATCTCCCCTTTTCAGTCTCAAACCTTTCCCCTCGTCCTGTGGCTCCTCTCCGTCATCAAGAGTCCCTCTCCAGCTCTCCTGGAGCTCCCTTCAGATCCTGGAAGGCTGCTCCAAGGTCTCCCCGGAGCCTTCTCTTCTCCAGGCTGAACAGCCCCAGCTCTCTGAGCCTGTCCTCACAGCAGAGCTGCTCCAGCCCTTCCAGCATCTTGGTGGCCCTGCGCTGGACCCATTCCAACAGTTCCATGTCCTTTCTCTGTTGAAGACTCCAGAGCTGGACACAGGACTCCAGGCGGGGTCTCCCAAGCGCAGAGCAGAGGGGGAGAATCCCCTCCCTGGCCCTGCTGCTCACATTTTTTTGGCTGCAGCCCAGGATGGGGTTGGTTTCTGGGCTGCCAGCGCGCACTGCCGGCTCCTGTTGAACTTCTCATCCAAGTCCTTCTCCTCAGGGCTGCCCTCCAGCCATTCTCCACCCAACCTCTATTTCTGCCTGGGGTTGCCACGTCCCAGGTGCAGGACCCTGCCCTTGGCTTGGTTGAACTTCATCAGGTTCCCACAGCCCCACCTCTCCAGCCTGGCCAGGTCCCTCTGGGTGTTATCCCTTCTCTCCAGCTCATCAACCGCTCCACACAGCTTGGTGTTGTCGGCAAACAGGCTGAGGGTGTGCTCTATCCCACACCTCCGAGGGCACCCAATGGCCCAAGGTGCCCCCACACAGGCATGCAGAGCCCTGGGTGCACATCTGGGTGTTCATCCAGCTGTGCATCTGTAACACATCCAGCAGGTTGGGTCCCCATCCTGGCCACTGGTGTCTGCACAGATGCCTGCTCTTTGCCAGGAAGGAGTTTGAGGGGTGTCTGAGCACCCTGAGGTTCCTCTCCTGGACATCCCACTGATGCTGCACCCTGAGCCCCACACACCATGGCTGCGTGCCACAGGGACCACCCTCCATAGAGCCACGGTGGCCACTCACCCAGCACCCAGGGGTCCCTGGCATCTCCCCCCACCCCTACCCACCCCCTGGCTCTTCATCCCCTGGGCAGGAGAAGGGAAAAAACATGGAGAGAAAATAACAGGGAGGCGGTGGGGGCTGTGGACGGCGGCAGGTCAGAGCGGTGCACGCTGCCGCAGGAACAAAACATGTGGCGCTTGTATAATTTGCAGGAATCACGCCAGGAAACCACAGGAATCTGCTCCACAAAGGTTTGCAGGGAGGTGAACGTGCCTGGCTAATTCCCTCCAGGTGCTCCGGCCCGGGGGCCGCGGCGGCAGCACCGGCTGCATTTCTCTGCCGAGGCTGAGCCCGTGTGCCCAGGGGAGGACGGGGGTTCCCCCTGGGGCTGTCACCACCTCGGGCTGGGGGAGCCCCCGTTGTGACCTGCAGCACCTGGATGTGGTACCCAGGGATAGGATCACAGAATAGTTTGGGTGGGAAAGGACCTTCAAGACCACCCAGTGTCACCCCCTGCCCTGGGCAGCGACACCCCCCACCAGAGCAGGTGGCTCCAAGCCCCATCCAGCCTGGCCTTGAACCCCTCCAGGGATGGGGCAGCCACAGCCTCTCTGGGCAACCTGTTCCAGGGTCTCACCACCCACACACCAAAGAAGTTTTTCTGTGGATCTCATCTCAATCTTTCAGTTTAAAACCATTACACCCTGGTCCTATGGCTCCCCTTCCTGATAAAGAGTCCTGTTGCCACGGTCTGGGGGTGCTGGTGTGGGGCTGGAGCTGAGCATCTCCCACCCACAGGTGCCTGAGCACCCACCTGGGAAGGCAGAGCTGCTGCGGGAAGGGAAGGGACCTCGCTCCTGCACCGATNCAAGCCCCATCCAGCCTGGCCTTGAACCCCTCCAGGGATGGGGCAGCCACAGCCTCTCTGGGCAACCTGTTCCAGGGTCTCACCACCCACACACCAAAGAAGTTTTTCTGTGGATCTCATCTCAATCTTTCAGTTTAAAACCATTACACCCTGGTCCTATGGCTCCCCTTCCTGATAAAGAGTCCTGTTGCCACGGTCTGGGGGTGCTGGTGTGGGGCTGGAGCTGAGCATCTCCCACCCACAGGTGCCTGAGCACCCACCTGGGAAGGCAGAGCTGCTGCGGGAAGGGAAGGGACCTCGCTCCTGCACCGATGAGACATCTGCAGTCAGTTAGAGGGGAAATCATCTCCAATTAGCGTGACACGGCCCCTAACTCAGCACTGCCAGAAAAACAGGGCTCAGGTGGCTCCGTGGGCTGAGTGGCCACTGGCAGCCAGGAGTGTGGCAAGTGCTGAGAGCCCTGAGTCCCTGTGTCATGGAATGGGGATGCCAGGAGAGCAGCCCCTTACTCTACCACCTCTGCAGACCCCTGCACAGTGACCCCAACACCAGCTCGGGGTCACAGTGCGGCTGTGGGGTCATTGCCATGAGTGGAACTGGTGGCATGGGTCACTGGGACAGACTGCCAAGTCCTGCCAAGTGCCACCCAGTGCTGGTGGGACAATGTGTTTCTGATCACCGTGTCCCCAGCCCCGTGGCAATCCAAACCACCTGCGGCCACTTGCCTGCAACCCATCAGCTCCTGCTACCAACACACTCATTGCACGTGGCCCCACGCTTCGAGACGGCCACCACTCGCAGACAGGGACAGGCAGCTGTCCCTTCCCTGGACAAACCTGCCTGCAGCCCCCCAGGGGCAGCCTCTGCCCATGCCGAGTGGTCTCCCTCCTGTCCCCATCCCAGGAACACCGTTGGCACGTGCATCTCCTCCAAAAATATCCCATTCCGCTGGCAAGCGCCTGTGGTGGCCCAGTGCTCAGCTACCAGTGTCCCTCAATGTGAGTGGGACACCCAGGCTGGCACTGGGGCTGCACCCCAAGCTGGGTGCTGGGGAGGGGATCCCCGATCCCCCCCAGTGCCAAGCTGAGCCCCCATTGCTCCCTCCTACACCTCATTGGAGGGGGACAAGGGCCCCCACCCTGGCCAACCCCCAAAATCCACTGCTCAGCAAACAGGATGGGCTGTGGAAAGGGTGAAATAATTAGAGAAATAAGGACTAGATTAAAGGATGGCAGAGCTGGCCGTGGCACAGGGGGAGAGCCCCACACCTGCCATAGGGAGCTGCTGGGAAGGGCAACTACCCCCTGCCCAAAGGGCTCCCCATGAGCCAGCAAATCTATTTATTGCTCACAATAACCACCCGATATTGCAGCAGCAGCAGCCACGTGCTTGCTGCTGCCTCCTCCTCAGGGTTATTTTATCTATTTATCCCCCCCAGCAGCCCTGGGAACAGCAGCTCCCACCCGGCACCATCCCCTCCTCCTGCTCCACTGATGCCAGGGCCCACCCATGCCCATCTTGAGGGACCACAGCTCTCTCCAGCTCCTTGTGTACCTTCAGCTGCTCGGCTGTGACCCACAGCCCAGGGCCAGATCCTGCCACCAGCGTGAGCCAGTGCCTCTGCCCGGTTGTCTGTCCATGTCCTGGCTGTGCCCAGACCCTCCCCAGCAGCACGGGGGCTATTTCCTCACCACAAACCCACCGGGAGCAAGCACAAAACTCCCACCCGACACCCCAGCATCGGGAGATGGCAACTGGAATGGGGACAGTGGGCCTGCACTGGGAACTCTCAGCCCCATAGCGTGGGGAACCGTAGGTCCATCCAGCTCCTGGCAGCCGGCAAAGGGCAAAGCAATGCCCTGTTGGTGCTGTTGGCACAGGAGAGGAGTGGAGCCAGCAGCAGCAGCGTCCCCGCCGTGGGAGCTGCCGGGAAGCCCAAGGGCTTGGAGCCCTTCCCTGTCCTGCCTGATGGCCCAGATTCCTCCCGCCCGGATTTAGAGCCACAGGGAATAAACAGCCCCGGAGGGCTGCCGGGGCCACAATTACTGTAATTAGAAAAGGTGGCTTAGGGCTGGCTGGGGATCCTGCACTGCTTCATCAAAATGCAAACCCCCCTCGGGGAGGTCCAGCAGGAGCCGGGGGCCACAGCTTTGTCTGAGGCTGCTCCACGGGGAGGCACACACTGCCACGCACGTACACACGCCAATTAGCGACACTGCCACACACGTACACACATGTACTTCCACACACACACCACGCTTGAGCCACGCAGAGGCAGATTTGGGGTCCACACGAGTGATGCTGTCCCAGGAAAAGAGGCAGCTTCATCTCTGCCCTGTGGGATGCAGGCGTGGGAGCTCCCACCCTCACCCCACTGGCCCTTCCTTGCTCAGGGATGTTTTTCTGCAAGAATTCACCTCCGTGGCAGCCCCCAGGTTGGGGGGGTGTCTGTCATGACCCCCCACCATTTCTCCTCCAAGCAGCTTCCCCGGGGCAAGAAGGACACAGCAAGTGGACAAGGCAGGGTTGGGGACCCGGTGCAGGGGACTAGAGAAGCAGGAATCCCCCTTCCCAGGCTGCTGGGACAGAGCCCACCCAAGCCACAGCCCAGAGCTGGGTGCACCCAAGTGTGTGCACCCACAAACCACCCAGAGCACCCGGTATCCCCCCTCCCTGCAGGCCCAGCACCCTGCACCGAGCAGCCCCAGCACCCTTCCCTCCCCACGGCGGCCAGCCCCGATGACAGATGCCTGGCAGAGCCCAGGAACAACCCGGCAAGTATTTAAAAACATAAATTAAAACAAATTGCGTTTTTATATTGCAAATAAGGGCAGTTTTATCGGTTTTATTGCATAACAACCATTAATGAAGTGCAGTTTCAGGCACCTTAATTGCTCGGAGACTAAAGTTCAATCCATATCCGCGGCGCGGGCTGGAAGCCGCCGTGTGTCATGCGAGTACCTGGCAGATTGGAAATGTAAATAAATTTATGGTCACTATTAGGAAAACGGAGGAGAGGGACCCAATTTATCCGGGCAATTTATCTGGCAGGGAAGCAGCAGGGGCTGAAAACAACACAAACCGTCCTGGGTGGGGGTGGGGGGGAGGCGAGAGGCTGTGCTGGCCCCCCCACACACCATATCACCCCAATGTGTGCCGTGGGTCTCCGCAGCCGGCGCTTGCGGGTGTCCCCACGCAGTGGAGAAGCCAGCACCGCCTGGGTCTGCCCCTCTTTGCCCTCCGTGGTCACCGTGGGGGGGACACAGACCCCCGGCATCAATAAACCCCCATCCCGTCCCCCGCACGTTAAGATCCGCAGCACCAGGGAAGGGGGGGGCACACGCGGGGGGGATCTCCGCACCGACNCGGGGGGGCACGGCCAGGGCCGGCCACGTGCGCGCCACCGCCGGGCCCGGGGACACCGGGCAGCACCAGGACCAGAGAGCTCCCCCTGCCCCCCGCCGCCTTCTCCCGGGAAAACCGAGCCCCACTGGGGTGTGGGGGGTGGATGGGACCGGGGCGACCGCCCCACGTCACCGGGATGGGGCGCGACCCACCCCCACCGGCTGCCCTGGAGAGAGACACCCCAGCACCCAGCGGGGGGGCATGTCCCCGCGTTGGGGGCCGTGTCCCCACNNNNCATGTCCCCACCGGGGTGTCAGTCTCCGTTGGGGTGCCACATCCCCAGGATGGTGGCCATGTCCCCAGGATGGTGGCCATGTCACCAGTGCGGTACCTGGTCCTCAGAATGGTGGCCGTGTCCCCAGTGGGGTTGCTGTGTCCCCAGCAGCCCCAAGGAGCCCTACTGATGCCAGGTCACCTGCCTCCGTGTGCTGAAACTGTCCTGGCTGTCACCTTCCTGCCCCTCCTGTCCCCTCTGGTGCAGCCAGAGCTGCCCCACACATGGGGTCCCCCAGGATTGGGACATGGAGCCACATGGTGACCTGTGTGCCGGGACCTGGGTGCACCGAGCACCCACGGGAGCGAGCAGAGAGCTGCCAGGCAGCTGCACCAGGTGGGACCCTCCAGAGGAATCCCCCGGGAATCCTGGCCTGTGTCCAGGAGCCACCATCGGCCACGGGGGAATTTCCTGTGTCCCAGCTGGCCCCACGCTGGCTGTGCCCGTGCCGTGGGGCCACCGGCTGCATGGGGCACACTCATGGCAGAGCTGGTGCATTGAGTCACCCCCAGTTGGGCAGCAGCCACTTGGGACCAGCCCTTTGGTGGGAAGGTGAAGGTCAGGGGTGGTTTTGCCCTCCTGGGCAGCCCCAGCTCCCGTGTCCGACTGTTCCATCCCACGGCAGTGCTCCAGGACACCTTTGTCACCGGGGGGGATCCCCTTGTTGTGGGTCCCATCCAGGAGCGGTGGCCGGTGATGGCCTGAGCGAAGGGTGCTGCCACCGCTGCTGTGTTCCCTGGGCTCCAGCCACACTTCNCTTGTCCCTTCCCCGTGTCCCCCACGCCACCAGCTCCCAGTGCCAGCTGCTCGTGTGACTCCAGCACAGCCCACGGAGGACCCGTCTGTCCGTCCGTCCGTCCGTCCGTCCATCCATCCATCCGCTCAGGCCTGCGATGCTGCCCAAACCGCAGGCAGCAGTAGCATTGAAGCCAGGCAGGGGGCCAGCCCCGGTGTCACCGGTGCTGGGGGGATGTCACGGGCTGGCGGCGGGGCCAGCATGGCGGAGGCAGCCCCGGTGCATCTCCCCTGGCTGGAGGAGAGAACAAAGGAGGGCATCTGCGGCAGAGGGAGTGCCGCTGCGGCGCGGTTAATCCTCCCCACTGCCCTCCCCGGGGCCCCGGCACCACCACCCCGCCGCCGTGCCCCTGTGCCCCCGCCACAGCCCCGTGCACCGGCCGTCCCCATTGCCCTGCACCCAGGGAAGAGGGTGCTGAGGCCGAGGGGCGAGGGTCCATGCTGAGGGGCGAGGGACTCAGCATCTCTCCCCCCAGCACACGGCAGCCGAGGCCATTCCATCCCGGTGCCGCCGCGGTATTCGCCCCGGCTGATGCCGTGCCATAAAGGGAAGAAGTCTTCCATTAACGACTTTTGTCACCCAAAGTCATTAACATAATAGGACTTCCACATCAAAATTGAATATTAATGCTGCGCCCGGCTGCGGAGCGAGGCGGGTAATTGCTCCAATACATTTTCCAGCAGGATTTTCGCATCGCGGCAGCAGTCGCATTAGCAAACCCCATCATTAGCTCCGCCGATACAATGGGACGGTCAACGGCAGGGAAGTTCTTCCCTTTCTGCTCCGGACCCCGGCCTGGCTGCAGCTCTGTGCCCCCCACCTGCAGAAACCTCCCCGGGCC
>VXBW01005081.1:391963-418227 GCA_013400375.1 Thinocorus orbignyianus | reverse complement strand
TAATATTTTGCAATTGCTACATTTATTTTTGGCAAATAATTCTGGAGGAGTTCTTTCCAGTGTACCTGCTGCTTTATTAAAACCATGGCTGGCACATGGTCATCAATGTGCTTTTTTCTTTGCTCTTTTGAATACAGTGTAACTCTCAGACCTCCCACCTAGATACCAACTCATTAAGAACATATGAGATCAAGAGCTTTAGAAACAAAATTGATTGTTGAATACTTGTGGGATGGGGCATTGCAAAGTCTTGTTTTGGCAAGGCCTGGAAAGGCAGAATTTTGTTTTTGTGGATGTTATTTCTCCAGGATGGCTTCTCATGCCCAACAGAAGATCTAGGTCTATCAAAGGTCGAAGGATGTTCTGGTTCCTGTTCTGGGAGATGTGGATTCTTACCAAGTCTGAGTGAGCCAGCCTTACTTATGCCCTTGAGGAGATACCTTGTTGCAATACAACTCATGAAGTAGCCGGATGTGGATCATGAGGGCTGGATGCTATAACATCATTTTCTAAGCATCATCATGGTACAAGGCTTCTTACTGTCTTGGTGTCCCTGGGTCCTGAATGTGATTGTTGTATTTCAACCCAGAGCATGAAAGCAGGTCTTGTGCAACTAAAGGTCTTCTTGAATGACTAGATCATTCAGATAGCCAACTCAAGGAAAGAAGATGGGAAGAAACCAGTTGACAATGATGAGCAAGGGTCAGATCTGGATACAGGAGGACACATCTTTCATTTTTGGAGACTTGTTCAGTGAGAAGCAAAGCAGTTGAAGCCCCTCTCTATAGATGCTGAGCTACAGGTAGAAAACTTGCTCTGGCTGTTTTTTGAATGCTGCCAGATTGGTACATGTTATAGAGGGCTTCTGTAATCTATCCAGGCAAGTGGTCAAAAAAGGGAGGTGGGGCTGGAAGGGGTCTACAGAGGCTGAGACATGCCAGGCAAAGTCAGTTGTATGCCACTGCTGCAGTTATTTGACCTGTTATTAATGTCCTCCACTGATGGAAATTCCCCAATGATCTGTTCTGCTATGTGAGCTTTTGGTTTACCATCAGAAAGATCCTTCAACACGCCTTCCTTGCTACAATTTAAACCACAGATGGGTATACAACCTGTCACGGACATGGAGAACATGTTATTAACTACATCTCTTAATTTCTTCAGGAAACCTTGCTGTCCTGCTACGTCTGGATTAAGCACTCTAGGGCAATGTCCACACTGCAGGAGGGATATACACTTTGTCCCCTGATATGTACCCTGGTTTCCTCATGGTTCTCTCTGGGAAGACACCTGGGGAAGGGGTGTGGATGAAGAGCATTCCAATAGATCCCTTATCATGGGTGCCAAAGTGGACCAGACCTGAAAGTGTACCATGACACAGGAACTGGAAAGTCCTAATCATGGCAGTGTGATGATTTTGTAGGCTGCATTGATGAAAGCAAAGGGGAAAGTGGCAGGGCTCATGCCCGGACACAAGAACTCAGTTACCCATGCTGCCCGAAGCTGACGAGCTCTCAACCATTTCTGTGCTTGACACAGGATTTGGCCCAGGCCAGGGACCTTAACCAGCAGAAAGCTTGTATTTGAAAGGATATCAGTAATGTGTATGTGATTAAATGGTGCCATTTGTCCTCAGGGCTGGAGAGCAGACCTGCTCATTTCCATCATATACATTTACCCTCACATTTTGGCAACCACCGCCTTTATAACTATATCCAGTCCTGAGAAGACTCTCTGTGCTTGGGACAGTAGCATGAGCGTGGTGTTACCACATTACCTCTTACTTCTCCATTATACTTCCAGACAGCAATGCTGCTTTGGAAACTGGACTTCTTACAGCAGCTGCTGCCGCACAGCAGCACATGAAGGCATGGCCCACTACACCTGCAGGGGGCTGAGCCAAATCTGTGGGCCAAATTCAGCATGTAGAGCTGACATGGTGGAAACAAGGACATGGTTAAGACCCACATCTAGAAAGTGACAGGTCTGTTTGTGAAGCTGAGAAATGAGCTTCCCCACTGCTAGCATACAGCTTTTCTGGGGTCACCAGAGAATCAGAGGGAGTAACCTACTCAGAACCACATGCTTCTTCAAGCATGCATTTGGATTAAAAAAAAAATAATAAATTGCCTTTTTCTAAGCAGGGCAATTTAATAAGTACATTTGGGTCATGCAGAATATGACCTTGAGAAACCACCAGGGCTATAATCTTAATAGACAGTTGGTGTTTGTGCTTCGCAGCCACAGATGAAAACACTGTGGTGTTGCCAGTCTTGAAATGCTGGTGGGGCTGTCTTACAAATGACATGGAAATACAGTATAAATATGAAGTTTTATTTGCTTGTCTGGTTCTGGAGCCCTGGGCCATGTTTTCAGGCTTTTTTCTGCAACTCTGAGAGCAAAAGAATTATTTCATACTGAAAAAAATTTAAAACCTTTGGTACTGTTTTGTAACTGCTAGCTGACAGGAACTGGATCTTTAAACAAAACATCAGATATTATGAAGATTGTGATAAAAAGCTGTAAGAGCCGGCAGCTCCACACTGGAACTCCACTTCCAGCACTGATTATTCCCTGCGGCAAGGAGCAGATTTCACAATGCCAAAGAAAGAAGAAGCTGGTCAATGGCCAGAGGACAGTCTGTAAACACTGCTAATGAGCAAACCCCTCTCAGCTGTAGTGAGTACTTCAGGCACAGAATGCCACAGGACCAACACAGAGAAAACCATTGCAGCAACTCCTCCCAAAGGCAGCAGGTGCTTAAAGGTGAGGTTTGTGATGGTTGTGGATTCCGCCTTGAGACTGCTTGAGTTGTCTTGGCCCTAACCAAACGGCCAACCTGATGAACCAAACCAAATCACTAGTGCTGCTTCAGGCCCTCAAGGATTGTCTATGTACTAGTATGACCTCGGTGGTTATCCTCTCCTTCTCTCACAGAAGTACGTGCTCATACACCTTCTTCTTCACAAACACCTGCACCACCCAGCTATCTACTTCTCAGCAGGCATCTAACTGCAGCAGAGTTATTACAGCTCTGAACCAGGCCCCATGGTGGAGTGACCCAGCATGTCTGGAAGGTCACCACAGCGTTGCGGAGAGGACTGGGGAAGGAGTGACGGGAGGAGGGAGGAAGGTGCACTGGGTTCTTCAGGTCCTGCTGTGGTATTTGCCTGTCAAAAGTACATCTTCATTGTAGGAGAAAGGAACAAGAGTGCAGGAACAGAACACCTTGCAGGGTAGGGGAGCTAAGCAATTCCCTGCTCTTCTTGGTCTTTCTGCACCTCCGCTGAGGAAGGTGATGGCAGGGCAGGAAAGCCCACTGGGTTGCAGGCACCAGTGTCCACTTCTCACTACTGAGGGCGGGCAGCAGGTCTGGCCCCTGGGGAAACAGCAGAATAAGTCCTGAGCAGTCTCTGCCATTCAGAAGAGATAACCCCAGAGCAGAGGAGGAAATAAAAAAAAAAATGACAAAAAAGGACTCTTCACTTTGGGCAATGGAAATGAAACTTGTGACTTGGTTTCTGAGAGGCCCATCTGCCGGAACAGCTGTGCCTGTTGCACAACCCGCTACTGTTAGCAGATAACTGACTCACCACAGCTAGACAGCACGTGGGACAGACCTAGCCCTTTCCTTCAGGAGCTAGATATGGTCTTCAGGCAATCGAACCGTTTGTATTTTCTCATTTACTGGCTGTCTTCAGCAGCCAGATCTGCAAGTGGCTGCAGCCAGCCAGACACAACTGGTAACTGCAGAACAAGGCAGCAGCGACAACAGATCATAATATTGGGAAGAAGTGGTTACTAGTCAGTTATAGCAAAGCATAAGCAAATCCTGCTAAACTATTATAAGAGGCTGCTCATATGTGATAAGAAAACATCCTTGGCCATTGTATTTTAATAAATATTTTGTGAGCAATTGTTGTCAAAAACTCCAGAGACGTTCCTCCATGAGTTATAAAAGGAAAATGCTGCTGCAGTATGTGTGTACTACATAAATGTACCCACAGTTTCTGTTTTCCCTTGACTCTCTTTTCTCCCCCAGTGTTGAACTGTGTTGCCTTGATCAATGAGCACAATTCCCTCCTACTTCTGCTGAGGGTGAAGCCCCTGGTTTTAAAAAATAGGAGTGATTTATCTTACTAGTCCCCTGTAAACTCTGAGTCCTCTGCCCTCGCACCTGACTCCGGGCACAAGCTGCACAGGAACCCCACCTTTCTCAGCCCTTGACTGCTACAGATGAGCCGCCTCAGCCAGACAGATTGCACTCACCCTGTTTATTTTGCAGCTGGATGGATTAACCATGTCATCTCAGGACTTCCCAGGAACAAGGTGAATTGAACAGCAGTCTAATGTATGCTTATTTCTCGCTCCTTCTCCATGCTGTGAACTGCACTCTCCCAGTCTGCAGAAACTGCCTTCCATTTCCAAAAATGTAGGACTGGGCTCAAGCAGTATTTACAAAAACAGCATGCTTGTCTTTTTAGCACTGAAGTTCTTGATGAAAGCCACAAGAATAACTGGAGGCTGTGAAGGGTTGGATATTCGGCTGTGGCGAAGAGTTAGGTTCACATATAGCAGAAGGACATCACTGTGTCATTTCTTTTCATAAAGGCTCCATCCCCTGGCGCTGCAGCAGGCAGGATTTGTTCACCTCTGTCCTCTGTCAGTCAGGCAACCTTCTCAGCTTTACCCATCACCAGAAAGGCCTTGGTATCACAGCACAATTTTTCTGACTTCTTAAACATTTCTGCCAAGAGTTGTAAGGAGCAGAACCCCTTGGCACCCCTGTGTTCCCTTGAGTCTTGAGGGCTGGTATAAGACACAGTGATGGCCCCAGTCTTTAGGCCAAAATTAGTTTTCCCTAGATTCTGGATCATTTAGCTGTCTTCAGTGACTGCTCAGGAGATGCAGCCAGTTTTATATAGGCATTGGTTACGGTAGTCCTTGTCAGACGTCCTAGTTTGCTTGGAAAAAGATTCTTGGCATGTGGCTGGTCTCTTGCATTACAAAAAAAGGCTGAACATTTCTGACTGTGGGAGTAGTAGCATTCTTTCTGTCTGGACAATAAGAACCACGGAATCGATCATGTCTCTCCAGTTCCCAGAGACTAATACTGGTGGAGGATCAGCACCGCCACCCAAGATGGTAAGAGCTAGCAACCTCATGGGGTGGCTGGGCAACGCTTGCCATTCAGAGATAAGGATGCAGCCTGTGTGCATCCTGCTAGTGTTTGGTACGTATTCACATTTTCTTTGCTGCAACAGAGACAAGAAAATAAAAGAGCAAGGAAGGAAGAAAGAAAATGAAAACCAAGTCATAGTTCCTATTAAGTTTGCAAGCTTATCCTTGATATTTCTTATTTAAGTCAGCCCAAATTTTGGATGCTTTTGTCTTCTTCTTCATAGCAGGTAGCACATTGTGTTTTGCTCCTGATTAAGTTCCAACTTGAGTATTGAATTCTGTTGCTCAAAATTCCTCTTGCAGTTTCAATTAGATGCAATTGTTTAATTTTCACTTCCCATTCTGAGCTGTTGAGTAACACTGCTGTGCATTGTTCCAACAGTTGCTCTTCATTGTCACAGAGATGCTTGCCTTGTCCTGCTGGATGATGCATTGTAATCCTTGTGCATGGCTTGCCTATCACTTTACTGAATCTATGAAATGTTTTGAGATGGTTGAATAGCTTTTTGACAACATTTCTGTATAAATCATTGTCAACAGGATGGTACTCTGTAGTAGTCAAAGTCAATATTTATTCAAAAAAATTTAAGTGAGAACTGAGTTTAGTCTGTGCAAAAATCCCAATGGCCTATATTACTGGAAAACACATTCGTAGGGACATACTTATTTGGTTTGGGAGATAAAACCATATTGCATGCTTGCCCACTGCAAAATTATTCTTAAATGTTCTTAATAAGTTCTAAATATTCTTAATATTCACTTGAGATGGCTGATCTTAAGCCTATTCATTGCTTTGGAGGTCATAAGAGTTCCTCATTTCATACCTTGAGGTTTTTCTCTGTTCTGAGGAGGGGTCTAAGACTATGGATGTGATTGAAGAAGATTTAGCTCCTCCTGTGACAGTGTGAAAGATGAGACTCTTCCTTAAAGAAAGCAGGTCTTTAAGTTCAGGTACTAGTAACTGTGGGCCTCATGAAGGGCAGTAGAAGTGGCAGATAATAAAAAAGAACTGAAAATTAGACCATTAATGAATCCTCAGTCCTTTGCTTTACTGGGCCTGTGTCGTAAGGTTTATTCTTACTTTCGCCAATGTGATAATTATCTCCTACAGTGACTATCACCAAGGTCTTGTGGCTAATTGGCAGGCACTTATTTAGTATTCAGACTGATTTGGGGAATTTTACCTTCTTTCATTCTGATTACACATCTTCATTTCCAAAGTCACTTGAGAGAATCAGTGGTAAATTTCCCAGACATGCTACTATATCAGCTTGTTTATAGATTTCTTCAGCCAATGATCTTTGATGTAAACAACTCTCAGTGGGCTTCTGCAATTTCAGTGACACGGCACAGAGTGGCAAGACTTATTTTGTTTGACGACATAGAAATGCAACAAAAAAAAGTTCCCCGTCAGTGTGTGCTCAATACCAGAACTGCACTTTGCCCATTCAGTGCAGCCAGACTTCATTCTGTAGTCTCATTTAAGGATGTTTATATAAGGGCCAATATATGACCAACAGATGTCATTAGCACATTAGAGACAGGATTTATAAGCACAGGAACAATGAATTTTTCTTGCAGTCCATGCAAATAACTATTATGCTCTCCTTTTAGCATTCTATAATTACTGAGTTATTGAAACATCTATGAGCTCCTTGCAACCTGCGATGCACCAAGGGACCAGTTTAACTGAAAGTCTGATTAGGTCTGGATATTTGGCACCAGGTTCTGGAAATGTCGTCTTTAAACAGGAATTTAGCTGTCCATTCATTTGGCTGCTCATTTTTTCTTGTATGCTCGTCTTTGACCAGGGCACTGGAGCTACACTGGGCGCATATTTTTGTAACAGGCTCCAGCAGTAGCCTCAGCCTGAACTGTGAACTTGACTGGTTTTGTAACAGTAAGGTAAAGATGCCTCTGAATTTTTTTCTGGATACTGCTTTTGCCCCATCCTTTCTGATGGAGTCTCAACTCTAGAAAGGTGCTGAAGAGTGCTTGACTACTTCCTGCAGAAGTACCCTGAAGAAACATCCTTCACCACATGGAACCAAGAGGCGGAAAATTCTTACTCTGTGGAATCATATGTTATCCTGATGAAAGCAGACCATAGCTCTTCACTGTGCATGCAGCTGTACAAACACACCTCTACCGCCTCTTGGGGATAAAGGGGTTTGCCCAAGACACTGTAATGGGCCGTTGGCAAGGCAAGGATCATACCAGAGGTCCTGATGCCTAAACTAACAGCTCTCTCTTCTTCTGCTCCAGCTGTTCAAAAGCACACCTGCAGTTCTTTGATTTTCCTTGGAGTTTATTGCTGGGCCAAGGTCTGAATAGGGAAGAACTAAATACATAATACAAGGTAAATAACCTGGAGGTAAATAATATGTTGCATAATAATAGAAAATGTGTGCTTCCTGACTTTTACACCATTGGTACTTATTACAAAACATGCAAATGGTCTGGCAGGGAGGTGAGTTCTCCGGATATGAATGGAAAACAAACAAGAGATGAAAGGGGAAGAGATGCAAACAGGTTGAGGAGATGATGCTTACATGAGAAACCTCTTGTAAGTGGTACAGTCTACCAAAGAACTAGAGCTCCTGTGAAGAGCACAGCTACTCGTCGGCTCTGGAAGAGGCAGGGAGTGGGAAAGGGACAGACAGACAGAAAAGGGAAAGGAATTTTAATGTGGGTGAGGAGCCACTGGAGAGCATTTGTCAACTCCATTTATCAGGGTTCTTTCAAACCTGGTAGAGGAGCCAGCTTTTGCTTCATCCGTGATGCAAGTTTGGCAGTTTTCCCTCTTCTCTTTTCCTCTTGTCATGTGCTGGGATAACAGTATAACTAGACTGCCTTCAGGAACTACAAAGCATTAACCCTTTCCCTTCTCTCCTTCCCCTTGTGAGGGCCCTGCCTCTGCCATACTCACAAGGCTGGGATGACTATGAGGGCACGTTTAGCTGGTACAGCAGCAGTGATGGGAGGCAGGGAAGGCTCAGAAGTGGCGTGTGGTCAAGCCCCCCACGGCTGCTGTTTTGTTTCTTGCCATTTTCTTCTTGGCTTGGACTCTCCAATTTGATCTGTCAGCACAAATCCTTCCATCAACAGCAGAGCCACACTGAGGCGGAATTCTGCCCCAGGCCTGTACATGCATTGAGGGCTTGAGGTTTCAGGGTATAAATCTCACAAGGAGCTGGCTTTCTGTGCAGAGATCCCCCAGCCTAGTTCATGTTAGGATTCAGGACTGGAATTGAGTCTGGTTTTTGTTCCCATCCCTCCACCACTCATCCAGCTGCCTCCAAAGAGACCAAATATATCGACAAGCAATTATTTTTTTCCCCCTTTTGTCATTTTCAGTGATTTACCTTCTGACCTGATAAAAGTGGGAAGTAGAAGGTCGTGAGTCATTGAAAGGAACTGGGCATGCACCAGTGGGGAGCCACAGCCATGTCATGAGCCCTCTCGTGCAGCTATGTTTTTCATCTTCTGACTGCAGTCCTCTTACTAATACAACTCTTGGCCACTGAGCCGTGATATGAAATTTTCTGCTGAGAGTCCTCCCCTATGGAAGGTAATAGAAAGTATGTAGAAAAGATCTGGCCCAAGGTTGATATCCGTTGCTGTTTGCTACTGTCACGTGTTGCTTAGGGTGCAGATTCAAATCCTGAATTATCCTTGTTTCTGAGCAACAGTGAAGCCTTTTAGCAGTTTGGACAAGAACAGCGACCAGTTCTGCATGACTGTCGGTACTCAGACAGACAAGTTTCTTTCACCCTCAGACCTGGGCTAATAATTAAAACCCAACACTAAGGTTTTGCAGTGGTTGGGGGGACAGGAGTGGGAGAAGTGATTTACTGCTGTGGTGAGACAAAAGGAGAAAACGTCTTGTAATATATGAAGTAGCATTTGGCAGAGCTTTGGATAAAAAGTCTATAAAGCATCTCTGCAACAAAGTGAATCGATTCATCCTGGTAGAAGGCTACTTTTTTAAAGCCTTTCCTCTGTAGTAGGATGTAATCACCAGAGGATATGTCTCGCTTTCCTAGGTAGCAGGCCACAACAAATTCTATACAGCTTTCTTAACTGTGACATCCTGTTGGGTATTTCCTCAGTTCACAATCCTGATTGCATACAAGCGTCATCCTATAGAGGTTATACCCGTGGATGACATTCCCATCCTTATAGTTACTTTGGTGTCAAACACTTATTGCTACCAAAGTGAGAGGCTTAAACACTTGTCAGTGCCTTGGCTGAGGCTATGCAGCTGCGTGTAGAAGGACACAGAGTGGACCCCAACTTCCCTAAGACCAAGTCTCTTTCCACCTTTTCCACCTTGTATCTAGTCCATGTTCTCAAGCCAAAAGGGTATCTGGAGTTTCCAGCTGTTTTGGTGGGATGCACCACAGCTGAACCATGAGGTCACGCCTGGAGCAGTCTTGTTTACCATGGGCAAGGACATAGATACACAGACTCTCTCCCGTTTTGGGCACTGTGCGCCAGCCAAGCCCTGCAATAAGCCCTCAGTCTCCAAAGCAGACAGGTAGGGAGTGGGCAGTGACTGAAGGGAAATGTAGAGACTTTGTTAGCCCTCTCAAGGCATTACTGCTGCGTATGAGCTGAGGTGGATGGAGACTTTTAAAATCAAATTATTAAGGCTAGACCCAGGCTGTTGGCTCACAAAGTCTTTATTTTTAAGCTTTGCCTTGCTATGTCTAGTTTGCTGGTTTTGGCAAAGCTGCAGAGTAGTGCAGTAGTGCTTAATTTGTGTTTTAGAATTTAATTCAAGGAAAACAACCTGCTTTGCCACATGGTAGCTCTGCCTGGCAAAGCACTTATGGCTGTTAAGGAGCAGTTATTCTCCTGCAAGCCAGAATGATTCTGAATGCAGTGTGCTGCACTCACAGAATCACAGAATTGTAGGGTTTGGAAGGGACCATGAGAGAACATCTAGCCCAATGCCCCTGCCAAAGCAGGTTCACCTAGAGCAGGCTGGACAGAAACACATCCAGTCAGGTTTTGAATGTCTCCAGACAAGGAGACTCCACAGTCTCTCTGGGCAGCCTGTTCCACTGCTCTTTCACCCTCAAAGTAAAGAAGATTTTCCTCATGTTGAGACGGAACTTACTGTGTTCCAGCTTGTGTCTGTTGCCCCTTGTCCTGTCCCTGGGCACCCCTGAGAAAAGCCTGAATATGCGATAGAGTTGTGCTGGTGTTGCAGCAGTGTAAGGTGGCAGTTCACTCCTTGCAGGAAAATATGGTGACAGAGGCTGGGTTGCATCATCTCTTCCTCCACAACTGTTATTGAGGTCACAGAGTGAGACTGCATAGTCTGGTGATTAGAGATGGACGCAGTCATGCAAGGGGAGGCAGGGTCAAAAGCAAAAGATACAGCAATGATTCATAAAGGATGGGAAGGATGATGTGTGGAACTCAGCTACGTGTGAAGGTATCAACCTGTTCCTTTGCTGGAGGGACATAGGGTTAGCTGTACCCTCATCGTTGCTGACCACACGCTGCTTCTGAAAAAAATAAGGGCTGGGGTTTCTCTTTGGAAGTGGATCTCAGGTAGTCTGATGGGGACTGCTTGAGGTTTGTGTTGGTGCTGTTGGTGTGATGTGCCTGGTCTGCAAAACGCAGACTAATGGACTCCTTAGCAAGAAGTCCGAGGAAAAGAGAGGTCTCCTTTCTTACGGCTTTGTAAGACCCTAAAAGCCTGAATCATATTTGCATTCTTTTAGGAGACAGAAACTTCTTCACTCTTCTTTCCGGGCATTTAATTCATGAACAGTCAACACAATTGAATTTGTGGGTGACTTTAGGGCTACCAAATATGTTTTAATCAAGCAAAAGGGATGACTGGATGAGAATTGTGCCCCTCCACAATATGCCTCAGCTGCAGGGACCATGAGGCTGTGGTGTTCAAGTTCCTGAGAGAAGTAAGACAAACAGCAGAAAGACAAGCCTGGACTTCAAAAGAGCAGATTTTAGCTCATTCAGGGATCTGCTTGGCACAGTCACATAGGAAACTGTCCTTGGGGGATCAAAACGACCCAGAAGAAGCCAACTGATCTTCAAGGGCAGCTTCTTCAGAGCATCAGAATGGTCTGCTGTAATGTGCAGGCAGTTAAGGAACTTGGGCAATAGGTCAACAGAGAGAACACGGAGCTCCTGTCTGAGCTCACATGCAGAGAGGAAGGACTCAGAAGGTGGAAGCAGAGACAGACTACTCAGAAGATATAAAGACATTGGTCATGAAGGTAAGAGTGAGGTCAGGAAAGCCGAAGCTCATCAGGAGTTAAAAACAGCAGGGAAAATTAAGGACAACAGTGTCTTTCTATAAGAACATTGGCAGCAAAAGGAAGGTGAATAAGTTTGTCAGCTCCCAGCTTAGTGGGACAGAGACCTAGTGATGGGAACGTGGTAAAGGCCCTGGTATTCAGTGCTGTTTTCACTAGTTCAGGATTCAATGGGACAGGTTCCTTGGCAACCTGGTCTAGTTAGAATCACTTTGAGCAGAGAGTAGGATAGGATGACCTCTGGAGGTCTTTTCCAACCAAAATTAATTTGTGATTATGTGAAAAATCATCTAGAATCAGTGTCTGGTTCTGGCTCTCACTTTTTTATGTAGTTGCATGTATTACTGTGGAAGCAAAGGGTGAAGGGGTGTTCAACTTCATGGTTTTCAGCTTTGGGGTTAGGTTTTCACTTCAACTTTTTACCTGTGTCTGGGGAAAGGATGAGATGATGGGGTAAGGCCTTTTATTTTAGGAAACCAAATCGTAACCTCCAGCACCAGTTTCACAAATATAAAAAGCCTGGGATGAGGGCAGCACTCAAACTCACCTTTCCTAAACTCCAGACCTTGGTCTTAGCTTTGCAGTTCACTTTTTTCCTGATCTATTTCCTTTTTCCTGGCTGTAACAGTAGGTACTATAAGGCAATATGTGCATACATTTGAGTTGTTTAGTATGTGTCATTTTAAATTCAGGGTTATAAACGTCCTAGCTAGCATAGCATGAGAAAGCTTGCTTTATCAACATAGAAGCCAGGTCATTTTCAGCTTGAGCCAGATATATCAGAGGGACCACAGCTAGAGTTTATAACTCTGATTTTCTTTTATCTGTAAAAGAAAAGGGAATTAGTACATTACATAGTATTGTTTACGCTAAGAAATATTTTCAGTGTACTCAGTGTGTGTTGATGTTTCATTCCCTCTTGTTTCTGTATAGCATTATTAATTCTGTCCCAGTTGCCATCAAATACATACTTATTTACTCAGGAGTACTGAAGTATTTCCAAGGTGGAGTGAGAAACAGAGAGTTTCACAGCTGATATGTGTTTCCCTCTTGGAATGACATCACCACAGATATTTTGCTCTTTATGCCATTTTTACAGAAAGAGAAAGCAATTGCCCTTTATGTTAAGGTGGAGAGTTTTAAAGTGGCTGAAATCAAAGTGAATGAAGATTGTAATGCAAGAAATAGATCTCTGAACGTAAAAATTGTGATTTATAAAATAACACATCAATTTACATTTTAATCTGTCTATAGTAATTCCAAGAACTTCAGCAGAATCCTGGAAGAAAGAATTTTCATTCTTTGTCTTTTTAATTCATGAGGAAGTATTTGTACTAAGGGTCAGTTCCAAGAAGTTCCCTAATAACTGAACTCCTAAATATACTCGTGCACAAAAATTGCAAAAGGTGCAATTTCTACAAAAAACCCCCAACAACTGTTTTCCTGTACTCTTGTTCTAAAATTGACATACGGCTGTGGAGACACAGACTTACACAAAATGAATACAAAGTAAGTACAACAAAACATTGCCGTACACAACAGCAACAAGTGGTGCTATTTCATGTAATAATATCCTCTTAACCAGTTATCATAGGTTTCAACTTACTAAAGAAAGGCCACTGGTAGTGGAATGTCTGAGATTTGTCCTCTTTAGTAGAGTAACTCCAAAAGTCTGCATTGCAATGAAAATAAACAAGGCATTTTGCTGTGGGCAATTGAGATGAATTCCACTAGAGGCAGAAAATTTTGGCTACCTCCCAGATCCTATCCATGTTTGAAGACATAATCCATGAGGGAGTTTAGGGTTGTTTCTGTCGTTTAGAGGGAAAGGATCAGAAGCAAACTCTCCCATTGATCTAAGTTAACTTCTCCCCCGAAAGCCTTGCAAGTGTCTCTCAGAGGCAGTTGGAAAATATTTCTTCACCTCTGCAAAAAATGTAGCAGTGATTAGTTGTCTTCTTCATTTTTATAAAAAACCCGTATTTCCCCCAATTTTTGGCTTTCACATGAAATACCAGAACAATCTAAGGGAAGCATGCTACACAAAAATGTTGATTGAATTCAATAGCCAATTTTCCCATCCAAAAATAAAAATAAAAATTTGCTCTCCAGTGAGTCCTTGAACTTGTTTTATCCGTTCTTTTTCCCTGAGTGGAATCAGGATGTGAGTTAGAGATTAGTAGGTAGAAGGATGCAAAACAGGTTCAGCTAGTCAAACTAATAAGGACTAATTTAGAGGAAGAAGAGGCAGTGGTTGGAGCTCTTGAAATCAATGACAAACCAATTCTTGACTTCCAGACAGGAGCAGGTTAACAGAAATTCAGCAACAGCTTGTATTAGGCATGTGGTCCATGCAGGTCCAAGAAAGCAAGGAGGAAAGAGACAGTCTGCACCTCAGAGGAAAACAAAATCATCCACATAGCTTTTTGTTGAGTGAGTGAATCAACAAGTCAGCCAGCATCTGCCCTGCTCGTTTTCTTGGCAAGAATCCCTGTGGCAGCAATGTCATATAAACTTTTCTTTGGAGAGCCTTTGAATCAGATAATTAGAAAAAAAGTTTAAAACAATAAGTGCAGAAGAAGGGGAAAAACACATAGAACCCAGGGTTTAGATTTTTCGATCAGACTGTCTATATAATGGAATGAGCAATGTCCCGTCCCCATGAGATTACTACTTAAGCAATTCCTCAATATGTTTATAAACCTATCTACAAAAATCCTCCTTTGCCATTATAGGAGATGGTGTTGGGTGCATTCCTCAAGGCACTTGTCATACTCAGTGGCCTTTACGAACATTATGTGGCTTTAAATCATATGTCTGCTCTTATTAATTTCAAATGTCCTTCCTTGGCTTTAATTTTTCCATTTCATTTGGGCCTCTCTTGTCTTGAAGTACTTTAGAGCTGTATTAGAGCTCTGTAGCTTCTTCAAGAGGCACAGGTGTACTTCCTGATGCTCCTCTGGTTTTGGGTAGTGTTTAAAAGGGCAACAAGCCTTGCAGCTATCAGCTGCTGATGATTTCAGGTGTCTGATCGGAGTCACATAAAAAGGCCAGGTTCTCACACACAAGGGAACAGTCTTTAAAAAATCACCAGATGTTTGCAAAACCTAAAAAATACCACAGAAAGCATTACCCTAATTGCATGTGACTGCCTTCACAAGTCAGCTCATAGTCATGAGTGGTGGGAGCCTCTGAAGGAAAAGGGGCAAAACCATGGTCAAAGAAATTTGAGGGGATGGTAGAAATAGGCAAAAAATATAGCTAGCAGTACAACATCTAAGCCATTTCCCTGTGCTCTAGCCAGGCTTCTGAGCGTTCTCTTTAGTGTTCAGTGTGACTCCACTTCTGCTTTGAAGAAATAATGGGATAATCTTCCATTAAATATGCCATTTTGTAAGCCTCTACATCCTTTTGCTGTTGCAGTAACTCTGGATTAAGTAAGTGAGTAAAGTTTTAAAGCGTATCAGTCTGGCTTTTCAATGACATCACTTTGGGCAATATTGGGGCTCTTCATCAGGTAATGCTGTATGTGGCAGTTCCTCTCCTGTCTGTCTGCCTTGGCTTTGCTTTTAGGTTTCCTTAAAGGTGAGTCTGGGAAGGCAAGGGTGCTGGCAAGTGCTCTAAGAACATTGCCAGCCTCCGCCCAGTTCTTGCAATCTCCTTCTTTCTGTATTTTCCACAGTGTGACAATTCCCTCTATCAAAACTGCATTTCAATGCTGAAAAGCATTTTTCTTTCAGTGGGACATTATAAGTAATTTAGCTCATTTTCAGAATTTCTAGAGAAGTAGATTTAAAAACATTCACATGAGAATTTCCATGAAACTTCAGAAGACATTTGCTTACAAGAAGAATTATACCCTTTTTTCAGAATATTCTGAACAAGGTAAAATTGGTAATTTCCTCCCCACAAAGCCAGAAGGGCTTGTGTGCTGCTTTTTACTTCACAACATGAAAACAAACATAAGATCTGCTATCTCTTAGAAGCCCACTGGCAGTTCATGGCTCATCCCCACTGCATGAGCGAGAAGAGAGAATAAGCAGAAATTAATGTGTTTCTGGGAGATAGTATCTGCTTAACAGAGGAACATTCTGCAGGAGTGTGGCAGTTCAACATAGCCTGTATTTCTGTTTTCTGTGGCTCTCAAGGAAGAGGACATAAATACATTTCTAACCAGCAATGCAGAGAATCAAACTGGTTAATTGGAAGAAGCTGAGAAGTAGCATCTGAAGTATGAAGGAGAGAGTGTCCCCTGCCTTCACACACACACACACACAAACAAAGCTGAGGTGTTTACGGAGTTGCATGCATATTTTTCAGTCTGTCAGACACTCCCTGTGTGTGGGCTATTGTTTGACTGCAAGTTCTAATAAATAAGAGCTGACATTCAATAGAAACCTCTTATTCCCCAGCTGCACAGGATGACGAAGTAATGGGGCCAAATTCCCGGAGGCGGTACGTGTGCCATGTTCTGAGGACTTCACCACGGCAAAGGTGACAGCTTATTGTTTGTGGGGAATGCATTGGCCACGCTCTGGTGTGTATCTGAGCAGCCCTTTGCATCGCATAGCTAAATGACAGAGGCAATTAGAGGCAGCCTTCAGAGGAGGGAGGTCTGGAACAGTTTGTGCTGAGAGAGAAAACTGGAGCTGTGGGCAGTGATTTGGTGGTGGAAAACCAAGCAGGAGCTAAGAGCTGGCAGAAGAAGGAAGGTGGTTTTCTGGGAGAAAGGAGCAGTGCATTTGGGGCACAGTTCCAACTCTGCTCCTTGTGTAGTGGGAGACAGGCAAGAGTAATGGTTATGGACATCTAATGAAAAACATAGGTTATTCAACTTGTTTAAGAAACCAAGTGCAGAATTATAACATATTCAAAAAGCCTGTCTTTGGAAATATATTAATAACAAACAAATTAAAGAGAAAGGTCAACTGCATTTAATATCCTGTGATATACTTGTATTAATAATCTCTGTGAAAACCTAAGTGAAACACTCTTCAGAGATTTTGGCTCTTCATCCGTTCCATGAAGTTTTTGGCTTTATATTTGTAAAAGATCAGCTTTCTCCATTTTACAGGGCATATTCTCCTACCCTGCTCAACAAAACAGAAACCCCTACAAGTAGAAAACAAGACCAAAGGCGTTCTCCTTAAAAGTGCACCCGTGTCCCTACTTGCTTTATAATTGGGTTTTTATTTTTTTTTTAACTGGAAAGGAAAAATTTACGGCATTGTATTGTACTTTGAAATTGAGTGCAACCTATGTGGAGCCTTGAGGATTTGAGAAATAGACTTTCTTTGAGTGTTTGATTCCCATGGGTGCTACGGTTGGTCAGGGAAATGTCCTTCACCTTAGAGACCTCATGGAGATGAAGTGAGAGGAGAGTGGGAAGGAGTCCTGGCAGAAGGAGAAGAGGTTTGTCCCAGTCCCAGGACAGTGTGCCCACTACCTTCCCATAGCTGCCAACAAGGAAGGTATCAGAAGACACAGGCACTGCAGGGTGCCAGCAGTTTTGGCTCTTGGTCTTTGCCAGCCTACAGTGGGTAGTCAGTAGGAACCTGCATTCCCACCAGAGGCAGGAAAGCAGCATCCAGCATGCTGCTGGTGAAGGACTCTACTGGGAAGCAGTGAACATCAGCTGTCACAGATTCACTCACAGTTAATGCCCAGGTACCAGTGTTGCCCGCCTACCAGGTGTGCAGGAAGAGCCTGAAAAAACCCTTCTGTCACCCCAGTTAGCAGTGCATGCTGTGCCCAGTTTTACTTATCACCCAGCCCTGGCATGAGACCATGTTGGTCACAGGATGGATGAGCGTGCAAACCTCTCTTCTGTGTGTATTGTTTAATAGCTGCTCTACTCCTCTAAAGATGTTCATATTTCTAGCTCCCAAGGGCACTTAAGATACATCTGAAGCAAAGCTCCAAATTCTTGAAGTGTGAGGGCAGAGATATGTCCTTCCAGGGATTTTATCCAAAGACCGGTCCCACTGCTCCTGTGTTATACCACTTCTAGGAAACAGAAAGTGTGAGTGTCACAGTATCTCCTGCTGGAGAGATGAACAAGGTAAAACAAATGTGTCCCCTCTGCGCCAGGCTTTATTTACTTTTCGACACTGCAAGCTGACAACAAAGGTAAGAACAACAAATGCAGTTCCCCCTCAAAACATCCAGCTCTGCTCTTCACTGCTCCATGGGACTGTTGCTGCAATTATGTTGCAGAAGAAAGAGGCCCTCTGATGATCACATACAAAATGAGGGCCAGAAATTTGAAAAAGCTGAAAAGAAATGTGTTTTCTTTTCCCATAGAATTACCTGCTTTCCATAAAGTTTCTTGATTCTCTTATAATAAATGCCTCTTATAAAGGAAGAAGAAACAGCTGTCCTGTAGGTGCCTATACCACCTCTCTTCCACAGGGCAGTTCCCATAAAGACTCTTTCAGGGAAAAGCTTTTTTTTTATTATTTTTTTTTTTATTTATTTTTTTTGTCCATTTTGTACTGCTGGACAAAACTAGGAGAGCTTGGGTGGAGGTTCTGGCTCTCATATGAGTAATAGTCTTTAGCTTACTTAAAGTTTCCTCTACTGCACATGCTATTTTGCTTCCCTCCCTTCCTTACATCCATGTGTTGTGGTGCTATACACTTCTAAACAGCAGCTGTGCTGTACCTCAGGAGAGACAAGGGATCTCTCAAGGATCAAAAAGCACATGATTAGCCAACCCTTTTCCCACTGGTGCAGCCTGTGTATAGCAGAATGCTCAGCCCAGGCGCATCTAACCCTGATCCTACGGTTTCTCAGTGAGGGTTTTGGTGTGCATCAATTTCAAGTGAAGGGCACTTTCTACCGTGTCCCATGGCTGGTGCTGCAGTCCGTGGAGAGAGTTTTGCTATAGTTGTCTTTTCAAGATATGTGTAAGCCCTAGGAATGCCAATTGCAGTGCGTCATAGCCTAGGTTCAATGGGATGATTCTTAAGCAGAGATGAAAAAACCCAGAGCTAACTGCATTCCATACTGACATGGGCTGTCAAGTCAGCTGTTTTATGGAATAGGCTGGGATAATAGGCTTGTGCTACCCTGAGGTTGGATACGTTTCTGTTTTGCGTGGTGTTAAGACATTTTATTGCTCTCAGTTCAAGAGGCCATGCACGTTATTTCTAAAGGTTAAACATTATTTGGTAAAATGGAAGAGGGGACAAAATTATAGTAAAACTATCAGAACTAGGAGAAAGATGAAGAATTTTTTTTTTTTTTAAAAGGCCCTTCTTCTTTGTTGTGGAACAGAGTTAGAGAAATTCTGCTTAGAAATATCTTCCCGAAGCTGGGAGAAGTATGTAGATATGTCAGGAAAAAGCCTCGACCAAAGAGACCTTTTCCTCCTTCAGTTCCTCTGCTGACAGGCTAAATGGATAAAAACAACAGCCTGTATGAAACCAGAAATGCAAAGATGCAAAGTGACTTTCTAAAGGTCACTCCTAGGTCAGTGGAAGAGCCAATTCTCAGTTTAGGGATTAATTGAAATTTCTGCTTTGGTGTTTAGTTTTGTTCTTATTTTCACCCCTTACAATTCTACCTGTGCATGATGGAAGCAAACAAGGCAAGACTGTTTTTCTCTCTTATAATTTTGTACACTGTGAAAAGCTTGATATCTCAGGGTCTGTTTTAGTTCCTTTCCCTTACTCTGTAAAGTCTGCAATTTCTTAAAATGCTGCCTGCATTTATGTGTGATTTCTCACTCCTCACAACTGGAGAGACGGGAGATAATTGAAACCAAATGTATCATTTGTGTTAATAACCAGTGTCATTTTATTTTATGTCATGCTGTTTCATGCAAGAGCACTTCAAAGTGCAGAGAAGAATAGAGGAGAAGAATATCATAAAAGAGCACTGGAAGCCACATAATGAGAACCGATCACAGAAGGAGAAGGACTCTCAATCAAAACCTTGACCACGGTCTTACCAGAGGGAAAGATTTGAGGAGAGGAAAACACCATGCTGCAGGGCTTTACTTTTCAGCAAGAGGGGCTGTTGAGATCCTCTGAGGAGCCCCAGCGCCCAGCACCTTCAAGGTTGAGATAAAGAGCAAATGCTCAGGCTTAGTCTCCATGGGATGACAAATCCTCCCCCACACTCATAAAAGACCTTTCTTGGTATACACTTGTTGGTGCAGGCCAGGGACACCAACCAACATGGTGCTGATGAAGTTTGGCTTCCTCAAGCCTCCTTCCCTCTGTCACACCTTTAAGCATGGGTGTTGAAGGCATTTGTTATCTTCCTGTAACCACTGTCTCTGTGCATGTGCATATGGAGAAAAATCCACTCCTTTGAAAGGGCCCTGGACTGGGAAACCAGAGAAGATGAGGAGAGGAAGCAACCCAGCAGCAGACCCACCAGCAGCACAGCAGACCCCAGCCTTGGGGCTCCCAGTCTTGATTCACAACTCCTGGGCAGATAGTGGTGGGTTATTTTTACCTCCCAGTGGTCTGTCAGGTTGTTTATGGCTTGACTTCCTGCAGCTGGGTTAGAAACACTCAGCAGTCATGCACATCATTTCAAAAGTACCAGCTGCCCCAACAGAAGTTCATTTGGGTGCTTAATCCTGATCCATTTGCCCTAATGGTAAGGGTAGCAAAAAGGCCTGATGTTAAGATGAGCCCATATGTAGTTTGGGCCAGCCTTGAACTCAACATCATATCTTTGTTACATCGCATTTTTAATTATAAGTTTGTACTCCATTTTCTGTGGGAATCTTAGCTGATTTTGTACATGGGACCATCTGTCCTCATTTAATGAGTTGTTATCCAAAGTTTTCTCCTATTTACAGAGAAGAAACACCCCTTGTGCTCTATTTATAGCACACAAACCCAATACAGAGACAGCAGAGTAATTTTCTTCCACTTCCAGCTGCCCGTGATTCATTGCAGCATCTGAGAATGTCACATTGGGTCTGCGCTCTGCTTCAAGTGAAAGCACCGGACAAAAGGTGCACACAATCTTCAGGTGCCCAGTGTGAAAAAGGCAGGACTTGTTTTTTCATCATCCTATGCAAATGCACAATGTGCAGTCAAAACACATAGTACTGTGGGCGTCTTCATTCAGACGTCCAATGTGAAGGACAAGATAAAGGCTGTGAACAAAGAAGTAGCAGAAGTGAGCTGTGCAGCTTCATGCTGGCACTCGGAAGCAGAAGGTTCTACACCCGCATCCTTGATGGCATCTGCTAATGCAACCTGATTTTTTCTCTCCACACCATCCAAGCAAGGACAGGGAGCTATGCGTGCTGTTTGCCACACTCACTCATTGATACACTCACATTTCATCCAGGTTTACTGCACCTGACAGACTGTCTCAGCCTTCCTGCTGTGTGCTGTTGCTTTTAGTTGGAGGTGTTCCTGAGATACATAGGATAAAATCTTGGCTCCACAAAATTCAATGGCAAAAGCTGCCAGGTTTTCACCGCGTAGTATAGTGCAGTCCTGTCCTCTTCTTAGTCCTGGCTATCACAATACTATCAGGCACCTGTATTATCAGAGAAAAGTTTAATCAATTGGAGCACTGCTGGAAAGCAGAACCTATAATAAAACAATATAACAGTACTTTTATTCATACAGCTCCCCCAGAGCCAAGGCACTATATAACATAATGAAACACTTACACTGAGAAACAGAAGACCCCAAAGAGTAAGATTCAAAAATTAATCTCCTGGATAGTTTTTGCCTTTGGTCCAGGTTGCACAGTCACCGCTCAAGTTAACTGAAATCCACTTGAAAAAGGAGCTGAAACCAAGAAGTCTGCACAAAGCCTCTCATACTTGAAGGTGGGCAGGGGGTCCTGTGTGTTATGCTTGCATACAGTGAGGGCCTGCATACAGACTGATGCAGGCTGCTGTTTGGTCATGGCAAAGTCTTGTTACCTGTGTGCAAGGCTAGAGCATGGGCCTTGCTCCTGCACCAACACAACTGGGGCCATGTGTATCTGCCCATAGAGCTGAAATCTGATGGAGACTGCCTTTAAAGTAACAGGACTCAACTTTGTAAAGCTTTGAGTGAGAATCCTTCCCCACAAGCCAGGGGGACTGTAGAATTAAAGGCTGACATGCTGATATTGATGTAAGCTCGGAGGCAGGTCATAAAAATGGTGAATTTCCTACCTGCCCTCCCTCTCCTGGCTAGGGTCTGATGAACCATGCTTTGCATCTGGAGCAAACAACATAAAATCTGGGCTGCATGAGGGCTTCCATTGATCTCCACTGTCTTGCAGTCCAGCTGCCAATGGCTGAGACCATCCTTGCTGTGCTCGGTCTGCCTCATTCCCTTCCCATCCCCCCAGCTGAAGGGCTCTCCTGTCTGCCCCAAAACCAGAAAGAGCTGGCAAGTGCTCTTGGAGGGGGTGGGGAACACCAGTTCCATCCCGTAGGAATACCCACACAGTTCTTCCCAGCCTGCCGGATCCTGCTTTCCCACAGATCTCCAGACCTCTCCCCAGAGTCACCCCTGAGCCTGGTGGTGCCAAGGGGAACTCTTCCCACCAGCAGTGTTGCAGGCTTTCACCAAGCACTGCCCTGCCCTGGGATCTGCAAAGGCTTAGGAGCAAGAACTTTCTCAGGGTTGGGCCATGCAGCGTTTCTGAACGCTTAACATCTATTTATCTGGTGTCTTTGAAGTGTCACCTTCTCTCCCAGAGCTTCTCATAAGTAAGCCCTTCAGAAAAAGGTGTTTTATTTTCAGTATGCCTGAGTGAAGATCTTTATTAGAAAGCCATAGATACATTAGATACCAGAGCCAAAATTTAGTCTGCTAATACTACTTACATTGCTGTCCTAAGGGTTAATGATTAAATGGGAGTTGAATATCATGCTTTCCCTTCAGAAGATTAGTTGTGCTGCCTTGCTATGATAAAATTTAATATCCCCTTTTAACCAAATTCTCACATATTACAGCCCTTCCTCTGTCAGATCTTGGCAATTCCTTTTTAATTTTTTTTTTTTTTTAATAAAAAGAACCCCCATGTCTCAAATTAGCAGCACAGGTCTGGGGGATTTGCTATCTACATCCTCCTGGCTCTGCCTTTTTTTTCAGTTCAATGTGTTGAACCGACATACACTGCAAGCCTGCAGGATCCAGTCCACAGCCTGTGTGTGTCAATGGAAAGTTTGCCATCAGTTTTGAAGGGGCTTGGGGTCTGGCTGATGGAGCAGGGAAGCACAGATGGGAAGAATAACGGGGTGTGTGTGCAGATAGCCCTGTGTTGTGTGCATGTTTGAATCACCCATGGTGTATGATGATTCCAGTTTGCTGCACTTCTCATCACCCTGAATTTAGAGCAGCAACAAAGGTACATCATTAGTACCACCCCAGCACAATTTTTTCTAGCCAAAATATTTCTTTAGGAGTATTATTTCTTGGCTTAGAAAAATCCTTTTTTTTTGGTCTTGTTTTGTTTTGAACAAGTGTTTCCCAAAAGTATTTCCCAACTGGATCATAAAAAAAAAAAATATCTACATTGCACTGAAAAGAATAATCAGTCCCTGCTGTTAAGCTCTTATATTCTGAAAGCAGAGTTAATGAAATGAATATTGTCTAATTAAAGAGACCTTCATAACTGTAGGATCAAACCTTCAGATGGAAGTCTTCAAGTTGGGATAGCATGAAGCTATCAGCTCAGGCTGAATCTAACTGTCGAACCTGCATTCCCAAGAAAGACACTTAGGTCAGAAGATGGCTTTTTAATAAGAAACCCTAGCCTGACACTTGAGAAAACCACTAGGCTGTGGAAACTCTTTGTCTGTAACAAGACTGAAGGCTGAAGCCTTGCCAAGCTATCCGCCATGTCCCCCTCCCTCCGGTTGCAACATCTCTGTCTTTGGAGGGACTGACAACAGGCTTGATTGCAGTTCAGATCTGTCCTTAAAGCATTGGGCTGACTGGAGCTGCTGCTCTGACCATCTCTACAGCCCTGGTTTTGTCAGCATGTAGAGGTGCAAACAGCTGTACCTGCGCTCTTTGGCTCCCTCACCTCAATCTCCTGCCACAAAGCCGCTATAAACCCCTCTTGAGCAGGCAGCCTCTAAGCCAAATTTATGTCTATGCCAATGGAAATAAAATATATCCAGGAACCTGCCACGGTCTTTTATAAGTAGGGTACAGAATTTTTCTCAGTGGTGCTTGACTTCACGCAAATGTGTAGCTTTAAAAAAATTATTATTATTACTATTGGATAAAGTTAAAGGGTTTACTAATTGTGACTCACTGAATGTGAAGGAAAGGCATTTTCGTCCCTCAGTAGGGAGAAGGAGCACCGTGGAGCCCTAGTAATGTTGTGAGACAAAAACATTTTCCTACAGGGTACTCTGTAGGAAAACATTGATTAAACTAAACTCAGTGTCTTGCAAGAATGTGCCAGTTTCTTTAAGATCTGGGAAGAAGTTTCTGTTTGAAAGGGTTAGAGATGCTAAAAATTAGCTGAACATCTCTAAGATTTCATTTTTCAAATATTATGACTGAGAGAGATGTTGATATCCTAACTAGAGAAAAGATTTTGGAAAAATCACTGGAAATCCAGGGAAAGAGAAATTTTCCTTTACAATCATCTGCAACCTCTATGTAGGCACAACATCTTAAAATAAAAAATACATTGTACTGACTTGAAGAAAAAAATTGGCTGAGACACGTTGAGTACTCAAACTCCAGTAAAGTTTTGTTTAAACAGAGAGTATAGAATTCAGTTTCTGCAATCTGAACAATAGTAATTCTAGACTTTAGGGTACGTAGTTAAAGTGCATTTGGAAGGCTGTTTTACTTTTTAAATATAAGCTCTCAATTGCCCAAGCAAAAATGCACTTTCTTATACGTAAGTGGTTAGTCAAGTGCCTAGGCAATTCTGGAGGAATGAATTGGATGACATAAATAGTAATTTCATATTCAAAAGCTGGATAATATATTTGCACTTACTACAGCACATGTGTAACTCATGGCTGATGTGCAATTCACAACTCTTTCTTTAAAGAAAAGATGAATGATTGGATCTGAGCATTCTTAACAAAACCAGAAGTGATTACCTCTTTTGGGAAAAATGTCAGTTCTGTCTTGGCTTTTCCTGTTTTGCCAGCACCCAAAGGAGAAAAGGAAAAACTGCATGCTTGTCACTGAAGCATTTAAGAAGCTGACATTTATATTTCATCAAATAATTATTGTCCTTGAATATTAGTCCAGTCAATCAGAATAAAAATACTTTTACATGCAAAGAAGAAAACATTACCAGTGCATGAAACATGGGAAAGCAAAAAAATAGAAGGAACAATCTGAACTAAGAATTTCACTTTTCTGCAAGAATAAAGCCTAGGTAAAAACCCAAGCAAAATTTTAAATACCTCTACTCCCCCTCTGTCCTCTCGTTTTCTTCACAGCTGTGCCAGGACCACACCTCTTGCCTAAACCACACGTGCCTACAAGTATGTCAGTATGGAGGAAGACCTTTTGCCAGCATGGGCATTACCAGCCATGCTGTGGTAAGTTAACCTTGACTGGCTGCCAGATGCCTACAAAGCTCTCTCATCTCAACAGTGCAAGAGAAAGAAACTAAGATGAAACAGCTCATAGAACAAATTCACCTTATGCCCTCAGAGTCAAGTTGAGGGCCTCCTGCTTAGAAAAGTCAGCAACAAACACTCCAGTGCGGTAAGCTTTGGGGGTGAAAAAGAAAGGACAAAGCAATATGTTAACAGCCAAATGCTGACTTCTATAGGGGATACATAGAAATTACCTGGCACTGGGCCCCCTAATAGCTGAGGTCTCTGCTGCATTTCTTAAACCATCAGTTTAGGAGCTAAAGTTAGGCTACTGAAAGCGTTAGTAATCCCACAGAAAAGCTTTCCCATGGCATTGTTCTGAAACTCCTCTAGGAATCTGTGCTTTGGTATGTTATCTGACAATTTTTTCAGCTGTCCCTAAGCAATGAGACAACCTTTCAGTTCTGCAGAAGAGCTGTATAGATCATGGTAATGGGCTTCTCCATGACACTGGGCAAGTTCTAGCCAGGGGCAACTCGTGTCAGAGTGACATAGTTTAGCATAAGCTACAGGGAATTGGGGGATGGGGGGAAATCCTTCAGCACAGAGAACTGTGGAATAGGGCTACTCTTTATGTCTTCTATATGTTACTAGAGATGCATCTGTGGACTAGAGCTAGACTGTTCTCTTGAGTTTGGTGCTTCCCCTTTGACAGCTCAAGGGCTGAGCAACTCATTCAACAACTAGTGAAGTTGTTGAAAGCACTTTCCTTGCTTTCCAGGCTACTTTTTACTTCAAATATTGGCTTTGTAGGGGGATTAGAATGCTTAAACCCAAATTCTGTTCTTTATAGTGACATAGCTGTCTCTGAAGTCATGGAAGGTTGTATTCAACTTACCTGAGTGTAGCATTTGACCAAGGACTCTTATTCAGTAATTTCCAAAGGGGGCCAAGAATTGTGCGAATATATACCCTGCAGGAAAGGATGCCAAAATGCCAGTGGAAAGTGAACATGCTGGAAACCAGCAGACACTGCAGGGGTGCAGCTGTGCCATGGCAGAAATCATCCTGTGAGCATGGAGATTGGGCTAGAGTTATTTCAGGTGAACACAGCTGATGTGAAGGCTGCTTAGTGATCTGGACTGCAAACTCCGAAAGAAATTGAGTCAGCAGGGGCAGAAGAAATTGACACCCTGGAGCAGCCCGTCCAACCAGTCATAGAATCATAGAATGGTTAGAGTTGGAAGGGACCTTAAGGTTCAAACCGCTCTGCCATGGGCCGGGAC
>VXBW01005081.1:347661-391368 GCA_013400375.1 Thinocorus orbignyianus | reverse complement strand
TCCAGGTAGATGACGTCTGTTGCTCTGCCTTTGTCCATCAAGTTCGTAGCAGTATTGTAGAAGGCCATCAAGTTTGTCAGGCAGGATTTGCCCTTGGTGAAGCCATGTTGGCTGTCTCCAATTACCTCCTTATTTTCCATGTGCCGTAGTAGAGATTCTAGGAGGATCTGCTGCATGGTCTTGCCAAGCACAGATGTGAGACTGACTGGCCTATAGTTTCCTAGGTCCTCTTTTTTCCCTTGTTTGAATATTGGGGTTATGTTGCTCTTTTTCCAGTCTGCAGGAATTTTGCCAGATTGCCACAATTTCTCAAATATGATGAAAAGCCCCTCTCCCTTATTCCCCTGGGAAGCCCGTTTTAATGCACTATATGGGAATGACTCCCAGCTTGCTTCTGGCCCCTTGGCTTTCTGAAGTACATTGCATATGTTCTGCAGTTCTTCACCATATGAAGCTTTCGTGATGTAGCTCAAGATGGTCAGGATGGCCACCACTCATAGGATGAGAAAGGTGCTTTGAGGCTGAGGGTCCATTCCTTAGCTCTTGCAATACCCAGTCAGCAGCTGGTACCAAACTTTAAAACAAAAACTTTGCACTTGAACAGGTTGTGTCTTTACAGCCAACAGTCTGATGAAAAAACAATTCCAACAATTCCTCTTTTTAATTTTTTTTTTCTTTTTTTTTTTCTTTTTTCCCTAGAGCAAGTGCAAGTAGCCACATTTCTACAAATTGCTTGTGTGGAAGCTGGGGATAGGTACAGTCACACCAGTTTCATGGATTAGTCTAGTGAAATTTCTTAAAATATCAGTAGAATGGAAGAGATGGATTCTCTCTTGTTGGGATTAAAGCAGCCCATCGAAAAGATGGCATTTTCCCAGAAAAAAAAAAAAAGAAAAAAAAAGAAAGCATTTCTGATGTGAATAGTAAGAAGACTATATTTATTGCAAGCTTAATTTGCTCATTTCAGTGACTGTGGAAAACAAATGGCACTACTTCCAGCTTTGTCCATATTTTGTTCTACTCCCTATCCATAAGTAAGTCTGAACAAGAAATAAAGATCTCAAAGACGATCTTTTCTCATGTCCTGGAGACTCAGGGACAACTACTGCCTTTGTAGCATGAACAGTGTGTTGCTGGAAACATCAGGTTAGGTAGGGCTCGGGTATTCTCTGAGTGACCTGTGGGTGCTGGCAGGTAAGCAGACATTTTCAATAGAAGGGACAAAGTTTGAGGCATAGATGTGGAGTCAGCCTAGTCTTTTCCTGATGACCACTTGCAAGATCCCAGTGGGTTATTGTCGGAGCTATTGCAAACAGGCAGCAAATCAAACCTGACCATTTCCCTACCTCCCAGTCAGTGATTCCCAACTGCACCTGCTCCTAATAAAACCTACTCAAATGAAACTTGAGGGATCTTTTCCCTGATGCACACCATCACTGTCTCAAAGGATTCTCTCCTTGTCTTCCCTTCACCACCCTACTGATTCTAATTTACAAGAGCTGCCTCCACTTATGTAATTCAGGGCACTTTGAATCTTTTTGCTTTTTTAGTGAAGTCCAAGCAACAGCACAACAAGATGCAGGGGATTCCTACATAGTTAGTGAAATGTCAGACTTCGTGTATGTTGAGCCATTAAATACTGGTTTATTCATAAAACCACCCTGAACAAACAAGTTATTACCACTTGTGCAGTCCTAGAGGACACTGGAAAAGTGAAGGACACAATTAAAAGGGGAAAGGTGCATTCTCTTACGGAGGCTCATTGCCTGGAGGTGCAGCGAAAGAACAAGGGAGTCAGCACTACCTTGCATTAGGGTTAGTTAGCTGAGTTAGTACCTTACTCCCTTCCTTCCTCCCCTTTCTCCTCTGAGGGATGCTCTACATCACTGAACCTCTCCTCAGGCTTTTGGGATTAACAAGTGTGCCTGTACGGACAAAAACACACTGAGCCTTGGGTGTCACCATCAAAGAGACTGGCTTCCCAAAAGTGACAGATAATGTTTATGTGTGAGGGTCCCAATCAAGACTAGAGTGTATTATTTGTAGAGGAAGCATCCACAGAAGGCATGGAGCCATTGTTAAGATTGTTGTATCTGAGGGACACCAAAGAACAGATGTTCAAAGGTATTTAAAAAAACTATTCAAAGTTAGTGTTGGACCTTAAAACTCTTTGGAAATTTAGACTAGATAAATGCTAAAAGAATTGCCCAAACAACCCATACAGAGGAGGATTAGGGAGTCACTTGGGTATGTAACACATATGAGGTACTAAGGATCTAAAACCAGAGGGACAGTTTTAAAGATTTTTCAAAACTAGGAAAGTCCCACTGCGCTGAAAAGTACCTTGCTGTTTCTAGTTTATAGTCTCCTGCCTCTGCACATACACACGTAATTTGAAAATCAGTATTTCCAGTTACAGAAATGCAGCCTGGTGTCCAAGTGATCTCTGAGTCTAAATAAGATGGTCAGTATTACAGCAGAGTCTTGTGGGAGAGAAGGCTGTGCACTAAACTGATCTCTTTTACATCTCAGCTCAGTGGTTAACTGAAAAATTGTCTTTCTTACCCCTCTGCTGATACTGAGTGGCATGAGCTGCAATCACTCAAAATGAAGACAATTGGAAACTTAAATTCTCAGTAGTACAGCTATTGACGAGACATTATATTGAAGTAGCCCTCTGCCCTCGGACAAGCTGTCTTTGTTGCAGCCTTTGATGCTGAATTCCCTCGGAAGCCCTTCATCAAGTCTTTCAAATAAGTGGGCAAAATACCTAAGGGCAAAAAAAAAAAAAAGGGGGAAGGACGAATAGATGGCAAAAATACATCAACATTTGTAATACGATACAGTTTTGGCTAGCTTTGCACTGAAGAAAAAAATTTCAAGGTTAATTGAAAGATATGATTTATCATTTATGAAGTTTCCAGTATTGGGAGTGGCTGGAACATGAGTAAGTGTTTTCAAAGCTGTTTTGCCTCATACCATTGATGGCGCCTGCAAAGATTATGCATATAGGAGTTTTTATTTCTCTGTAGCTACACTTGGCTCCGACACTGGAACAGCACATTGCAGAGCAGTGTCCTGCAGGGATGCTGGGTGTGCAGAGCTGCACGCTCCTGCCTGTCAGAGGTGAGAGTGAGCACCTTCCCTCTCATCCTCTCCTCTCCCCTCCTGCGAATGCATGCCATCACTTCTCAGGAGGGGGACTGGTTGAATTGCTGTTTCTCTTCACAGAGAAGGCCAGAAGCATGGAGCAAGGGGAGGAGAAGCACAATGCAGCACAAGAAGGTGTCTTGTGAGCCAAATGAACTGCAGGGAGGTCAGGCACATCATGTTCTCTACAAACGGCCTTTGCGAAATGCCTGACAAAATCCTTGCTGTGTAGTAGGTTCCCCTCTAGAGTATCAAGTCTGCTCCTCAGTATGAGAGGTACCCTGCTCAGCCAGCACCAGCAGTGCTCAAGAGCCAGCCCTGGCCAGCCTCAACTCTTGCCGTCTTCCTCTGGGCTGCATCCAGGAAGACCGTCACTGCAGTGGCATGGGGAGACATCACTGGCCTGAGGATGGCTCGTTGGTTTTGCTGGCTGCTGGTGGGTTAGAGGTTCCAGCTTGGCAAGTAAGGAGCTGGGCTGGGAAGCAGGATGGCTGCTGGACATTGTAGCCCCAGTGAAACTGATGTGGAAACTCCCCTCCTCTGCCTCTGGCTCCACAAAGTGGGTTCCCACTTCTGCTGCCCTTGTGCACAAACCCTCCACTTCCCCAGCCCTAATGATAAGCAGGTATTTGGGGCCATTAAGATCTTTTATTTCTCGAACAGCAACAGTCTGGTGAGCACAGGCTTGAGCACACCTCTGAGCAGAGCTGGGGACAGCTTGCTCGAGAGTGAGCAAGCAAAGGTCTGGGTGATCCAGCATCATCTGGAAGCTTTGCTGCAGGTCAGTGTGACTATTGTATGCCTTACACCAGGACAATCCCACTGCTGTGCAGACAGCCTGAAATCCCGGAGGTGGTGACAGGCAGTCCGTGCCACTTTGTGGTGAAATAGGTGAGGGCAGCATGGCCTCCAAGCTGCCAGAGATGCGGCACTCAGCCCTCCGTAATTCCCGTGCCTCAGTTTCCCTTGCGCAATGCCAGAGTGCTGGCACCGACTCTTGCTTAGAAAGGGGAAAAAACATTTTGGATACATTTAGGAGCCAGAGGTGGAAAGCTTTCCATTTAATAACACATGGCAATGAGAAATTTCAAAACAAAATCAGGGAAAGGGAGGGGAGAGGGGAGAGGGGGCAGTTTTCAGTGGAAAGGTTTTGTATATCAGCAGTTTGAATCTGTTTTGATATTAATAATCTGGACTCGTTTTTTCTTTCTTATTATCACTGGCATTATTTATTTCTATCTGATTTAATTAATGAAGAGCCTGTTGGCTCCTGCGCTGAAGCAGGTGTTCCGCTCCTTCGCCTTGGCAGGCAGTACCTGTGCTCAGCTCCAGGCATGATGGCAGCCTCTTGGCCAACATTTGGTGGGGGTAATTACAGGCTGCTGGGACATACTCTAATCCCTGCAGGTGCACAGGCTGAAGTGTGGTTTCTGACCAGATATATCCATTGCACGTGTATGCAGGGAAAGGCCTACTGCAGTGAAAGATATTGCAGGGGTAATGGTACCACTGTGTGAAGGTCTGCTTTCTAAATCAGCCCTGCAAGGGATGCTTAGCTTCATGGCTGTTGCCTGACACCGAGATTTTTTCCTGGCCATAAGCCATGCCTCCTGCCCCATCCCACCAGCCTCCCAGCACCTTCCTGAAAGCAATTTAGCACAACTCAGTACCAACATTAGGCATCTCTGAGGCAATGCTGCTACTTTCTTAGGCTTTTAACGCACAACAAATTAATTTGGGATTAAGGAAACACAAGAAGCAGAGGCAACACGACCTCATCAACACTCACCCTACCCCAAAACCATGAAAGCATCTGTGAAGATAATCCATAAAGCAGTGGCACTCAGTTTGTGTGCAGCCTGATCCTGCTAGGGAGCTGAAGGGAACAGCATACGGTTTCCGGCTGGTTTTGGCAATGATGGCAGGGAAAGCAACTGTTCAGACCTGTTCAGGAGCAGCATGGAGATCCCAGAGGTCTAGCGAGTTGGCCAAAGATGTCTCTCAGGTAGGCAGGGTGTTTCCAAGAAGTGCTATGTCTTGGGATTGTAGAACTTTGTTCAGCACAGAAGTGTGTAGCTGCAGTGACCATCAGATGTGTACCCAAATAGCAGCACGTGCCTGGACATCTGCAAAGGATTAAAAAAAAGGAAAAAAAAAAAGGAAGCAGAAACTGTCAGTATGACAAGTCTGTGGCAGATACGGGTGAGTAACAGAAGAGTGTATCTAAGCAAAGCACTTGCTAGGACAGACCTAGATACCAGGGAGGGGAAACAGAAATACCACTGCTCCAGAGCAGCGTCTTACTGCTCCTTCAGTCCAGTGCTTGCACCTCATGGATGGAGAAGGTTTCACCGGGGACATACTTCTATAGGACAGGGAGAGGAGAACTGGTCTGGAGGCTCCTGGATCACAAGCAAGATAGCTCTGGTAATTCTCAGAATGACAAAGGTTTGCAAAATCTACTGACAGTCATTGTCACTGTGCTCAGCTTTGCTCCCTTGCTCAAGACACACGTGCATGCTGAGACCCTGCAGCATTTACAAGCCTTTGTTTACATACTCCAGGCTTTAAGCACTTGCAATTTTGTGGCCTGCCCCACACACCCTAAAAACTTGTCCTTAACAGTTATCTCTGGATTTGAAACTCCTGTAAAAACAAAAACAACTGGTTTCAGCTGCTCTGCCAAACAGTCTCTCTCCATAAAAAGGAGACTGATTTTTCTCTTTGGGTAAAGTAAAAGGTTACAACAATATTTGGTTTGAACTTTCTTGAGATCAGGCATTTATTTTCGCTCACCCTCTCAGCGTGTGCGTGTCTACATGGAAAGTACCTTGAAGTGAGTCAGCATTACTCAAAGTGAATCATTGGTCACTGCTTCTCTGGGACGTTCATTCAGTGTTGCATGCAAGCTTTCTCCTCCTTCCAAGCCAGGACGGGATTATTTGTGCTGCTTTGAGACTGCTGTAGACATTAAGGCACTGGCTTAGAGACCAAACAAGGGACTATTTCATATCCACTGGTATCCTGAGGGAAGGCCTGATACTACAGGCCCCTGCTACAGCAGTAACAAGAAACAGAAATGTTGTTTTAATCTCCTCAGCAAAACAAGAGGCTTACCTCCATCTGGTTTAGCAACATGGAAAAGTTTGTTGCCTCATGAAGCATCAGTATCTCAGAAAGGACGCAGCAGAAGTGTCAGAGCTCTTACCTCTCTTCCTGTCATTAGATCAGGCACCCTCTCCAGTCCCAGGGCAATGCAGATTTTGAGGTGAATTTGGAGAACACCTAAGAAACAGAAGAAAGAGCAAGATCTGCTTAGCGAGGGCTTTTGAGAAGCAGGTTTAATTTCTTATCTGCTGTTTGCTTCAGATTTGATTCTCGGGGCATATCCTTGTATGCAAGGTTAAATTTCTGATGCTCTAGATAAGCTGTCCTTGTAAGGAGTGATTTCAAAGTGTGTATTTTCTGTGAGCTGCTTCACTCAGTTCATTATACAGACATGCGAGCTGTCAGTCCTTTGTAACGACTGCCTGTAACTGTAGGGAGGCTTTTTCTCCCCATTTCAAGAAGCCACAGCCTTTCTTTTCAACCAGCTACCAACTCCCACAATAACCTCCTGGTGATGATCTCCGTCGCTTCTTAGCAGTCTCCTCCCTCTCCAGCAAAGAGTGGTGACATTGTCCTGTCTGGTCCTGACCTGGCCTGGGTGGGAATGGCTCCCTGATGTTGCCTCTCTGGCTCCCCAGGACAGAGTCCAGCCCTTCTTCAGCTAATCCATATTTCCTACACATCAAAGGAGATCGCTGGTGGTGTAATCTGCCCTCTCTGGCTTTAGAGGGCATTTGTGGTGGAAGTGCTGGTTTTGAAGTGAGGCTGCGTTTTACCCCTGCTATTTCCACTAGAACTAACGTACTGAAGAAAATCCAGATTTGATTTACTTTGCCAGACAAAAGTGACCCTATTTTGTGGAAAACAGGTGGAAAGTGTGAGCTTTTGTGTGTTGTCAAGTTCTTCAGGCAGTTCCGCTTTCAATACAAATGTGAAAAAACACATTTGTGTTCAACGTGTGCTGAGGCAAAGTGCGTGTGTGGGTCTACTAGTCCAGCGAGGCAAGGCTGCTGCCAGAAGAGAAGCCGCCGGCTGTTCCATCCTACTCAGATCTGCCTCAATGGGTCCAGAGTGCATGGGATAGATGGGCAATTTTGACAGCGGGTAGGCACCCAGCTGGGGCTTCTCAGGAGCCCTCCCTCTGGCTATCTGCTGAAATAGTGTGGTTTTGAGTCCTTCAAAAGGTGGGTGCAGCTGAGGATGGAGCCAGAGGGGGCTGGAGGGAGCATGCAGAAGTGAGGCCAGCAGAAGCTGGCCACAGTGGGTGGTGAGAGGGGAATTCCCTCGCCAGCCTGGCTTTTTCTCTCCTCCCCTCTTGTCAGCTTGGCGGGGGCTGAGTCGGGAGCTGGAGGGCTGGGGCTGTTCCCTGTGCCTGGTGCCAGCAGGAGACGGAAAGGCAGCCAGGGAATCTCTGGAGCTCACTGCCATCAGCTTGAGGGAGGGTGAGGAAGAGCCCTGCTGGTGAGTGGCTTGGGAAAAAAAAAAAGAGAGAGAGGGAGAAGGGGAAAAAAAGAAGTTAAAGTAGGGACAAGAATGCTGGCATTTATGAATGACTTGACGTAGCATCGGCTCTTGGACGCAGTAACTGACACGCAGTTTCCAGTGGTCTCATATGTCCAAAGGAGGGTGGCTAAAATGCCCAACATGCCTATTGCTTTAGTCACTTCAGTTCTGGAGGAAGGCTGGGGGTGGGTGAAAAAAGCCCACAATATCCTTTACGAAGTTTATTGATTTATTTATTAAAGTAGACTGGTTCTGCGTGGGCTGTGAAGGGACTACACCTACAGAAGCAATGTTAGGACAACCTATCTGTGCTGTATGGAGAAAGGCAAGGTTTGGATTGGAGCTTATAGTCTTTAATCTTTGGAAATTCATCATACAGCTGAGTTGCAGGAAAATTGGTATTCTTGGTTTTGGATATGGGGTATTCGCTATCAGGCACTATTTACTTTCTTGGTTTTTTGAGGCTGAAGCCTGCTTTGTGCTTGTAAAGCAGCTGAAAGCATCAGCAACCCCATCATAACAGGATCATCCTGGTTACTATGTTTTCATCTAATGAAATGGCATGAAATTATTTCTTCAAGACACTGATGGCAAAATTCCTTGGGTGCAAAGGCAGCCACCAACCTAAAAGTCAAGAAGCTTTGTCAGCTGAGGTTGTGAAAGCAGGAAAAATGAGAAAACCAGGTGATCCTTTAAAGATGGAGACAGTATCGGAGGAGGCACCAAGAAAGCCTGTGCTTGGTCCACCTGGTTTAAATTAAAGCACAAGCCTATAAATAAATGTGAGAGCCAGAAACCTAAACCCCATTTTGAATTAGGTTTTGTGATGACCGAGAGGGAAAGAGAGAGTAAGCGAAACTAACCACAGAGCCACAACTTTTGATGACCGTGGTTATAAAGAGGGCAAGGACTTGGAGAAAAAAATTGTTCCTGTTGCTTTCGGGTGTGTTGGCTGGGATTTGTTGAAGCAGAACAGGCCTTGCAGGATGGGACAGACAGACCAGGGAATGTAGAATGACATCAGCAAAAGCAGGATTAAGGTCAACCACAGGACTAAAAAAGCTTGTGAGTCTCTTAGAGGAATAAGCGAGGTGATATTAATAATCCCTCTGAGATACTCTGTACAACAAGGTAATAAAGTCTGCCCAATCCTAAATTAAGTTCTTCAGCAAGAAATCTCACTGAGCAGGGATGCTGCTGCATTCTTCCTAGAGAAAAAGTTTTTTAAAGGGCTTGTAAAAAGGCCTTTTGATGATTCAGTATCTTTACTGTATGCCACCATAACGGGCTGCTGTGCTAGTGACCCTGCATAGATTTACTAACCACAAACCAAAGAATGATAATTACAATCTCAATACCTCTTGAAATGGTGTCTTACTTTTCCACATCCAGAATGGTGGAACCATAAAACATTGTGACATAATAATTTTTTTCATGAGTAGAAGTAGGAGTTCTCTATCTGAACTGCATGTATACTAAATTGAGTCAAACATCCCAAAGCTTTGTGACACAAGATCCTATGCAGTCTTTGACAACCATCCAGGCTTACATCTTCCAGGGATGTGGATGCAGAATTTAAAGCAGCTTAGACCCTCCACTGGAAAATATAGATTTTTGCATATGTGAAATCCTGTTAAAAAGTTAACTTACTGCTTTCTTGTCAATCTTTTAAATGATATGCCACTAGATAAATTAAAGAATAGTTTCAGTTTTCAGCCACTGGTAGTGACTAAGGTACATTTCAAATATTATCTTACAGGTTTCCTCTAGCAGAATCATAGAATGGTTACAGTTGAAAGAGACCTTAAAGATCATCAAGTTCCAACCCCCCTGCCATGGGCAGGGACACCTCTCACTAGACCAGATTGCTCNTGCTGATATTGTTTTGCTATAAAATGTTGTCAAATGGGGCTGCAAGCTCACAAATCTTTATGCTCCTAAGGCCATCTGCACAAGGTCATGTGACAATGGACCACTCTTATGTTCTCCAGTGTTTCCACGATTTGTTTTTAAATATAGTGAAAGCAATAAAATTCACACTGTTTCTCCTTAGGAGATATTCTACATACATGTCATCAGAATGTATTTTTCAATTACTTTGATGATGTATTGATTACATTGCAGTTGTATCTGAAGATTCTGATTAGGAATGCATATCTGAAAGCTGATGACAAATTTGGTTTGCTTTGCTTGGCGTTATTTCTGACTCTGCTTTTCCAGTTTCTCTCCAAAACCTTAGTTCTAAGGTACATCTGTTTTGCAGCTATGTTCAGAATGCATAGAGTTGATGATACTGAAAAAGAACCAGCTGACAAAAGATTTTTTTTCCGTTGGACAAAAATACTGAAAACATTTTAAACTTTCTCAAAATAATTTTTATTTTAATTTCCTCTATCACAGTTTAAAATAATAAAAATAATAAAGGGTTACAGGGTTTTTTTTTGTTACGTTTCTGAGAACTTGAAATCTTTGGACACTTGGCCAAAATCAACAAAAGGTATTGAAATACTTCTGTTTCAAAATGTCCTGCATAGGGCACTAGAAAGCCGTAATTGTTACTTTTTTCCCTTTTTAAGGGATTGTTCTTGTAGACTCACATTTCCAGCAGGCCTGGCTATAGGGTAGAACTGCAGTTGCCCAGTCAACAAAGTTTAAACACAACTACAAAATGTTCATGGTATTGAGGTATGGGCAAACCACAGATCTAGACAGCAGCATAGCAATGCCATCTGTTTTGCTCTGTACTTCTTTCCTAGCAGTTCTTAACATTTGGTTTGCTTTTTTGGCTGCTGGCAAGCACTGATGTGACATTTTCATCAAACTACCTGTCATCAAACTCAGTCCTCACTGTAATTCTTCACCATTTTTCTTAATGCCTCAAGAAACTTTTTACTGCCAAGTAATCTTTACCTGCTTGCTCACCTCCTGTCTTCCAGGTCACTTACGAACGTGTGGAAAACATGGGTCACAGGGCACAGCTATTGATAGGTGACCTTCCTTCTTTGCAGGAATTGACCATTACCCCATATCTTCTGTTCTGTTTTTATGAACTACTTATACCTGTCGAGACTATGCCTGCTGTACCATGGCTGCTTTGCGTCCTTAGAAGCTTCAGGTGAAGGGACTTGTCAAAAGCTGTAAGAAATCAGGGTAGACTTTACCATGCAAATGGCTGTTGTGCAAATATTTGTTCATCCCTTCAAAGACCTCTAAGAGGTTTGTAAGAAGGGACTGCTCTTTACAGAAGCCATGCTAACACTTCTCAATTAGACTTCATTTANACACTGTTTCTCCTTAGGAGATATTCTACATACATGTCATCAGAATGTATTTTTCAATTACTTTGATGATGTATTGATTACATTGCAGTTGTATCTGAAGATTCTGATTAGGAATGCATATCTGAAAGCTGATGACAAATTTGGTTTGCTTTGCTTGGCGTTATTTCTGACTCTGCTTTTCCAGTTTCTCTCCAAAACCTTAGTTCTAAGGTACATCTGTTTTGCAGCTATGTTCAGAATGCATAGAGTTGATGATACTGAAAAAGAACCAGCTGACAAAAGATTTTTTTTCCGTTGGACAAAAATACTGAAAACATTTTAAACTTTCTCAAAATAATTTTTATTTTAATTTCCTCTATCACAGTTTAAAATAATAAAAATAATAAAGGGTTACAGGGTTTTTTTTTGTTACGTTTCTGAGAACTTGAAATCTTTGGACACTTGGCCAAAATCAACAAAAGGTATTGAAATACTTCTGTTTCAAAATGTCCTGCATAGGGCACTAGAAAGCCGTAATTGTTACTTTTTTCCCTTTTTAAGGGATTGTTCTTGTAGACTCACATTTCCAGCAGGCCTGGCTATAGGGTAGAACTGCAGTTGCCCAGTCAACAAAGTTTAAACACAACTACAAAATGTTCATGGTATTGAGGTATGGGCAAACCACAGATCTAGACAGCAGCATAGCAATGCCATCTGTTTTGCTCTGTACTTCTTTCCTAGCAGTTCTTAACATTTGGTTTGCTTTTTTGGCTGCTGGCAAGCACTGATGTGACATTTTCATCAAACTACCTGTCATCAAACTCAGTCCTCACTGTAATTCTTCACCATTTTTCTTAATGCCTCAAGAAACTTTTTACTGCCAAGTAATCTTTACCTGCTTGCTCACCTCCTGTCTTCCAGGTCACTTACGAACGTGTGGAAAACATGGGTCACAGGGCACAGCTATTGATAGGTGACCTTCCTTCTTTGCAGGAATTGACCATTACCCCATATCTTCTGTTCTGTTTTTATGAACTACTTATACCTGTCGAGACTATGCCTGCTGTACCATGGCTGCTTTGCGTCCTTAGAAGCTTCAGGTGAAGGGACTTGTCAAAAGCTGTNCATCCTATACTATGATTTCTTCCACAGCAACTTTAGTCTTGCAGAGATGCTCTGGTGAGTTGCCCCTTTCACTTTTTCCCTTTCCCTAAAAGAAGGGATTCTGTAGTGGGCATCACCCCCTTTTTTTTCTACAGTTCATGCTGGTGCACAGCATTCATTTAACCTCCCTGCAACACTGTCCTCTGCTCTCAGCCCTCCTCTCACACTGTGGCTGTCAATTGCACCTGTTAACTCTGTTGAGATTTTTGCCCCTTATGATGCAAAAAGAGGATTTAATAAGTGGCTTGAATCCTTTACTGGTTTCTCCCTCTTTTCACTTGCATTTCTGCATTTAGTGCCACAATTAATTTCCAGTTTACATGCTTTGCTTGGAAACAACTTCAGATTTTTTAATTCTTAATTTTTCTGTTTAACCACACTGGCTTCCTTACTTATGTTACTCTTTCAGAGGAATTTAGATACAGCTGAGTGAACTGATAAGTAAGAAAGTCATGCTGAAAGGGACTGGAGCAAGCAAGCTCAGTCAAATAAGAGGAGGCTTGAAGGTAAAACAGAAATGCCTGCTTATCTTCTGTTCTGCTTTCTCTTTGTTCTCCTACTCTCCCTTCTTCCCCCAGTAAAAAACAGACAAAATTTTTCCCCCAGAGAAAGTAATTTACAAATATGGTGTCCTTATTTCAACCAGATGGATTTATATACTTTAGCAAACAGGTCTGGGCTAAGGAGAAAAGGCTGGCCACTGTAAAGTGATGCTTATGTGACAGCATTGGAGACCTTCCCTCAAGTTCTTCTCTGCTTTATGAATCTCAAGTGTTTTATTACTCTAATTCAGTGCTTGCCTTCTCTTCCATTTCCCCATTCCTTTCCCATAATTTAACACTCTGTTGTATGGGAGCTGGGTGGCCTGCCTGGCTGCTGCTGTGTGTTGCTGATGGTCCTTAAATGGGGCTCCAGAGCCATTGTGGATTCCGTTTAAGCTGTGGCTGCTACTTTAGGAGGTGAAGAGATTTGTTTATTCCTCCCTCCTTCTCCTCCTCACCTGCAGGTCTGTATCTTTTACTGGAAGTCCTCTAAATCAAAACAAGTCATTACAGAAATCCTTTAAATCAAAAATGACCTGGATAGTTTAATTGGTTTTGGAGATGGGCTTATAATGGAAATGGAGGTGGAGAGAGAGGTATGTAAGCATTTCTCGTTGAAAATTTCCAGTTGTCTGTCAAAAAAACTCAAGTTTTGCTGAAGTTTTGTGATCTTACTACTAAAAGAAGCATGTCCCCAGCTAGTCAGTCAGTCTTTAGTAGAGTTCTAATCGGCTTTTCCTCCTTCTCTAACCTTTTCAGCTCCCCTCCAAGATGCTATGGGATCCCAGGGCTATTCCTCAGTCTGCTCCTATTTTATTCATGTTTTCCGCTTACATTGTTGTTCCTGAATCGTGGAATACATACAATAGTTCCGGGAAAATGAGAATTGGTGGATTTGTAGAACTAGCCATAAGAAAGAGACCATATCAGCAGATGTGCCTCTGGATGGATATCCAGGAGTATTTCAGCTTGGCACTTTTTCCAGAGGGTCTTAGAATTCAACTACTAGTGGTCAAAGAATATTGGGCACCTAATTACTTCATGTACTTAATATGACATAAATACTCTTTTATTTTAGCTGTCTCCACTGTGCTGAAATACTCCAGATTCCTTTCACTTCGACACTATCACTGAAAGCACTGATTTCTTTTTTTTTAATGGATACATTAAAAATGTCTAATAAAAAAGTAATTGCTATCCCAAAGAAGTTTCCCACAGGAAAAGAAAACCACCAAACAATACAGCAAAAAATTATTTTTCTCACTTTTCTTCTTTTTTATAGGGAAGAGGTTTTATATCCCTTCTCTCCAAAATTTTAAAACAAAAGTTTGGAGGTGAACATGCTAGCTTGGGTAAAACCTGAAATAAGTCATTATTTCTTTCTTCCGCCCCTATAATTCCTTTTTTTTTTTTTTTTTTTTTTTTTTTTCCCTTTCACATTTTTTTTTTTTTCCCTTCACAATTTTTCTTCATTTTCCAATAATAGCCAGAAGTAGACAGGAGAGTGAATTACAGAGAAATACCAAATTAAGTTTTCTTCCTAGAAATATAAAGGGAAGGTCATTAAATTTCTGAAGTCATCATTTGGTGAGCATAGGGAAAATACTTCTCAGTTCTTGATTAGGACTTCAAACAAATGTTCATACTGACTCTTTGCTGCTGAGGAAGAATACAACTCAAAATGCGCCTAACTTTTCATCAGATGGGTCTTGTTTCTTCCATTCAGCTTGGATTTCTTTATGTTGAAGTATCTGCCTATTATTCTAGCAAGANCTTCTGTCACAGCCAGGTGAGACCCAAGGTACTTAGAGCAGAGTAGCACCTTTGGACCAGAAGGCTGGCATCCTTGCACCTGCGAGGGAGATGTTTGGTGCTCCAGGACTGACTGCTCACCTTGGTGAGATGGTGGTGGTGTTTGAATGATGGCAGGCCACACTGGAGGGCCATAGAAGGTGTGCAAGTGTTGATGTGGAGACCAGTGGAGGTGATGGGCNGTTCTACTAAAATTCCCATGCTACCTCTGGCCCTTTCCCCATAGTGCAGGCAGTGGAGGTACCCTGAAGGACATCAGCCATCATCTGAAAGGCAGGAAGGGGACAAAGTGACTCAAGTTCCAATATGTAGTAGCGCAGTATGAGGACCTTCTGTCACAGCCAGGTGAGACCCAAGGTACTTAGAGCAGAGTAGCACCTTTGGACCAGAAGGCTGGNTTTTTTTTTTTTCCCTTCACAATTTTTCTTCATTTTCCAATAATAGCCAGAAGTAGACAGGAGAGTGAATTACAGAGAAATACCAAATTAAGTTTTCTTCCTAGAAATATAAAGGGAAGGTCATTAAATTTCTGAAGTCATCATTTGGTGAGCATAGGGAAAATACTTCTCAGTTCTTGATTAGGACTTCAAACAAATGTTCATACTGACTCTTTGCTGCTGAGGAAGAATACAACTCAAAATGCGCCTAACTTTTCATCAGATGGGTCTTGTTTCTTCCATTCAGCTTGGATTTCTTTATGTTGAAGTATCTGCCTATTATTCTAGCAAGAGACAACCTTTCACATGAACTGCTGTCACTTTTTCTGTGCCTATTTTTTCTATGAGTCCTTCCTCAAGAATGGTTGGATTCCATGACACCCGTGCAGAAAAGCTGTTACTTGATTATATTCATGGCACCATGCACTTTGAGGATGCTCATGGAAGAGAGAATGAATGCACAGCAGCAGTGAAANAGCCCTGTGCTGGCACAGGTACTGACTCAAACCACCCTGTGGTTGCTGAATTCAACATCTTTTCTGTGGATATACTCTTAATGGATGAGCCACCTCACTCTGGGCACAAGGTACCCAGATGTGACAGGCCCACTCCTACCATGTCAGAGGGACCTCAGGTTCCAAAAGGCTGAGACGTGGTCTGATGCTGTGGCCTGTTGTCAGCAGGTTTGGCTCCCTACAACGCAGAGCAAAGCTTGGCAGCACCAGAGACAAGCACTGGCATGTTCCATCAGCTTCACCCTGGCATTCCTGTATAAACAATATAGCGGGCTGGACCTGTCTTGATGAAGTGCAATACAGAAAAGGAAGAACTGGCCTTTTGCCCGGACCACGACAACGCAGATTGAATCACTATTACATTCCTGTCTGGCTTGATTTTGCACATGCAGAACCACCCGCAGTGGGGACTTAGCTATGTACTCATGCCAAAATAGAGATTCTCTGGTTGAGCAAGACTCCTGACATCTCCTGTCATGTCTTGTGGTTGGGTCAGCTCTGGAGCTCTTTGTTGGTTACCAAACACAGGTTCAGGAATGAATTCCTGTCTTACTGTTTTTGACTGGTGTGGGTGTACTTTCTTCAGCACTGCAAGAAAAGCCCCTTTTGGTTATGATTATCTGCCAGTTTCACGGGCCTGTACTGTTTTTCTAAGTCTTGCAGGAATCCTTTTTTTCTGCCGACTGTTTCTTGATCAACAAGCTATCTTGAAAGTAAGGACATTTTTGCACCACTTTCACGCAGTCTGCCCCAGGGACCTGGACATCTCTTTGGACAGTCAGGTGCAACTGTGGTATGAGGAGTCATGATGTTGTCGGCCTTGTGTTTTCTGTATATTTGGAGTATCCAGCCAATGTACTATTCAGTTTATATCTTTGTGCTGGATAAGGAAAGAGAAATGTTCAGCGGCTTTTTCTTATTTTGCCAATATTTTGTGGGAGGATATGTTTGTAGGACCTAACTTCTGCATCAAGAAATAAGACTTATCAGTAACCATATTTTTCTTTAAGAAGTATTTCTCTCCACCTCCCTCCCTTGTTGTTTGAGTCCTTGAATGAAATGCAGCCTTTTTTATTATTTTCTCTTTTCATTATGAAAAGCCAAAATCCAAACTGCGTAGAGACTTGGAAACTACATTGTTGTACAGCATGAGTAAAGTGAAATGTAACAAAAGATATTATAAAAGATTTTATCAAAGGGTGATAGTAAGAGGAAATCTATAGAGAAGAGCATGAAGTAAGGAGCTCTTGAAGGAGGTTGTAAATCAGCAGTTAATTGCAGGTAGATTTTTTGAAGGGGTTAGAAATGTCATGCTGCCCTCTGATAAATCTGAAACAAGTGATCAAGTCTGAGAACACTGCTTTTGCAAGAAATATATACTGTGAAATCCATGCAGATTAGTATGCCCATTGTTTGCAGCTGGATCAGAGCAGAACAGAGCGGCATAGCCTTGCTCTAATCACAACATAGGTGCATTTCAGATCCTGTAGTCTTGTTCTGCACTGAGTGTACGTTTCAGTTTATTACATCTTCTGCACAACTGTCCATGTGAAGAGAACTTGTGCCTTCAAAGCATTTAAAACTAATATGAAATAATAATACCCAAGAGCCTCAGGTTTTTAATTTTAATTAATAGAAGAGATCAAATTTATTTTCTACATTCCTTAAGTGAAAAGGAGTACTTAAAGGTGAGTAAGGATGCCTGAGGTCCCTAAGATCTGCTTTGGTTCTACTACTGGTGTACCTTTTTTCTTCATTAAACTAAGAGAAGCCCAAGCCAGAGGTCAAACCATGTCATGCCAGAATTGTTAAGATATGAGGCGATCCTTTCTGTGTAGAGCTTTACCTGAATAGATGAGATAGGAGAAAATAGAAAGGAAAAGGAGACAAGAAGAAGTGGGAAGAACTTAGTGGCTCAGGATTTTGCTATAAGGTTTCTGGGAGCAGGCTAGTTTCCAGTTATATGTCCTCTATATAATAAGTGTCAAATGAAGACTTCTTGTTCCTCGTTCTGCTTCAGTGCGCTTTTTCACTCTCAGGTATATCCAAAATGTAGAAATTACACTTGGGGACCTGTGACTCGTATGCGCTTATAAAAGGAAAGTTGACTTGGCCTGTCATTGGTGGTGGAGACCTTAATTCAAGGTATAATTTGGATCTGAAAATACTACATTTAGGCAGAGGGGGAATAAGATGGGGCAGTTCCTTAATTTTACTGCAGTGGTAGAGGGCATCATTTTTGGCAGGTGGCCGCTGCTTCTCTTACACAGAATTTACTTCTATTTTTTTCCTCTTCTTTCTTTTACTTTTTACATGTTTCCTGTAAACTATTCAAGGTTTAAATCAGAGCCTGTATTGTCTTTGCTTGACTTGGCTTAGTCTGAAGCCCCTGTCAGCTCTTAATTAAATTATTTTACAAGGGGGAAGGGGTGGTGGTGAGGGAACACATGGCACCACAGAAGCAGAGAAAGTGTTTTGTGATTAATTGTCTCACCAATTTCAAGGGTTTTTGGTTTCTGACTTCTCTCTCCTTTTTGCCCTAGTGCCTGCCAAGATGTACACAGGGCAGCAGGTGCTGAGAGCTGAGCTGTGCTTGGAGAAATGAGTCAGTGATTCTTCTTCTGGGAGAGGATTCAGTTTTCATTTCCAGCCTCTCCAGTTCAGGTCGGCAGTGTGTAGTCTTGGGAAGAGGGGGAGCCTCTCTGATTCATTGTGGCAGTCTGCTTCTCGTCTGATTTCATGCATGATGTACAGCATTCTGAATGCCCCTCTATCTTTCTGACATGTCTCCAAGGCCCTCTTCATTGTGATATCTGAACACTGTGTGATTTTCCATGGTGTTATCCTCCCAGCATTCCTGTAAAGCCAGTACAAGCACACTCTTCAGTTCTAATAACAATGGATTATCTTTGGAGCAATTGTTTTTATTTGCACTTGATGGACCTTGGGCACTTGTCACAATGCAAAGAAGACCGTGTTTCAACACATGCACCTTTCCAACATCCGCAAGCTTTATAATTTTCTGCATGTTACCATTTACTTCTCAAGGAAGTTGGCTCTGGGATCAAAGTCTTGGACATTTTTTATTATGTAATCACAATGTTAGCTGACAATGAAAATCTGTATTACATTAGGGCCTGTAGAAACGTGGATTAAAAACTAATCCGTACTTTGGAGATGCTGCAATTCCCTCTGCAAGGATCCACTCAGGGAAAATGAATTCCAGAGAGGCTGGCAGGTGGGATCTGTGTGAGTGCATGAACATGGATATGCCTGGATGCTCTGCTCATGAAGAAATGAGTGCTGAGAAAGCTGTACGAAATGGCATGCTCATGAGACTTTATTGCTACAGCATTGGAAGAGTAAGAAACACTGCTGAATGTGAATTTGTTGACGACAGAATACTTTCAAAGCAATGTAACACTTTCTCATAAATATAGGGCTGTAAATCCTTCACTTGAAAAGGGTTCCCATATCCATATTTCAGCCCCAGGGGTGATGTTTTCTATGAGGTAAAGATTTTTCTCTTATTTTGAGGTTCCCCGCATGTGCCATTTGTTGCAAGTGGGATCTGTGATCCCACTTGCTCACAGCAGACGCTAGTGGCACTGTGGAAAGAAACGTTTCCCTGGAAATCATCCCTACTAACAGTGATGGCTGTTCCATGTTTGAATCTGCTTATCCTTGTAAGATGTGTTTGCCAAAGAGATTTTATATGTGTAGAGGGAGCATTCGAGTTGTAACTTCCTGGCACTCTGCTTTGCAGGCAGTTCTAAGAAAACACATCCGTGTGCTTTCACATCATGAAAGTGATGTGGAAAAACTTTGCAACCAATTTGGGTGTACAGAGAAAATGATCATGATGGGAAAGTTTAAAAGCAGCAACCTTGGATGATTAGAAATGCTCAGTGGATAGAGACAGAGACCCATGGCCTGTTTCAGTTTTTGTTTAATTTTTTTTCCCTTTTTTTTTTCCCCCTCCTCCTTTAAGGGGCTGGAGGGCCTACATTTCTGGCAAAGAGAAAAAAGGTATCATAAGGTTTGAATTATATTGTGCTCTTGGCAAAAAGTTTGTTCTTTCAGTGTGGAGAAAAGATACAAAGTGCAAGCAAATGTGTCCCTATATTTACATATATTGAAAACTAGAGGCAACTTTGATTGGAGTCTGAATGAAACAGAATAACAGAATAGTTGTTAGGCCTGGCCTCTTTTTTTTTCCCTCTATTTTTTGTGTGTGTGGTGTTTTTTTTTTTTTTTTTTTTCCCTACTGGGAATGAAAGTAAAAGGAGAAATTACTTGTTTTGAGATTATCAAGGCAATGTAATCAGAGTTACAGTAGCAGTGGGAGTCTGAAGATCAAAGATACTTTAGAAAGGCCCATCAAGATGGTCTTCACACTAGAGAACATGCAAAGACGGGCACAGTACCTGGGGGAAGGATTTTACTATCTGACTCACAAGTTCTTGTCAGAAATGGCAATCTCGCTTCTAAGTGGAGAAAGGAAGAGAAAACTCTGGTTGATCAGCTGTCTAGCAAATGGTGAAAGGTAGTGAGGGGAAAGGAGTCGTCATAAAGACATTGTTCACGCAAAAGTCTTTCACAATGCTCTTCTGCCTGTATAAGAGCAAAGGAGAACCCAGAGCAGCTGTTTATCCAATTAATGCAGGCAATCACCTTTTATTCATGAGACTCCACTTCCATTTAGTTTCCAAATGAGGAAGCTGGTACTAATTTCCCCTATCAATCCAGCAGTCACTGCTTTTTAATGGGAACTGATCTTATGGCAGAATCAGTTGATGTTAAAGGGTTGCTCTTCTCTTTAAATATTTGCAAAAGCAGCAGATACTCTCCTTTGAGATGTTCTTCTCTCCACATCGGTTAAGCAATTAACTTTTGATTTGAGGTGAGCTGGGAATGTGTGTATACTAAATTTACATCATACAAGCAATTGATCTGCAATAATTTTAGAGGATTTTTGAAGGTAACACACATATTTTACAATACATGTATTGCAAACATTATTTTCATGTGACTGAAATTTCGCTGTCTGCAAACAGGATTTCCAAGAGTGAGGTAGACTCTAGAACCTTTTAACTGTATGTTTGGGTTGGCCCTTTCAGGGATTGAGCTTTTGCATCCAGCTGCAAGAGGAAGAGGCGTCAGTTATCTTCGCTTTGGGGGAAAAATGCCCTGTTGAGGGCCAGCTCCTAAATGATCTTAAAATTACCTGACTCTATTTGCTTGGGGCAATGTAATAAATTTTGTTTGGACTGACTTGCAGCCAGCAATGTTTTCCCGTTATCTTTTGCCAACCCAACCATCTCAACGTAAGAAAAACAGTTATAGCGATATCTTCCAAATAGATTGATCACAGGAAATTCTGTGGGATTATAATGTTGGCAGATACGATTTACATGTGCGCATGCCTGTCTTCAGAAAGGAGAGAAGTAAGGAGGAAGTTTTTACTTAGATAAAGGCTATGTCATCATCTTTTGGTATAAGTTTTTTCCCTCACTTCTGACATTTGAACATCCATCACATCCTTTCTTCTGGAGCTGGACAGCAAAAGGACAGAAACTGACATGTTTTCATGAGAAAAATAGTTTTTAATAATCTCTTCCACTCTTATTCCAGAGACCAGTCTGGTGGCATCAGAGAGTGGTCAGTTAAAAATGGATTCCAACTGAAATGGAAACATGCAATGTAAAATGGGATCTTTATTCTGTAGCCACCCAGTAGGCATTAAAAGAATTATAAAATGGATGATTTACCTCTACTACTGCGTTTGTTAGGGACAAGCATGAGGTTTCTTGCTGCGTTTGCAGGCCTTGCTTGGAAAACCAAAACTTGTTACTTTGCAGACCTGTCCGTTTGTGATACCCAGTCTGTTGTCATGGAAATGGTGAAGGTGGTGTGGGAGTCCCTTGCTCCATCCACATCACCAGGCTGCAACAAGGGTTAGATTACATTGCAAATTGTGTGTGAAATGTATTAAAATGACTAAAGGTGAACACCCACAGGAATGCCACTTGTTGCCTTTAAAAGACCAGATCAAAATTTCTGCCTTTAGAGAGACTAAAGGGAGAGATATTTTTTTACATCTGTGAGTGACATAACCTCAAAGACCTGAATCTTACTTACAGCAAGGACTTGCCCTTACCTAAGATTGCTGGTACTGTTCAAGCTGTGAGCTCTCTCAGAGGATGAAACAAAGCTGGGGTAGGAAAAGCCATGGGCTGGTATAGTTAATCCCAATTTAGGAGGCAAAATACTTCTTTATCTGTGAAGGCCACATTTGTATTGGCATCTCTCCAAGGATTTTTTTCTGACATGACTGTTTAAGCAAAATGTCCCTTCAGTTTTTCCCAGTCCCACTGATAAAGCTGTGGTGGTACAACTTTAAATTTAGATACTTCCTGTGGGGGACATTTAACAATTCCTTTTTTTAGTTTCCTCTGTGATCAGAGTGATGTTAGGAGGATTTCATGTCAAAGCAAATCAATGCCAGTCTTTTCAAGATGCAGTTACAGTGATGGTTTTTTAATTTGTTTCCCTGCAGGTACCCTGCCAAGGTACCTGACTTGTGAGTAGTCAGATGTCAGGAAAAGAGATCTCAGGAGTTCATGTGCCACAGTGGAAGTGGGAGGATCCCTTCTGAGGGATACCTTACCTCTGTTCCTGGGAAAGTTGTGGAACAGATCCTCCTAGAAGGTATAGTAAGGCACATGGTGTACAGGGAGGTGAATTGAGACAGCCAGCATAGCTTCACCAAGGGTAAGTCCTGCCTGATCAGCCTAGTGGCCTTCTAGGATGGAGTGACTAAATCAGTGTACAAGGGAAGAACTACAGATGTCTATCTGGAAATCTGCAAGTCATTTGACATGGCCCCCTACAACATCCTTCTCTCTAAGTTCAAGAGATATGGATTTGATGAGTGAACTGTTCAGTGGATGAGGATTTTGTTGGATGGTTGCACCCAAAGAGTAGTGGTCAGTGGCTCAATGTTCAGATGGAGATCAGTGAGAAGTAGTGTCCCTTGGGGGTCCCTAANCCTCTCCTGTGAGGACAGACTGGGGTATTTGGGGCTGTTCAGCATGGATAAGAGAAGACTCTGAGGACACTTAATTGTGGCCTTCCAATACTGAAAGGGAGGCCTACAGGAAAGATGGAGACAAACTTCTTAGCGGGCAACAGGACACGGGTAATGATTTTAACATGAGGAAGAAATTTTTTATGTTGAGGGTGGAGAAACACTAAACAGGTTACTCAGAGAGGTGGTAGGTGCACCATCCCTGGAAACATTTGAGGTTGGGTTGGATGGAGCTCTGACCAACCTGATGTAGTTGTCCAGGCTCATTGTAGGGGAGGTTGGACTAGATGACCTTTAATGGTCATTTCCAATCCAAACTATTCTATGATTCTATGATATTAGGAGGGATGCAGAAGCTTAGAAAGGATCTCTAGAGCAAGAAGATGCATTCCTTGAAAAAAGAGCTAGTAACAAAAGAAGATGAGAATCAAGCTGCACAAGTAAACACAACAGCGACTGCGGAGAACGGAATGCCAAGGGCTTACATTGTGAGGTCTTACTATACATATCCCAGTTCCCAGATGCTTAGATTCATTTTGGTTCCCAGCACATATTTTTGCATATGAGTGAACAAGCCACTTGAAGGAAGCTTAAGGGCGTCCTTGGAGTTACTTTCCTACGCACGTGAAGCAAGTACATGTAAAGGCAGTTGTTTTTTACTGAACTCAGCTATGAATACAAAGTGTTCTATAAAAAATCATGTTGTAGCTTTTAAATTTAGCCCTAATTGTAGTCCCATATACAGAAACATTATGAAACCACAGCACATATTCCAAGTAATATAAATTGTCAGTTACAGGCTCCTGTTTGGTGCGCTTTGAAGATTTTCTGTTTCATTTACAGGTCTTCCATTTTCTGCTGAAAACAGCAAAAGAAATGTCTATGAAGTCAGATCAATCCTTAAAGTGAAGTTCAGACTTCTAAAATTTAATTAGATATCATGATTTTGGGTTCCAGTTGTTTGCATCTGTGGAATAATTTACAGCAACAGTAGATCTTTAACACAATCTCGCCTAGTCACCTTGTGGTCATGGTTAATGGTTTCAGCCCTCAGTGGAAAAGTTTTGGGGTAGAGATGTCTAAAGCTTTCAAAAATAATAATAAAAAAAACCTAGTCCAAATTTGATAGGGTCCTGACACACACATAGTACTTTACACAGACTTGTTAAAAGGCAGATCATTCAAAAGGATGGAAGTGATGTACAGAGCTAAATGTAGTCACACTGATGACTTCCTGCTTGGGAAATACTGCAGTTGAGATCTACTGTTTTCTAAGTTACTGAAACAGACATCATATTTTTGACTTGTGTTGAAATAAAAGCTCTCTGAAGTAAAGATGAATTTAAAAATGTTACAAGTATTCTTAGTGCAGCGTGGACACATACCACAATTAAAACAGCGGTCCTAGAGGTGTACATACTTCATTAACGTAGACCCATGCTTCATTCTGATTGCAGCAACAGTGTCCAGACTAGAGACCTACAGGATTAATTTCTTTTATTCTTAGAAGTTTAAAAACACATGGAGAGCTTGTGTCAAGATCCTCAAAGTGGTTTATTAATGTTTTGCATTCTATAAATATAGTGACCTTATTTTTTTTTTTCTTTTATGAAGTTCCCAGGCATGTTACACTTGGTCTTGTTCACTGTCTCTCCCTTTCTGCTTCAAGTTTGGAGCTCCAAGGGTTTCTTTTGGGTTTTATCAAATTACACACTGAAGAAAGGCATACATTTCAGAAACAGATGGATTTAATGTGCATGAAAATGCATGCCTTTTAAAGAAACTAAATTAGTAGTTCCACTTCTAACCCTTTTTATTGAAGACAGAGCTCTGAGAGATCTCTGGTCTAAAGCATAACTTTACAGACATCAGCAAAATGAGATTTATTTGCATGGAAATTTGACAGAACGTCAGAGAAACCATCAGCAACACCAAATCTGAGAGTTTCTAGTAGACAAGAAGGATCTGGGAGCGTACTAATAAAAATATATAGAAAAACAGCTTTAAGAATCTGTAACAGTGGACATTTCAAAACTCTTATTCACCTTATATATTGAGTCTGTCTGAAGATTCATAGTTGCCTGTGCACCTAAACGTTTGTCTTAGAATAAATTTAACTGGGAACATAAAATATTTTTTAGTTGCAAATTAGTGTTTATTCCTTTTCAAGGTGTGGTGTCTGCCCTAATGAACTGAGAAGGAAAACTAAGACCAGATTGGTTTTCTTTTGAAGGCACCTGGCTCCCACAAAACTGTGTTACACAGGAAGGATGAAGAGGAATAGCTACTCCATTGCCCATCCATGTTTCATAAAGTGATGACTTTGTCTCACTGCAACGTGAGGGACCTGTGCCGTGTCTCTGCTCTGTGCCTTGTCTGTGCTTGCAGCACTCAATACAGAAAGATATGGGTAAAATTGCTGTGGGAGGATAGGACAGACGGAGCTGTGAACATTTCTTATAGGAATGAGAAGGACAGGGCCAAGTCTCCTGTGGATGCGACTCCTTAGCAGTGTGGATGTGCCTTAATCTGGAGTCAAAACATGCTCTTTTGAAATAACTCTGCCAATGCCAATAACACTTTACCCCCCTAGGATTGACCAGGGCATACTTTTATACCTGATTATGTCTGCAATTCAGCAAGCTGCTTAATTATATTCCTCACCATTAACATATAATCAAGTCAACTATTTTTCTGTTTGCTTAAGTCTTTCATTGAATAGAATTCAACTGCTGAACAGGCTTGGAGCTGACATGTGCTTTGGAACTTTGCTGAGCCCATACCCAGCCAGTTGGGTTTGCAGGAGTGTTCGGTACCTCCCTGCTCCCTCATTCCTGGAGGCTCTCATTCAGAAAAGAATTCTTTAAAGGAAGCACTGAGGTACATGCTTATGAGTTTTCCTGAGCAATAACAGGTGGAGATTGGCCCAGAACTGTGCTTTGTCAAAATAAGCTCCCTGCTCAATGGAAGCTGTTGAATCAGACTGTCCAAGAAGAAAATAACAGTTGACATAAACATTCATTCTTTTTTATAGAAAGCAAATATTTATCTCGGAAGTATCTGGAGCTCTGTTAGCAACTGATGAACATCAAGCATGCGACAAGTCAGTTTTAACCGGCAGCAAAAATCAGGGGCTCAGCTGTGTTGCCTGATTTCCCTGATGCAGCAAAACTAGATGTGTCACAAGATTTAGTTTTCTTTTGCTAATCCCCCTGCCAGTAAATGGCCACATTCCAACAATGCATAACACAACCTCCCAGTTGAATTTAAATGCTAATTCACAGTATGTTTTAGAGTCTTAATATAAGTTTTTCAGATCATCAGCCAATCTTCGAATTGAAAAGGTTTTTTAAAGGTTTCCTGAATTGGATAATCCGTCTCTAATGTGTATTCCAATGATCTCAAGGGCTGTCTGAATTTAGAGCTTTTTTTTTAATACTTCCTCTCTCAGCTTGTGATTAGATGATTCAGTATATTGAATGAATGCAGCTAATCCAGCCACATTTTACCACATGAATGTGCAGAACTAGCAGCAATTTGCATTCTTTAATTTTACACAATGTTCTAAATGCTATATATTTGAGAATTAGTTCCTTTGGTTTTTTTCTGCAGCTATTACCGCTCCACACTTGTCCATCTTCACCTCTATCATACGCAGTTCTGCAGTTTATTCCAAAATAGGTCAGAATCAGAGTGCTGACTTGATGAAGTTGGCAGGGAAAGTTTTTGACTCCTGGTCTGAAGACCAGAATCTCAAAAGATTTAAAAAAATTGTAATGATAAATCATGAACCAGTTACAGCCATACATTTTGTTTAACAACTATCCATCAGATACCCTGGTTATCCATTACTTTACTGTGTCCCAGTCGTTTGGTAACTAATATAAANTTTTTTTTTTAAACGAACCAATTAGTTCCTTTTGACAGGAAAGCTGGGTGTGGAGTGGTGCATGATAGGGGGTGTTCCTTGCAGATAGTGAAGTTGAGACACAGCAGGTTTACCCATTCCCATAGTACTTCACTGTTAGCCCAAAGGGCTTTGTGCTATCTAATACGTGTGTGCCTGGGGAATGCTATTAGAAGGTGTGTTATGGTGGAGGGAGATACCCATGTCTGAGATTTAAAAATCTTAGGAAAGGAGGAAAATATTATCTTAGGCCTGTGGGGGGAGGATGAGAGGCCCATGGTGAAATTTCTTCAGCTCCTCTGGGACAGGTCGAGGTCCTTGTGCACTCTGCAGGCTTCCTTCTGGAGCACAGTGTGCTTTCACAGGGGAAGGGCTAAGCACTGTGCAAATTTACCAGGAGGAAGGCAAACAAAGAAGTCAAGAGATGTACATAGGTGATAACAAGGTAAATATCAGAAAGTTGGCTTGTATTATACTAATATAATAGGATATCAGTAAGGAACAAATAGTTAGACATTTATGGCTGGTTAGGCTCTGAACAGTACCAGCCTGGGCTGATAACACTCCAGCTTGCTGTTTGTACAATTTAGGCTGAAAGCGGGGCATTTAAAAACATATAGGAAAACTAAGATGTCAAGATCAGTTAGTGTGGGGCAGATCTGAAATTCTTGGAGGAAAGAACTGTGGCAGCAGGCTGTTGTACTATTGTGAAGGCTTCTTAATTTTAGCCTTCCTCATTAATTTAGAGAGCCTTCACCTTGAGCACATCACAGCTTAGTGAGCCAGTAAACTACAAGGGTTTTCTCACACATTTCTTATTTTTGTGAAAAGTCTGATTTTCCTCATACCTTTATTATGGATATTAATGGAAGCATCCACCAATTTCAGCATGATAGGTACTGGGCTTTGCTGTGGAAGGGTTAGTTTTGATCTTTAAGTCATAAGTCACACTGCCTCATTCTTTTGTGATCTGAAAGGGAAACTGTTTCAGTCTCCATTCCCCCCAGATTTCTTGTCACCTTTAGGCCACAGTCTCCCATGTTGTGAACAAATACTGTTTTGCAGCCTTCCTTTCTGAACATCACGCGATGACAAATTACAGGACACAGACATCCTTTTCCTGTGTTTTTCCTAAGAACATTAGCACACTTGAAGGCCCTGTCAAAGAATAATAATCCATTACTGTTTTACACAGTAATGGATAATATTGTCTTAAAAATATTGGTATCCTTTAACACATTACATAAACACACCACTGGCAAAACTGGAGAAAAAGACTGGGAAAGTGGGTGACGATGATTGGAACATGAAATTTTCAAGTAGTGTCCTCTGGGAACCCATGCACTATGCATGTTGTGGTGAGCTCTAACATCATACAGCACCAAGACAGACAGAGGCTTTCCAGCCTGAACTGGTGGGATACATTTGTGGACACAGAATGGGGGACTTAACAACACAAAGTGACATACTTGAGGTTGTCTTCTTATTCAGTGCCTAAGCTGCAAATTCAGATCAGGAAGAAGTCCCACCTGTTGAAGTCAACGAGGGGTTCGCTGTTGGCTTTATCCTGCATTTCCAGAATCTCAGATGAGCTAGCTCCAACTCTCTCACATTGGGTTGTCTTGCATCCCCATTCATATTTCAGTGGCAAAAAAACAGACATGTTTTAACAAATCTGCTTCACAAGCTTAACAAATATTAAAATGTTTTTTTGTGAATGTTACACTCTTCATGTACAAGAAAGTATGCTTTACAGCTCACTATGTTTTTGCTAAGAGATGTTACAAGGTGTCTTCAAAATACTTTGTTTCCAACAAACATCACATTTTCTAAACCATTATTTTTTTTTCTCTAATGCTTAACAAATTGCTGTGCTTGTTATTGTTACATGGCATTATAAGAACAGCTTTTAAAATGACTACTTTACAGAGAATTTTAATGTCAGATTCCAAATAATTATCTTCATTTTTGGATTTTGCACTGAATGTATTGAATGGGGACTATAGAGGGGAGCTGATAAAATAATTTTCGAAAAAATTGTGAAATAGCTAGATGGCTTATATATATAGTCAAGTTTTTTTTACAGTACCATTTATTTGCTTACAATATTTTCATTATGTGTACAGTGTGATCAGTTTTGTTCTGCTAACAAGTAGGAAAAACAGATGATAAATAATATGCTTCCTATTTGTGTTTCCATCTTAATGTCGACAACAGAAATTACGTTTCTTAAAAACTTTGTAAGGAAAGATAGATGTTTGAATTTGTGTATCTGTAAGAGCCAACACAGGCAGGATGCTGGAACAAACACAGAATCACGTATGAAAGGCAAAGAACAAATTTAATCTCAATACCTCACAGACCAGGGAATCTTCAAAGCAGCACCAGGACAGGGGCATGCGAGTGGGAGATGCAGGCACACCAGACCATGAGGAAGTCCTTGTTAACAAGAGTCCTTGTTAGCGAGGAAGTGTGAGAGCGAAATTTCAGATTTGCTGTTCTTGCCTGTATGTCAAGGATTTAAGCAGGTATAGTTTTTCACTGTGCTTTGATCTTCTTCAACAGCAGGGCAGGTATTTTGGTCAGGTTCAATTAGGTGTCCCTGAGTCCATCACAGGCCTACGTTATCTAAGTGCAGATGTTCTAGTTGTTGAGCCCATAAGACTAAACAACAATTAGTGTGATATATGTGTTTTCCAGCACTCCACATGTTAGTCATGAACATATTTACAGTTCTCCTTGCTGATGTTCTGATACTTTCCCACAGTAGTTTTGTGCATGTTCAGATACTTAATGAAAAGTGACGGTTGTCTACACAGTTTCTGTACAACAGATAAATGCACTAATAGATGTATTAGATGAGGACTGTAAAATATTTTTGGAAAAAATTGTGAGTAAGCTAGATGAATTATTTGTATACAAGCTTCTTTCACAATATGGTTTACTTGCTTACAATATTTTTTCTAGTTCTATGTGCAGTATGATCAGTGTTGTCATGCTAATAGGAGCAAGTGAAAAAAAAATAGATTATAAATCTACTTCCTATTTGTCTTTCCATTTAATGTGGACAAAAGAAATTATGTCTCTTAAGAACTTTATAAGAAGTGATAGACACTCAAATTTGTTTAATTTTGTATATGCTTAATTACTTGATGAAAAGTGCAAGTTGTTCATGCAGTTCCTGTGCAATAGGTACTTGCTATTATGATTTACCTTGTCTTAGTGGCCCCAAAGTCTTAAATTTTTTTTCTGCTGTGTTACATGATTCTGTGGCAAGAGCTTACAATATAAATGACTTAGAGTCTAGAGGTTTTTTTCTGGGGATCCAAAATAGTATAATGATCTCCTAGATTGCATTCCAATTGCCTGTTAGACCTGTCTTTTCATTGATAGCAGTACCTGTCTCATAGAATTCTGTTCTACACGGATGTGGAGACTTAGATGTCGAAAGGAACTGAAGCAAGGGATAAATCCTGGTCTGCAATGGGAGACGTGAAAGTGTTTCAGAGTCACATATGCAATTTCTTCTACTGCGGTTCATTCCATGTTCATAAAGCATTTGCACGTCTCACTGAGGAGGAGGTTTTGTGAAGGGCAGACACATGGCCCCTTAATCCAGATTGCCTTGTGTCATTCTTGTTTCTATAGAAATTCAAACATCAAAACAGGTTATTCCGTGTGTTCAGAGCTGTTAATGAAGAACTGAGTCCTAGCATACATTAAGCAAGAAGAGAGACCCAGGTCTGCCCTTCAGAGCTGACATTTTAAAATGATAGCTATTTCCCTGATCTTAGTAAAGCTGGAAAATTATTGTGGATCAAGACAATAAATAAATTACTATAGTAAGCTTGTTTCGGTTTTGTTTTTAATTTTTTTTTTTTTAAATAAAATTTATTCTTGGGACACAGTTTTGACTTCATTTCCCAAAACAGCAACTTTGAACAGCAAATGCCCACAGCAAAGTCTAACAGAAGCAACTTCATCCTGCTTTTCCTGTTTTGAAGGTAACTGTCCAGACTGAACTTGACTTGAGATTTCTGGACAAACCACAACATGAACTGTTTTCTCATCCTGCCTTCATCTGCTTTAACTTGGTAATTAGGTTCAGAAAAAATGCAACCTTTCTACTCTCTGTACTTCAGCTTGTTTATCTGAGAAATCACCCATCCCTCAGAGAAGCTGTGAGAGACAAGGTTTCACAGTGTTATGAACTGCTAGAGTGAAGCAAGTGTGCGCAGGGAATACCAGTGCTCTTGGACATGTCTTTGCAGGCTGCCAAGCATAATACCACCAAAAGAGAACAACCCACTGCTCTTGTTGTTTTGATTGTAATGATCAATGTTAAATAACATTTTTCTATTAGCAGCCATTCATTTGCTGTCTGAAATCCTTGCTAAGTCTAAGCAACATAGTTCTGCTTTGGGATGGTTCCGTGCTAGCATCTTTCTACTCTTTTGACCAAAATCTACCAAAGACACCCTTTGGTCCCTGCCTCACACTCTTGTGGCATGTAACAATAATTTCTAGGGATGAAGAAGCCAGTATTTTACAATCTTGCAATGGCAAGCAGGAGGAAGACTGAAGTAGGCACATGATACAGAAAACATGTGACACATAATGAGATTTGTATTGGGAAATAATTTCAGTGAACTTTTCTGTAGCTTCAGTACTTGAATGAAATACAGGATTTGTATTGGGAAATGGAATAAACTGACATGAAATCTCAGTTTCCATTTAACACCTGAAATAGGAATGTTTTTTATTTAAAAAGAAGGCAGCAATAAAGAAAAGGGTAACTTTCACTTTTCCCATTCCTTCTCAAATCTTCTTCAGTCTTCCTTAGTAGAACCACAGTGAAGAGGAAAATGTTTTAAACCAGTTGAAAAACACTGAGTTGGAAATATATTTGAAATATACTTAAAAATACAAAATATATAGCCTCAAAGCTGAAGAATCATAGTTTCATCAATTTATCGTGTTCAAAAAGCATTATGGTGAGGATTTGTAATTTAATATTCCTTGTTGTTTTCAAAGGAACAGAATGTAGCAGGTGAAATTTGAAGTTTGATTATACCATTCTTGCTTGTGTTAAATATTTTCTTATTCTGGCAAGATGATTACACAGCTAGATTTGTAGCTGGTATAAATCAGTCAAGATTTCTTTAAAGAAACAAAGGTTTCTTTAACCCTTTATTGAGAATTATTTTCTACTGAAAAGTATTAGACAGTCCCCTTCTGAAGACAAGCAAAGATCAGTGGGAACATGCCAAGTGACAGATGTGGTAAGACAGTATCTTTGAGTTTGTAACAGGTACATGTACAATTAGGTACATGTAAAGCTGGGTTCTTGCTGAAGTCAGTTCTTTAAAAATAATATTATTTTGCAATATGAAAGTTGTGATATTTCCCCCCCCCCCCATGCACACTCCATCAGTAGCCAGGGAAATGAAATTTCTACATTTCACGTTGGGATGATGTGATATGAGACTACTGAAACCTTGGTGGTGCATCAGAGAACTGCAGTTAAGTTGCTTTGTGTTCTGCACCTCCTCATGGTCCAGGCCTCCAGCGAGGCTGCCTCTGCTTGGCTTAGATGCCCAGGACATTATGAGGTCTTGACGGACGGGAAGAGGGGTTTGGCAGAGGGCTAGCATGTAAGGAAGGGTAGGAACTTAATATGCAGCAACTGCAGTTCCCATGAAATTCTGGTGGCTGAAAAAGATACAGAAATAAATGTTCCTCCACGCTGAAAGCAAAATAATTCTGAGTTCTGGAATCTGAGTCTCTTCTGTCCAAGGTGAATGAGAGGGAGCTTAAGACACCACCTTTGTGATGTCTGTACTGAAATATGAGAACTGATATGTATATCTCCTATGGGGAAAGCAGCTTTTTCTTTGAAAAATATGTGAGATAACTTTTAATTGGAAAACAGAAACCTGGTGGCTATAAAGGAATTGTTAGAGGCATTTTGTATGCAAGAAAATTCTAAGATACAAAATTATTTCACTCTCCAATGTTGTAAAATTAAAAATTTCTCTCAAAGTGATAATGATCCCTCTGATTACTGAATTTTAGCTCTAACATAAAAGACTATCAGGGAACATCCTTTGCCAAACCCTTTCATCTTTTCAGTGCAGCTAGGTAGTTACAGACTCTAGTTACTAATTTTGTGGGCTTTCTTCTAGATAAGGTAAGGAAATAAAGCTGACACATTTGCCTGAAACTTATGGTCAATTCAGAAAGTTTTCTGTTGTTTTTTTCAGAGGCATTTTACTTCAGAACTTCTGTCAGATGTCACTTTATCTTGCACATTGGTTTATCTGCTCTTTCTAGCATTGATGTTTGCACTGAGAAGCTGCTTTTCAGTGTGTATCTTCCTGGCTCCCTTTGTATGTTTGTTTGCCCACTGAAATTTGCTGTGGAACTTCTTTTGTTGAGCAACTTTTCTGTCACAGATACAGAAAATATAATATTCATGACACAAACTTTCAGAAGTAATGATTGTAAGCATTGCTGAAATGCAATTTTTTCAGTCTATGCATAAAACTTTACTGAGCACAATTTTATCTTGCTGTTTGATATGCAATTCTTTTTGTATATGTCATGAACTAAAGTTTACATCTCTGTTTTATCCTGCCAACGACTGGCTACAGGATAGGCTGGAAATCACTATATTGGCAAATAAGCTAATATTTTGTGTGAAACAATACTGGCTCAGGACTGAGCTGCTGGAATCTACCAGATATTACTATGTTCTTTTTATGGCAGTCTGGGAAGGAAGGGTGGGACAGAAGTGTGGAGATTTTCAAATGCACCTGGAAGTCAATGGAAATTGGGTTTCAGAGTACCTTAAGTGCTTTTAAAAATCCCACCCAAATTGCAGTTGCCATGTGTGGAGGATGTTTGCTGTTCTGTTACTAGGAGCAACGTGTTTTACATACATAGAACTGTCTGGTCCAAAAATGTCTTTTCAGTGATTACAGCAATTTCTTTTACATTTCATTCTCCTTACATGCTTAATTCATTTCACTTCTGTGGTTTGCTGAGCCTGAATTCTTTAAAATTGGGAATCTCCCAGTACACTAATACATTTCCAATGATTTACATCTCCTTCAGCAAAGGGGTATGCAAAATCCTTCTTTGATTTCATTACCTTTCTGAATGTTTCAAGCATTCATGGAGAAAACCTTCACCGAGAGGGACCTTTATAACTGCATAACAACTGTAAAACTTCCCCCAGTTCAGCTCTGTAATTTGTAATTAAACAAGGTTGAGTGAGTTGAACTGTTCATGTCTTTTTGACAGACAGTCCACTCCAATTTGAAGGCACTGGTGGCTGGAGAATTTTTTGCAGTGGCAGATTACAGGATGAGGATAATGGCCTTCCCAACCTTGCTTTACAGACTTTTTTTTTTTTTTGGTGTGTGTACGCGTGCATGTGTGTGTATTTCTGGTATCATTTACACCAACAGTTTCAGAGCTCAGCATGTGCCTGGGAAATGGCTGATAGAATTTGTGCCATCAACCATGTAACATGTTAACAAATGCAATAAGACCCCCCAGAAACAGCTGCCCAGAGCCCTAACCAGCCAAACAGACATTTGCAAATGCCATCTGGGATAGAGGCACAAATTCTATCTGGGCTTCAATCCCTGTATGAGAAAGGTTTGTTTGCAGTAAGGCTATGGTACACCTGTACCCCAAATTTCGCCTTAAGGTTCCAAGAACATTGTTAGAAGTATTGTGATCCCAAAGAGACACAGTCACTTGTTCTTTTGTATAAACTCACTCTTCTGGATTGAAGTGGAACACAATACTTTGACAGACTTTGTACCAGCAAGCTTTAGGCCAGATGAGATACCATTTGTTTTCTGCAAGATTTATGCCTAATTACCTATTATGTCTCCTTTAAAAGCCAGCTAGAGGACAGCAAGACATCTTATGTACTGAGCCTATCCATTCAAAATACGGTGTTCTTGTTCCTGCTGCTAAGTGAGGTCACGATAGGCAGGGGTAGTAAAACCATCTGTGGGATCATTGCTTAGAGGTATGTGTTGGAAAGTGTCACATATTGCTTACTCTCTGTGACAAAATGTGCCTCTTAGTCAGGACTCCAGGATGGAGAGCAATTAAGGGAAATAATCTCTAAAACAACCATACCTACTAATTCTCTGAATTTAGCAAAGGATCCTACCTGTGGCTCTGAAAGATGCACAATTCTTGCCCATCCATAGTGCTTGACATCTACTGTGTATGCCTGTACAGAGCTTTGATTTGCTCTTCTGGGATGTTTGACAATGAGAAGTCAAGGCAAGAGGAGCAGATTGCTGAAATTATGGACCAGCTCTGTGGTGTTGCTCTGTTTCTTGCAGAGTGGAAGTCTACAGAGCAAATATTTACTATGTGGAGGTAAACAAGGATTTGCTTCTGGGTCAGAAGTTCCGTCTTGAAGGGTTTGCATGTCTTTTGTTGTATGAGATGAAGATGTGAAAAGCTTAGAGAATGATAATTAGATTTTAGCAACAGAAGCAAAAGACTGATTCAACATAAAGAAGGTTTCACAGGGTAGCTGAGGTACAAAAAAAAACTATATGGAGACAATTTATATGCCAGCAAAAGCAAGAGTATAGGAGTGGGGAATAAGCAGCACCAACAGCCTCATCCCTGTGTCCTCCAGTAAATAGCCACTTGATTCACCAATTCATTGTTTGCCCTGGTGCTGTCCTCATGTTTAATCTGTAAGAAAATGAGGACCTTTCCAGTCAACACAGCACATGTGATGTGTTGGATATGATAGGAATGATGTTTAGAGTGTTTATAGGTCTGAGAGATAAACTTGCAGAATGAGGAATGAGGGAACAGACAGGAATCAAAACGTTTGTGTATCTGCAAGGTGTGCAATAGGGGTTGACCATGTGGGAAAGGCCTATCTTTTTATTTCATTTCATATGACGTGGCCATTTGCTTTGTCACTTCTCTGTTACAGGACAAAGCTTGTATGTCTGTCTTGAGACATTTGAAGTTATTCATGTCTTTCATGTGAGGGAAAGCTCCCTCTGGTCTTCTTCAGTATGTCTGAGCACCTGTGCTGTGAATGCAGAGGTCAGTTTACCACCTGTGGAGGTGGGCTGGCTCTTCAGGCAATGGGCTGGCCAATTGCTCTCTGCCCATGAGAATTAAGGACATGCTGCATTTTGAGCTAGGAATGAAAATATGCTGCAGACTCAGGTAATCCCTTTTGCATACAGAAGTGTGTGTTAAAGGCTATGAGGAATAAACAGAAGGTATTGCTTGAACGTTATGCAAAACTATATTAATAAAACAATTTCCTCAGTTTGGTGGGTTTCTTTAGGGGGGAACTTCTGAACATTCTCACAAAAGAAGTATGAATTAAAAGAATTTCTCTATACTGACTCAGTAACATGTATTTGAAGTTGTGCTTTTAATTCATAAGGTAAATTGAATTCTTCTTGAAGCCATTTGTACTGAAAAAGCTCAAAAAACACATGAAAATCATCTGTTTTTAATTCCCTGTGGACTGCAAATTCATAAGTGCTTAATGTTTCAAGTTTCTTTTTATTGGTTAATCCACTGGGCCAACTCAGTCTAGTCCAATTTGTACCAAAAACACTGAAATATATAATTTTGGCATGGGTTTGATATGAATTTTCCTTGAAACACAGTGGTTTTGACCAGGGTGCCAAAGAAATTGAATTAATTCAAGTTGTGGAAGACTTAGTGGTGAAAGGAAAAAGTTGTAAAAAATATTTGAAACGACTGGCCTTTTTCTCCTCTCTTTCTTCCTCACCAAAGAACTGTGAGTCCCAGCTAGCCTTTTCAAAAGGGGACTGGCAGAAAAAAATTACCCCAAACTAAGTACCGGGTACTGCCACCTCCTTGCTCTGGACCCATAATAGTGCTCCAGTAAAGGAAGTTCTGAGTTTCCATACCATTTCCTCTTTTAAAATAAAAATAAGCATGCTAGAGGGTTTCAAGGCCTCCCAGTGCCCAAAACTGATCACCCTATCTGATTCCTTCTAGCCCCTAAGCTTCTGGTTTTTATTTATAGCATCTGCTTATTTAATGGCCTTCACATCCATGTTTTTTGCCCTCCTGCCCTCAAGTTTGCTCTCAGAAAGTAGTGTCCAGAAACTAAATCCAGCTGCTTTACATGCCTGGTAAGATGCTATTTGCTGCCAGCTGGAGCGTGGATTGGTGCCATGATGTGCCCAAGGCATATGGGCAGGGGTCATCCTGCTTGGCAGCTCAGCATTGCGTTTTCTAGATGAGAGCACAACATGCTTCCAGAGACAGCAGTGTAATTCAGAAACAGAGTAATATAGTGGTCTTCTAGCCAGCTGAAACAGGATTTCCTGCTACTTCTGTGTAGTTTGAAATGTGCTGAGGCTTACTGAGCGTGTAGGAGATTGTCTTTCTCCTTGGTGACTGGTGCCAGTGGTACCTGGTGATGGTTCTCCAGACATATTGAACAGTTGCAGGAATATTTTCCGGCTTTTTTAGTTTTATTAAGAGATTTTCAGTAGAAAGGCAGGGTGGAGGGGAAAAGCAGACTAAACCTGTGCCTCTGCCAGGTTCTCATGTGGGCTGTGGCACTCTGGTGCCTTTCCTGCTCTAAAGTTTCTTGTTTCTTTTCCTTCCCCATTGAAAACACTGCAAAGCCAGGATATGTGTGACACTAAGCTTATCTACAGCTGAAACAGGTAGTCCCTGAATCCAGGTAATGAAAATACAACAGAGGAAGGCTGAAGTCCGTTGTGACTTTTTATGTTTGGGCAATGTGTGTGCAAGTGTAAAAATAATTCTGGGGCTATTAAAGGAAATATGAAGTGGGGGTGAGTTGCATGGGAATTCAGCACCACTGTTGTGCTGGGTGCAGATTAGCAGCCTGATTTAGGATGTGATGGGAGGTCCTTCTGTTGCCAGCTAAGGTAAAGGTTGGTTGGGGAGAACAAAGGATATTCTGGCAGTTAGAGCAAAGCGGGGGCTGAGCTGTGGAGATCTGGCTTTGATTACCAGTACATCTACAGGTTTTCTGTGTGGCCTTAAATGGTGTAATTCTTGGAACTTCAGCTCTTTATAAAGAATGACATTTTTTGCTGCTACCTGCTGCCTGTGCTGTCAAGTATAAGTGTTTTGTGGCTCAGACGATTTCCAGACACACAGTGGTATGTAGGCATCCCATGCCAGGGATCCCATCAGGTGCTGATGCTGGCAAGGGAGCTGGGAAGCTAAAGGCATTTTTATTTCTGTGTTTGCAATCTGTCGTAGAGCAGTTAATATCAGTCTTGAAACTGCTACCTGATGAAAATGCTTTCTTGTCTGCAGAGAGCAAACCATATTGTCAGTCAAAACATAAGGATCTGAACTATGCTTTACAGAACAGATCTCGAGCTTGCCAGCTTTCAGGAGTTTTCTTTCATTTTCTTTTGTTGTTTCTTTCTGCTTAAGTGTCTTTTGGCCTTTTTTTGTACATTGGCAACATTCTACTGTGTGGTAAATGCCAAAATTAATGACATAGTTTGATGATCTGTCCAAGTGGTAAACATTGGCTGAAACACATCATAAATGTGGTTTATTTTATTTTATTTTATTTTATTTTATTTTATTTTATTTTATTTTATTTTATTTTATTATTTAATTTCTTGTTTGAATACAGGTGGGTTTTTTTGTAGTTTCCAACATGAAGATTTGTAAGCTGCCAGACCTAGATGCAATAGACACCTTTTTACTTAGACTTTTTACGATGAGAGAAGAAACCCTGGTATTTAATCCTTTTGATTTTGCCTTGTGATTAAGACAAATTCAGAAATGAATTAGCTATTTATTTCTTATTAGGAAAATAGGAAATAAATTACTTTTTAAATCTTTCATATAATTTTTACACTGACACTCTAGACAAACAGTTTTATTCCTGATTTGCCAGAAAAGCACATGAGAGAAAGCTCAGGTTCAAAAGATCCCTGAGGAAATCTCATCTTCTCAATTCAATGTGGTACCCTGGTTCCAAATATATTACAACATTTTCCTGACTATAATTCACACATCCTTAAAAGTATTGTCCCTGTCCTCAGATGATGTTTTGGAAAGAAGTAAAAAGAAGGTAGGACAGAGCTGCAGGACAGATGTCTCACCAAAAAAGTTCCTATTGACATTTACTGTCCTTTTTATTACTGAGACACAAATTCAACTGCACTGAACAGATTTGCTTCTTCCAGCCCCTCAATAATCTACAAATTAGGCTAAAATGTTCTGGACTAGGAAAGGGTAAACTTCACACAGTCTTCCATATGGAGCTCTTCAGCACCATTACTCCCATCACCTAAAGTATCCATATGCTGGTCTACGGCCCTTGCGTCCAAGAAAGAGTTTGAGAAATAGATGCAACTTGAGCACAGCTGGATGGCAAATGAAATCTGCTGTATGCCATCTACGTATGGGAGAACTTAAAAAATAATGTGATGACCTGCCCATACTGTTAAGGAAAGTAGACGCTGTGATTTACTTTGTACACTAAGAAATGAAAGGCCGTGTTTCACAGCAGGGATTTAATGATGAGTCATGAAACATGACGTGATGATATTTGTGATAACAGAAGCTCTGGGAGGTCTGTCCTGTGGCTTTGAGCAGTTTAACACCATGCACAATTGAAATAATACTAGTGTGGTTTAGACTGTGTGCTTTTTATGCAGGGAATCATCTGTTTGCATGGTGTCAGAACCCTTACTGTACAACAATAATCCTGTACTCTGCTTCCACTCCTGTTTTTTCAGATTTAAGGGCTTCAGGATTTAAGATCTTTATGGTTATCTCTTCCCTTATAAACATTCATAAAACAGACAGTACTTTAAATGCCATTAAGGTGAAATTATTTGACCATTTTCTTCATCTCAACTTGTCCTTGGCTCAGAACTAACTCTTTTGTCTGTCTGCCCAGGTTTAGGGTGGGACGAGATTACTGTGAAATCAACAATGACATTTCAAGGCTGTTAAAGTGAGTGGGTTAGAGGCATCCGGCAGACATGGTAATAATGGTAGGATTACTAGTAGTAATTTAAACCAGGTAATGACATTTGCCTGCACAGCAAATATACTCTTAGTATTTATTTTGGTAAATCTGCTTCACCAAAGAAAAACATAAGGATTTCTGAAATGTAATCTCATCCTTTCTTGACTGTGACTCTAATGCTGTACTGTGATACGGTCAGATCCATATTATTTCTGAATAGCTTTAATGACTTTCCTCAAATGTCACTGAATCCAGAAGACTTTTGCACAAACTCCACTTAAGACGTATTGCAATTCTACCTAATTCTTCTCATGTAAATACCATTGAGGGAAACTTTCTTTTACCTAATTAGAAGAAAAGAAGTTTTAATGACTTGATACTTGGGTAAAGTACAGTGACCTGGTCTTGCAAGAGGACTGAGAGGCCTGACTTCTGTCTGACACGCTGCAAATGTACACTGCCCAGCAGACAAGTGAAAACCCCAAGGGTCCACACCGCTTGAAACAATACAGTGTTTGTCTTGCAGACACTTCATTTTCAGGAACACTAGTGTAGGTAACCTGGATGACAAATCCCCAGAGACCTGTTTGGAACATTCTGAGAAACTTAAGAATACTTTTCAGGCCTGTGGGCCTGTCTTCTCCCCGCTAAATCATGTGAATGTGGCACAATTATTTGGGTCTGATAGTAGTAGTCCTAAGTTACTTTCAATTCTCTCAAAGTTTTACGTTCACAATGAAATTTCATCATAAGGACCCTGCAACAAACCATAACCAGTGGGTACTTTCATGATCCCTAGGGGTTTTCATACATGGGACAAATAGCCTGGGAACCTAGAGTGGTGCCCCTCTGTCACTTCAGAATCAGGTTTCTATCTTCACACTTATCTTCACTATGGTAAAACATATGGCATTTTGAGTGCTTTCTTAGAGAGAAAACATGATGAAGATGTAGTTTTCCCACGGAACATATTTGCCAAGGTCAAGTTTTACTCAGATTTTGTATTCTTCATTTCTCATTTTTTATAAAATAGATTTTTTAGCAGTCAAGACAAGCCTTTACATGTTTAATCTCCTCCTGCATGGGAGCTTATTATGCTACTACTAACTATAGGTTGGAGCAACAGGCTGGGGTGAGCTGAGGACAGCATAGCAGGAGCTTGCTGGAATGGCTTTTTTTTTTTTCTTTTTTTTTTTTCTGCTAGGTTACAGTAGGAAATTAGGCTTCTAAGCATAAATTTGTTGCTGCATTTAATAGGGTGTTAATCAGGTTAGTGGAGCAGGAAAACAGGAACAGGGAGGTGGTGTGTGGGAACTATGGAAGTTCACCAGTCTTCTGACTCACTGAAAACAATTTAAGCGTATTTCTTGGACAATCTGTACAGTTATACTCATTAATTTTGCTTTTCTCCATAATGAGAATTGGCTTTGACTTCTAAATATTGCTCTTAAGTTGAAGTGTCATGTTCATTGCTACTCACATCTGTGGGGTCATGCTGTATGTCTACTTGGCAAAGCAATATGATAACTTCTTCTGGCATTATTGGTAAAAGTATGTTAAATTTATAAAGACACCAGCTTCTGGAAGCCTGAGGTAATACACAGTATGAGGAACTCCTTTTGAAAAGAGAGAAAAAAAAATATATTAAAATCTAGTGCTTCTTGTTTCAGTATCCTTGTAAGAGCCACCCTTAAGGATGGTTTCTTAACTCAATCTCTTTCTGAATCAGCATATGCAACCATGACTTCCTCAGGTTTCTAAACAGTCAGAACTGATCAGCTGTTCGCATTGATTAAACAGCACTTCTGCATAACGATACAAAATAAAACAAGCTGATGTGACACAACAAAGGTACACTGTACCCGTCAGCTGACTGTGAAGCAGGCGGTGGAGGCAGGCACAGCTAGCACAGTCAAAATTGCTATACTGGAAAACAGAATACTCATGAGTGTGCTACAGACGAGTCTAGTCAGGGGACTGGTTGGAGTCTGCAAGGAAGAGATCTGAGATAAGTACATAGCGAGCTTGTTTCATACTGAGAATGACTTGCACTTGGGAGAACTTGGACAATGCAATATAAGGAAGAGAAGATGTTCTAAAATTGATGTGAACGCTATAAAACACTAAAATACTGTCCACGCTGAGAACTGTATCAGTATTGTTCCACTCCAGTAGAGAAATAAGGCACCAACCTGCCCCTATGCACACACACCACGAAGTTGAAGTTATTACAGAAGGGGGAGAGAACTCTTTATTCATAATCTGCGAGCATTTTTATTCTATTCTGGAGGTGCAGAGTGACTTCACATTGGGAGAAAAGGTAATTTATGACTGCACAAGGCCTTTTTTATTCCTCTAGAATGAACCAAGGAGGTTCTTTAATTCCAAAGCAGAAATGGATTGGTAGGGTGAGTTTTGCCCACAGAAGAACTTCCTGGTAGCAGTGGAGGGGGGTAGGACACTCAACAAATAGTTGTTCCTTTCACACTAACTAACTAATGTCTTCTCTATGTATTGTTTGCACCAGATTTTATTTTGTTTTTTTAATTTGGGAATTAAGTAATGACAGCAAAACCTTACAAGAAACTTTGGCAACAAAAGCAAAACCATTTAGGCTGTTAGTATCTCAGTATTCACTGTGGGGTCTGCTGGCAAAGGAGTACTGGGAAGGAGTGATCTCAGTTATACTCTTAAGTAGCAAGCTTCAGGGCCAAAACTTTTGCAAGCCTTGTTGGGACATCCCTTGAATTCTAATCACACAAGTTTTAAGCAGTCTTATGTCTTGGATGTTGGTTTCTCTTGATCAGAATGGATGTGATTTGGATGATCCATCCATAACCTGAAATGGATGTTGCGCTACTCCTCCTCCAGGTATATATGGCTACTCAATGTTCAGCCTCTGGCATCCATCTGTCTCAGCTGTGACAGGTGTGTTTTCTTTGGGATCAATGAAAATTTTGTTTCATGGCTCCATCATGTGACAAAATGGTAACCGAAAAACAAAAGGGCTATACTGGAAAACAGAGTATTAATGAGTGTGCTATAGAAGAGTCTGTCTGGAGAAGCAGCTGTGATTTCCTTAGGCCCTACCAAACAACGGAGCTGGAGCACTGGCCAAAATAATCCACATGCAGTCACAGATGAAAGAAAGAAGGGCAGAGGCACATGGAATTGAATGAGGATAGAAAAGGAAGTCTCCCCAAGATGGTCTGGGCTTCAAAAAAATGAAATAGAAATTTAAAAGCTTCTGAGCCAAATTTGTTTGCATGCTGGCTCGAAAGACTTGGTTCTGTTCTCACCCTTCCCTTGAAAATCACCTCCTGCTGTATCGTCAGAGTGACTCTTTTGGCATTTGCAGGCCTTCACTCTGTTATGAATGTTTCTTCAATGAGTCAGAAGGGTCATGTTCCACCCAAATGAGGCTGAGAGACTTTCAGGTTGAAATCAGACTTTTTAAAGTCCTCCAGCTTTTGTCATTCTGTAATAGTTAAACACAAGAAAGAGGGAAAAAAAAAAAGAGAAAAGAACAGAAAGAACATTACAGAAATTTTTCTAACACCTGGACAGATATCCAGAATGGACAGACAGAAATACATCCAAAAAAGCTAACAGAGCTAAAATATCTGTGCATCATTAAGCAGCTTGAATATTTTTAGGAAGTGAAAGGAGGTGAGAAAATGGCTAAGAAAAAGAATTTCTAGGCCTGCATTAATGATTCACTTCTTTTAGAGATAAGGCTTAGATATTATCATACACAGAGAAATAAGAGATTTTAATATGGAACAGACTAATTTCTTTCTGGGAAGGTGTTCTCATTCGCAGATTTTTGTCATCCAGCAGGTTTTTAACTGGACACCTCACTATTTTTCAGAAATTAATCCACTATTGAAAGCACAATTAGCCTCACTTCAGATGAGGAATGCTGTATTGGGTTTTGGTTGTGGTCTGTCTGCAGAGCCCACAGGAACTGAAGATGGGATATCTCTCTAACTAGGTATGTACCTGTCACAGGTTCCACTCAGCTAGCTTTTCAACCTGTACTCAAGCTAGTTGGAAACATTAATAGAAGAATAAAAAAAAGCACAATAAAACTCAGGCATTGTGTCTCACCTTTTTTATTAGTTGGATTAAATGGTCTGTGGGTAAGGTTTCAAGTACTTCTGTTTAGATGTTGGGGTGTAGTGCTATTGCA